>JAVSCE010020781.1:0-600108 GCA_032199065.1 Smutsia gigantea | reverse complement strand
ATAGGACAGAGAAGACAAGTAGTGACTCTGTAGCATCTTACTATGCTGACGGACAGTGACTGTAATGGGGTATGTGGTGGGGACTTGATGATGAGGGGAATCTAGTAACCACAATGTTGCTCATGTGATTGTATATTAATGATACCAAAATTAAAAAAAGCAGAGAATAACACAGTAAAATTGTCAAACAATGTGATACAGATGCTAAGTGACCTAGGACATCAGAGGAAGAGAAAGATCACTGAAGGCTGGGACTGTCAAGAGTATATATTTTCAATAAACTCATAAAGTGATGCCTAATTAAAGAAAATATATATCCTGTTTTAGGACTGGTGGGTATGTTAAGCAGTTTTTCCAATGGACATCCTCTATGCATATCTTGCAGGAGACTGATTAATCAGAGGTACCGTATCTTCATTGTGTAATATGGAGAGGCTGAGGGAGTGAGTTAAAAGTTCTTTGCTCATTATATCTTTCTGTAGTAGTGGCACAATAATATGTGGTCTGAGTAGAATATGGTTCTGGACATGGTAAGCTGATACTGCTTTTGCAGGTTCTTGATAATGTTGAATTCAAAATCACTGATTACATCTAGTTCTCTGTATGTTGTTGCAAAAACACTAACTCCAAATTATCCAAAATCTCAAAATATGAATTCATATTTGGGAAGGTGTAACAATCCTGATTTATAAAATTGGAGATATCAGCTCTACCAGCCACTTTTACTACTTCCTCCTCATATTTTCAGACTCTTAATATTGGAATACCTCAGGGCTTAGGCCTCAGATTTCTTTTCAATTTACTCCTACAGCCTATGAAATCTTATGTATTGTCATTTTTGTAAGCTAATGATTTCCAAATTTATATCTCTAGCTTGGACTTCCTCTGAACTAACCTCATATATAATTGGATGTTGGATATGATCACCTCAATGTCTAATAGGGCTTTCAAACCATACATATAAAAATCTAACATCCTAATGTCCACACTCCCATACCTATTTTTCCCAGTCTTCCCTGATTTATTAAGTGTGGTCCATCTTCCCATTATGTCAGGGCTAAGGCTTATGTGTGTATATGTAATGAATATTTGACCACACTCACCACCACCGGTGTTCATTGTTACCACCCTGGACCGAGCTCACAATCTCCTCCCAAAACTATCATCTTCTAATGGAGATCCTTGCTTCTATTCTTGATTTGATCAGTCTGTCTGAAGATGGCTGCAACAGTGACTGCTTTTATGTGCTAGAAGCTCACTGCAATCTAATACTGAGCACATACTAGATACACAAATTAATGTGTATAATAAATATGAGTAAGTTAAAAAATGAGTAAATCATATAAAACTCTATGTCATATTCATTTTAAAATGCAGTGACAGCATACAATTACAACATGGCTTGTAATGTGAATCTACACTAGTTTTACATGCTGCATATAAGAAAAGTGATATTAAGAAAGCTAGATTAACCATTTTTGGCCTTGGTTTCTTCTTTGGTTCAATGGTCTTAGCAATAATTCTTTAATAGGAATGCCAATGTTAAATGAAATAATATGTAAGAATTTACATAATACCCTGTATTATCTCTTATTGGTTCTTAATTATATATATGTGTGCATGTGTGTGTGTGTGTGTGTGTGTATGTTTGTATATATGTATGTATATGTTTTCATTTCCCTTTCATTATTTTTTGTACTTTAAGTATGTCATAAAGCCTGTTATCTAACATCAGACAGTAAGAAGTTTGGTAATGAATCTCTGAGTTTTTAGTGCCTGTGTGATATTTGATAGTGTTATCTCAACCTATCTTGTAGCTGAGGAGTAATGAAGTTTTATCTTGCAAGCTGATCAGGAAGTGACTCTTGCAGTCAAGGCTACAGGCAGAGATAAAGCATTAGGAATAGAGTGCACAGATAGGTGGCTTGGAGCTTTCGGTTTAGAACAAGATGAAGTTGCAGCATCATGGAGAAACTCTCATTAACATATAAACCAGGCTGCCAACATTTTGTAGAAATTACTGGAATGAAGCAAAGCCTTTTTTGAAATCTACTTAAAAAGATTCATTTTTTCCTGTGATCTTTGAGCAATTTTATGAGAAAAGACTAATGATTTCCTGAAATCATCCGGGGCTCTAAATCAAGAGGTAGATATTCAGAAAGATGTTCTGAGACTTCTAGAGGATGATCAATACATCCTAGTACAGGAATGCAGATAGGCTAGAAAATAGGCCATTCCATCAGCTACACTAACTGAGATTTTTACTTGTTGTGAAGTGGTTAATTTTTCACTTGTAAACCTTTTTTTATGTTTAGCCTTTTATGTGTAAATCTGTGCATATAGCTTCTTTTTTATGATTCTCATCTATGTGTTTGTGGGTGGATTGCAGTTGCCCTTATTACCAAATGTAGTAATGACAGCATTGACAAATGTCTTATTCCTGAAGTCTTAAAAGTGAAGTTTCTAGGTATTGGTCAATGAAACCATGAGCATAAACACCATTCCCCAGCCCATTTTCTCATTCTGCTGAGTGCAAATCTCAACTAGCTGATACATTTCACTCTTGTTTCAAACTATTTCTATAGAATAATTAGTACTTCTCCCTGAGGTTCCTAAAGTTATCTTGGAAAATAATTGGACCTACATACTCAAATATATCTTTTTAATGTAAGTTATTAGCTTAGTTACATGTTGTATGTAAAGTTATTTATTATAATAATTCAACATTAAAAAAAATGATCTCCATTATACCATTAGTAATGTATTATCTATGGGATCATAGATAAAGCCCAATTACACAAAGTGGAAAATTGAATTACAAGTAATCTTTCACCTAAAGGTTTAGTTGCAGACTTAGAAGGACCTTGAGATTATAAAATTTGTAGAGGCTTTCAATTACAAAAAGACTATAAAATTTGCTCAGCTATTATCAATATCATGATTCTGATTAGGATTATTATTTTAATTAACTGTCTGAAATGACTATAATATTTTCTTTCCTACAGTTTCTAACTGATACTCCTTTGCTTCTTCATGTAAACCAAATTTTGTACATTAATTTCTTATGGAGAGAACAGTAAGATAATTCAGTCTTTTTTATAGCATGGCTGATTGAATTTAAAACAAGTTTTTAATTGCTACTGACACCTAAGGTTAGGAAAGTTTCTTGAAGTTTTGTACATCCTTAATTGTGTGGTGTGCTCCCCAGTAGCTTCTTCCTCAGACTTTTTTTCCTTTCTTGAGGCTTTCTATCTGACAACTCCATCCACAGGCATCCCTTCACGGTCCTGACACCGCTGGACTGTGACAGCAGCTTATGCAGTAGAGGTGTCAGGCAAGACGGGGAGGCCATGAGCCGGGGTAGTGACTCCCAAAGAGGATCTCTTTCAGATCCTTCTCCATAGACTCAGAGGTAGGGTTGGGATGCTGAGTGAGGTCCCCCAGGGACAGGTTTCTTTCTGGGGGCGAGGTGGCTGTAAAGGTTGTACCAGGAAGCCACTGGCCCACCCTGCACTCCACACCACAGAGCAGAGAGGATGAGTCCCAGGCAGAAATCTGTCTCACTCTGGCTCTCGGCACAAGGAAGAGCTACTGCTCCCTGATCAAAATACCTACAACAAATGCTAAAATCTGTCCAAGAGTAGAACTCTATGAACCCGTCAAAAAAAAAATTACCAATCACAATGGGCCAACAGTGTTAGTCTCTTTGCCGTAAAATAGATGCACACAGAGGAGACATGAATACTTTAATTTTCCTATCAGTGGTCTCAAGTCCTTTAACCGGGCCTGATCTGTTACCAGTTTTTCTTCTCTTTCCCCATTCACATCTATTTTAAAATGTTTTTCTACCCTTATACTTTTCCTATCTACATAATATAAATAAGTCAATGGATGCAAAGATGAAACCAAACATTTTCATTTAATTTCTTCTTAGTTTTATCTGGCCTTTAAATTAACTCAGACTGAAGAAATGATTAAGAGGCAGCTGGTGAAGAGATGGAAGTAAATGAATGCAGAAACTGGTTTGGGGGGGGCACTTTAAGTTAACCTCGTTAGAAAAGTTTATATATCTCTAAATAACCTCATATTGCTAGGACCATAGATTATGTCCTTACGACTGTCACATCTCCTCAGATATAGAAATGACAAAAATATGTTGACATTTGGTAACTTTGTATTCTCAGGAAAGATAAAATTAAAAGCTAAATCTTCCTTCCTGGATATTTTGTTTTTTTCTTCTATAATCCTTTTAATATTAAGATGATTACACCAGTAATAAATGCCTTAGTTATTTACTTAGATACATGAAATATAAATGGCTTTAAAATGCTTCAGCCTTCGCTCAGATTTTCTAATTACTATAGTGTTTAAAGTTTTCATATTGAATGGAAAGCCTGGATGTTCCTGGAGTTTTCTTTTATTTCATCCCTTCCTTTATCTTTGTGTGTGTGTGTGTGTGTGTGTGTGTGCATGTGCGTATAGCTTGGAGAGCTGGCCCACCTATGGGGAAAGGCCTTTGGCTGATGGGCCCAAGGACAGCATTTCTGGAGCAGGCAGACTAGTCCCAAGATACTCAGGGTGCAGAAGTTGGTCCTCATGAATAATCGTTGTTGTGGTTCTTTGGCCTGAAAATTTCAGTTGGTAAATTTCTTATTACTTATAGAAAGGAAATGTTTCCTAGTTTGTCTTAAACTAACCTATGTATAGGTATGAAATACAGAGTCAGAGTGGGCTTCTCTTTCTCTTAGTGCCATGCTGAGCCAAGTTTGCAGCCCCAAAAAGGCTCATCCCTGCTGGAATCTTGGCCATTGTGCATAGAGACAGCTAGGTACAGTCCATGCCATTTAAATAAAAGGCTAAAGGAAGTTGAAGCTTTTCTACTTCTCCCCTTTAAGTTTTTGGCTCCAAAAAGCCTATGTTTATCTTTATTGTAAGATGCTAGTGGTATGACCCCTTTGTATAACAAATACCATAAAATCTATGTCATGTATGACTCTAAAATATTTTTTCTCCTCACACAAACAAAATGTTGCATATTTTGTGAGTGGCAGCAAAAGTAAAAAGTTCATAATTGCTTAAAGTATTCAGTGAAAGGGGAAAAATTGCCTTTGCACATCAATGACTCAGCCATATTTGTTATTAAGTTTCAGGGCTATCCACACAGAAAGCTCTTTGTTGCTGTTGTTCTATTTACCCCTGTTGACACTACTGACAGATGAATTCTGAAAATTTAACTGTGTTCATAAAATATTTATATGTGGTCGGTGTTTGCTCATTTATTCAATATTCATGCAACAGTTGGTATTTTTAGGTAATTTTTAAGATGATCAATCAAAAAGGAATCCCCCAACCAAAGGAATAAATTAATTATGACATTCATGCACATTATGATATATTTCCTAAATTGACCAAGCAGAGTATGGAGATATGGTGGCATGTCACGAACAGAATCCTTACCCATAAATGACTTCATTTGCATCATTTTTTTGTGTAAAGTATTACTACAAAGACAGGTATTGCACAGCTGAATAATATGTTCCAGCACATATTTTTCTTTTTTTAAATCAAATTTACTGAGGTATACTTTTATTCAAAAAATGCTATTGACTTTCAGTTTCAGCCTTGACATGTGAAGAGCTTGGAAGTTGTTACTTGGTTCTCACAACCACGAAAAGCTGAACAAAATGAAAATCAGTGGCTTCTCTTGGACACATTAGATAATAGGTAACAGAGCACACCACCATTATGAAATCTGGAGAGACAGGAATCTGCAAAGCCACAGCTGAGTTCTGCTATTTTGAAGCAGAAACATCTCGAGTATAGTTAGAAGGAACACTTAAATGGTAATTTTGATCAATTTCTGGAGGCTTGCAAGATAGAAACTCCTCAGATGTAGTCTTGTGGGGTTTATCATACTTGCATGGGATTTGACTCCAGGAACCTTCCCCATTTCTCATGAGTTAGATTCAAGAAAGATTCCCTCAAGGGGATGAGTTTTTAGATACCACCATACCAGAATAAGATCTATAAAAGAATGAATAAGTAATTTGGACTTTATTAAAATTTAAAATTTTTGCTGTGGAAAATAAAAAAGACAAGCCACAGAAAGGGAGATAATATTTTCAAAACATATGTATGGTTTAAAACTTGGATCAAAAATATATAAAGAAATTTTAAGTCCAACATTAAGAAAACAAACAACGCAATTAAAATTAGACAAAAAGTCTGAACAGACTGCTTACCAAAGATGTACATATGGCAGTTAAGAATAGGAAAGATGCTCAACATCATTTGTCATTATGGAAAGGAAAATTAATACAACAAAGATATACCATTAGGCACCTATTAAAAAGACCCAAATCAAAAATGAAAACAAAAACAAAAACTGATAATACCAAGTGCTGGTAAGAATGCACAGCCACAGGAACTTTCATTCACTGCTGTGGGAATGTAAAGTGGTATAAATATATTATGGGATGAGCTTGTTTTCCTCCGTTCTTGTCCCCACCACAATAAGGAATTGAAAGGCAGAGACACAGTAATGAAGCAGAATGAAAGTTTTGTTTGAATACACTCCAAGAGAGGAGTGGGCCAGATTCAGGGTAGACAAAGGTCCTGAACTTTTAGGGGAGCATCTATTTTTCACTGCCTAGCTGGGAGGCACTTCTTTTGATTGACTGAGTAAGGTCATTTGATTGACAGCTCTAGTTATACATCCATTCCTCTTTGTGCACACATCTTTTCCCAAAATGCCCACATAAAAGCCCATGGGGGGTAAGCAAAAAACATAATTTTACTTAATGATATTATGAAGCAGTGTGGTTTGGGCAGTTCTCAGTTTTGTTTGATGTGCCTGCACTGGGACCTGGTTGAGAACAGTTTGGCCTAATCCCAATAGGCAAGAAATTATCTCTCTGCAAAGCTTTTGCTGTCTTCATGGTGGGCACTCTACCCAGGCAGAGTTTGGCAGCTTTTTACTTAAATTTTATTGTCCCATTCCCCCTGCTGCTCATGTCTGTCTTTCTACCTAATATACACCTTGAGGACAGTTTGGAAGGTTCCTCCAAAGCTAAACATAGTCTTACCATACAATCCAGTAATCCTGGTTCTAGCTATTTACCTAATTTTTATGGAGATTGGTTACATATGGACGTATTTATAAGATATGTGTTTATATGTTAGTATACCATATGTATACGCTCTTGCATTGTCTACTAGGAAAACCTAGGAGCAACTATACCCTAGTAGCCAAAATCATGTGCCAGCATCTTGGTTTCTAATGCCACTCTCCAATGAAATTACCCAAGTCTCCTTGGAAATATTGTTGGCAATAGTACTGAGGCAGGAAATCCACCACAAGCCTGACGCCTCTTATAGTTCAGCAGTAAGAAAGTGCTTAAAGGAGAGGGATTAAAGATGGCAGTGTGAGAGGTGAGACAGAGGCTTCCTCTTAAAACCGCATATAATATGAAAATATAACCACTACAACTACTCTTGAAAGAGCAACAGGAAAGAGGATGGCAACAAACTGCATACACCTGGAGACAAGAGCAGCCCTCACAGAAAAGGTTAACATATTAAAGCTGTGGTCAGGTGGGATCCAAGCCCTTCCCCCACCCCAGCTCACCAGAAGGAGGAAGAGGAATGCAGCGGGGAGGGTGTGGAGAACTCGGATTGCTGAATACCTAACTTTGGAGATCTGCTCTGGGAGCACAAACCTAAATTTCATGGTGCTTGCATGATACTCTGATAGTTAGGGGGTTGGAGAGCTAAGACAGGTAGATTTCCTGGAGAGACTAACATTCAAGTTGCTTGTGAAAGCAGGGATCCATATCCAGCTGCTCTGGGACAAAAGAAAGGCGGGCAGTCTGAGAGACTTCCTAACAAAAAGCCCTTAGTCAGAGGGCCGTTTAAGGGGCACGGATTGCACAGAGCTTACACCTCAGGAGAAAGGACAGGTAGACAAAATTGTGAGGGTGCATTCTGCCCAGCATATTGGGAGTTTTCATGATCTTCAGGTGCTCCAGCTCACTGGCTGCCTACACACATCCAAGAACACTTTCTGTGACACGCAGACTAGTGCGACATTCTCCTGGCCAGCCCCACCAGGCTTGCAAACTGGGAAACCCTTCCCTGGTCTTAGGCAAGCTAGAGGGAAGCTCTGTCTATAGCAACTAAAAACACAAAGCACAGAGGCTTATACCTATGTGCTCGGCCCACTGGTTCAGGCAGTGGAGACAGGTATGGCAGCCAGGAACCAGGAAACAGCCATTTCCTCCACCAAGGCACCAATACCACTCCCCTACAATTGGGAAAATTGCTTCAGGGGCTGAGCAACTCCAGAGAGTACAGCTACTGGGCACTAGAGGGCACCATACACAAATATGAAACGCCAAAGGAACCTTGTCCAGAGTAAAATTATGAATACAACTCCTGAGAAAGTTTTAAATGATATGGACCTTATGACTCTCCCTGAAAGGGAGTTCAAAATAAAAATCATTAAAATGCTCATGGAGGTACGGAAAGATATTCAAGAGCTCAGGAATGAATTCTGGTTGGAGACCCAATAACTGAAGAGCACAATGGATGGTATTAAAAGCAGATTGGATACGGTGGAGGAGATGATAAATGAAATAGAAAATAGAGAAGAGAAATACAAAGAAGCTGAGGCACAGAGAAAAAAAAGGATCAGAAAGAATGAAAGAATAAAAACTGCACAGCTACATGTAAGAGAATGAAACTGGACTACTGTCTAACCCCATACACAAAGGTAAACTCAAGGTGGAACAAAGACCTGAATGTAAGTCATGAAACCATAAAACTCGTAGAAAAAAACAGGCAAAAATCTCTTGGACATAAACATGAGCGACTTCTTCATGAACATATCTCCCCGGGCAAGGGAAACAAAAGCAAAAATGAACAAGTGGGGCTATATCAAGCTGAAAAGCTTCTGTACAGCAAAGGACACCATCACTAGAACAAAAAGACATCCTACAGTATGGGAGAATATATTCATAAATGACATATCCTATAAGGGGTTGACATCCAAAATATATAAAGAACTCATGCACCTCAACAAACAAAAAGTAGATAATCCAATTAAGAAATGGGCAGAGGACATGCATAGACACTTCTCTGAAGAATAAATTCAGATGGCCAACAGGCACATGAAAAGATGCTCCACATGGCTAATCATCAGAGAAATGCAGATTAAAACCACAATGATATATCATCTCACACCAGTGAGGATGGCCAACATCCAAAACACAAACAACAACAAATGCTGGTGAGGATGTGGAGAAAAGGGAATCCTGCTACACTGCTGGTGGGACTGCAAATTAGTTCAACCATTGTGGAAAGCAGTATGGAGGTTCCTCAAAAAACTGAAAATAGAAATACCATTTGACCCAGGAATTCCACTCCTAGGAATTTACCGTAAGAATACAGCAGCCCAGTTTGAAAAAGACAGATGCACCCCTATGTTTATCGCAGCACTATTTACAATAGCCAAGAAATGGAAACAACCTAAGTGTCCATCAGTAGATGAGTGGATAAAGAAGATGTCGTACATATACACAATGGAATATTATTCAGCCATAAGAAGAAAACAAATCCCACCATTTGCAACAACATAGATGGAGCTAGAGGGTATTATGCTCAGTGAAATAAGTCAAGCAGAAAAAGACAAGTATCAAATGATTTCACTCATCTGTGGAGTATAAGAACAAAGAAAAAAACTAAAGGAACAAAACAGTTGCAAACTCACAGAACCCAAGAATGGACTACTAGTTACCAAAGGGAAAGGGACTGGGGAAGATGGATGGGAAGGGAGGGATAAGAGGGAAAAAGGGGCATTACGATTAGCAGATGTAATGTTGGGAGGGGCATGGGGAGGGTTGTACAACTCAGAGAGGACAAGTAGTGATTCTGTAGCATATCACTAGGCTGATGGACAGTGACTGTAATGGGGTTGGTGGGGGGGACCTGATGAAGGGGGTAGTTTAATAATCATAATATTGCACATGTAATTGTAGATTAATCATCCAAAATAAATTATAAAAAAAAAGAATGAAAGAATATTGAGAGACCAGTGTGACCAATCCAAATGGAACAATATTCAAATTAATGGGTTACCAGAAGAAGAAGGGGGAGAAAAGGGGATAGAGAGTGTCTTTGAGGAGGTGATTGCTGAAAACTTCCCCAGTCTGGGGAAGAAGATAGTCTCTTAGGCCACGGAGGTGCGCAGATCTCCCAACACAATGGACCCAAAGAAGACAATATCAAGACATATAGTAATTAAAATGGCAAAGATCAAAGTCAATCAAGGGATAGACAAACAGTACAGAATATGATACCTAATATATAAAGAATGGAGGAGGAAGAAAAAGGAGGGAAAAAAACAAACAAAAAAAGAACCTTTAAATTGTGTTTTTAATAGCATATTAAGTGAGTTGTTAGACTTTTAGATAGTAGGGAAGTTAACCTTGAACCTTTGTTAAACACGAATCTGAAGCCTGCAATGGCAATAAGTACATACCTATCCATAATCACCCTAAAAGTAAATGGACTGAATGCACAAATAAAAAGACATAGAATCACTGAATGTATAAAAAAACAAGACCCATCTATATGCTGTCTTCAAGAGACTCACTTTAAACCCAAAGACATACACAGACTAAAAGTGAAAGGATGGAAAAAGACATTTTATGCAACTAAAGGGAGAAAAAAGCAGGAGTTGCAGTACTTATATTGGACAAAATAGACTTCAAAACAAAGAAAGTCACAAGAGACAAAGAAGGACATTACATAATGATAAAAGGGTCAATCCAACAAGAATATATAACCATTATAAATATCTATGAACCCAACACAGGAGCTCCCACATATGTGAAACAAATACTAGCAGAATTAAAGGGGAAAATAGAATGCAATGCATTCATTCTAGGAGACTTCAACACACCACTCACTCTGAAGGACAGATCAACCAGACAGAAAATAGGTAAGGAGACAGAGGCACTGAACAACACATTAGATCAGATCGACCTAACAGACATCTACAGAACTCTACACCCAAAATCAGCAGAACACACATTCTTCTCAGGTGCACATGGAACATTTTCAAGAATAGATCATATACTAGGCCACCAAAAGAGCCTCAGGAAATTCAAAAAGATTGAAATTGTAACAACCAGCTTCTCAGACCACAAAGGAATGAAACTATAAATGAATTATGCAAAGAAAATGAAAAATCCTGCAAGCACATGGAGGCTTAATAACATGCTCCTAAATAATCAATGGATCAATCACCAAATAAAAACAGAGATGAAGCAATATATGGAGACAAATGACAACAATAATTCAACAACACAAAATCTGTGGGACGCAGCGAAGGCCATGCTAAGAGGAAAGTATATTGCAATAGAGGCCTACCAGAGAAAAAAAGAACTTTTCCATATGAGCAG
The DNA here is from genome assembly GCA_032199065.1 of Smutsia gigantea. Classification (NCBI taxonomy): domain Eukaryota; kingdom Metazoa; phylum Chordata; class Mammalia; order Pholidota; family Manidae; genus Smutsia; species Smutsia gigantea. The sequence goes on along the minus strand of JAVSCE010020781.1, from coordinate 588,646 downwards.
TCTAAACACACAATTAATGAACTTAGAAAAAGAAGAACAAATGAGACCCAAAGTCAGTAGAAGGAGGGACATAATAAAGATTAGAGCAGAAATAAATAAAATTGAGAAGAAAACATTAGAAAGTTTCAACGAAAGCAAGAGGTGGTTCTTCAAGAAAATAAAAAAATAGATAAACCCCTAGCCAGACTTATCAGGAAAAAAAGAGAGTCTACACAGATAAACAGAATCAGAAATGAGAAAGGAAAAATCACTACGGACAGCACAGAAATACAAAGAACTATTAGAGAATACTATGAAAAATTATATGCTAACAAACTGGATAACCTAGAAGAAATGGACAACTTTCTAGAAAAATATAACCTTCCAAGGCTGACCTAAAAAGAAACAGAAAATCTCAACAGACCAATTACCAGCAACAAAATTGAACTGGTAATCAAAAACCTACCTAAGAACAAAACGCCTGGAGAAGATGGATTCCCCACTGAATTTTATCAAACATTTAGTGAAGACCTAATCCCCATCCTCCTTAAAGTTTTCCAAGGAGTAGAAGAAGAGGGAATACTTCCAAACTCATTCTATGAGGCCACCATCACTCTAACACGAAAACCGGGCAAAGACACCACAAAAAAAGAAAACTACAGACCAATATCCCTGACGAACATGGATGCAAAAATACTCAACAAAATATTAGCAAACCGAATTCAAAAATACATCAAAAGGATGATCCATCATGATAAAGTAGGATTTATTTCAGGGATGCAGGGATGGTTCAAAATTCGAAAATCCATCAACATCATCCACCAAATCAACAAAAAGAAGGACAAAAACCACATGATCATCTCCATAAATGCTGAAGAAGCATTTGATAAAATTCAACATCCATTCATGATAAAAACTCTCAGCAAAATGGTTATAGAGGGCAAGTACCTCAACATAATAAAGGCCATATATGAAAAACCCACAGCCAACATTACTTAACAGTGAGAAGCTGAAAGCTTTTCCTTTAAGATCAGGAACAAGACAAGGATGCCCACTCTCTCCACTTCTATTCAGCATAGTACTGGAGGTCCTAGCCACGGCAATGAGACAACACAAAGAAATAAAAGGCAACCAGATTGGCAGGGAAGAAGGTAAACTGTCCCTGTTTGCAGATGACATAATATTGTACATAAAAAGTCCTAAAGAATCTACTCCAAAACTACTAGATATAATATCTGAATTCAGCAAAGTTGCAGGGTACAAAATTAATGCACAGAAATCTATGGCATTCCCAAACACTAACAATGACCTAGAGGAGAGAGAAATCAGGAAAACAATTCTATTCAAACTTGCATCAGAAAGAATAAAATATCTAGGAGAAAACCTAACCAAGGAAGTGAAAGACCTATACTCTGAAAACTACAAGACACTCATGAGAGAAATTAAAGAAGATATCAGTAAATGGAAAGCATCCCGTGCTCATGGATAGGAAGAATTAATATTGTCAATATGGTCATCCTGCCTAAAGCAATCTACAGATCTAATGCAATTCTATCAAAATACCAACAGCATTTTCAAATAACTAGAGAAAAATCATTCTACATTCATATGAACCACAAAAGACCCCAAATAGCCAAAGCAATCCTGAGAAGAAAGAATAATGCTGGGGGGATTATGCTCCCCAACTTCAAGCTTTACTGCAAAGCCACAGTACTCAAGGCAATTTGGTACGGGCACAAGAACAGACCCAAAGACCAATGGAACAGACTAGAGAGCCCTGATATAAACCCAAGCATATATGGTCAATTAATATATGATAAAGGAGCCATGGACATACAATGGGGAAATGACAGCCTCTTCAACAGCTGGTGTTGGCAAAACTGGACAGCTATGAGCAAGAGCATGACACTAGATTATTTTTTAACCCCATACACAAAAGTAAACTCGAAATGGATCATGAATGTAATTCATGAAACCATAAAACTCTTAGAAGACAACATAGGCAAAAATCTCCTGAATATAAGCATGAATAACTTCTTCATGAACGCATCTCCTCAAGCAAGGGAAACAAAAGCAAAAATGAACTTATGGGCCTACATCAAACTAAAAATTTCTGTACAGCAAAGGATACCATCAACAGAACAAAAAGGCATCCAACAGTATGGGAGAATATATTTGTAAATGACATATCCGACAAGGGGTTAACATCCAAAATATATAAAGAACTTACATGCCTCTACACCCAAAAAGCAAATAACCCGATTACAAACTGGGCAGAGGATATGATGAGAGAGTTCTCCAAAGAAGAAATTCAGATGGCCAACAGACACATGAAAAGATGCTCCACATCACTAATCATCAGGGATATGCAAATTAAAACCACAATGACATATCACCTCACACCAGTAAGGATAGCTGCATCCAAAAGTCTAAGAACAACAAATGCTGGTGAGGATGTGGAGAAAGGGGAACTCTCCTACACTGCCGGTGGGAATGTAAGCTAGTTCAACCTTTTTGGAAAGCAATATGGAGGTTCCTCAAAAAACTAAAAATACAAATGCCATTTGACCCAGGAATCCCACCCTTGGGATTTACCCAAAGAATACAACTTCTCAGATTCAAAAAGACATATGCATCCCTATGTTTATTGCAGCACTTTTTACAGTAGCCAAGGTATGGAAGCCACCTAAGTGTCCACCAGTAGGTGAATGGATGAAGAAGAGGTGGTACATATACACAATGGAATACTATTCAGCCATAAGAAGGAAACAAATCCAGCCATTTGCAACAACATGGATGGAGCTGGAGGTTATTATGCTCTGTGAAATAAGCCAGGCAGAGAAAGACACGTGCCAAATGATTTCCCTCATTTGTGGAGTATAACAATGAAGCAAAACTGAAGGAACAAAATAGTAGATGACTCAGAGACTCCAAGAAGGACCTAGGGGTTACCAAAGGGGTGGGGTGTGGGAGGGAGGGTGGGAGAAGGGGATTGTGGGGTATTATGTTTAGTACACATGGTGTGGGGGGTCACGGGGCAAACAGTGTAGCACAGAGAAGGCAAACAGTGAATCTGTGTCATCTTACTACACTGATGGACAGTGACTGAATTGGGGTATGAGTGGGGACTTGATAATATGGGTAAATGTAGTAACCACATTGTTTTTTCATGTGAAACCTTTGTAAGAGTGTATATCAATAATACCTTAGTAAAAAAAATGGCAAAATAAAAAAAGAGTGCTCAGAGAATATGATGGGAGCCCATTAAAGGGACACAAGAGTGATCTGAAAGAGCTGCCAAAGGCTTTAGCGAAAGCTGGAAAAACTTCAGCAACAAAGTAAATAAAATAGTATTGGATCGCAATCCCAAGTGTAAATAAATATCCTTGAATCTACACTGATATAAATAAATGGAGGAAAAGAATGAATCTCATATGCAGAGGAATTACAAGTAATTTTTGTAGAACATCAACCTGCAGAACAGTGGAGCATATTCCCCCACCACTTGTGCATGAATCCACTTGGGGACATCCTGCCAAAGAATGCTGAATGTCAAAGGGGTAAAAGAGTAATTTACAATAGAGAAATCTAACAGACACATCCTCAGCCAGGTATTCAGCGTTAACATCAACAGTCATAAGTCTTGCTGCTATGATATGACTTGTATACTTGAAACTAAAAGACTGTATATCAATCAATAAAAAAGTGGCATAAACACTTAATGGACTATTACTTGGCCTTAGAAATGCAGGAAGTGCTGATACATGCTACAACATGGATGAGCCTCCAAAACATCATGTCCAGTGAAAGAAGGAAGACCCAAAACCACATATGGTATGATTCCACTTTTATGAAATATCTATAAGTAGGTAAATTCATTGTTATAGAAATGACGAATTTATGAGTTTGCTAAGGGTTGAGAGGCTGGAGTCAGGGTAGGGAGTCATTATCTAATGAGTACAGAGTTTCTGTTTAGGGGGATGAAAAAGTTCTAGAAATAGGTGGTAATGGTTACAAAGCATTGCAAATGAAATTAACGCCACTGATTCATACACTCGGAAATGGTTAAAATTGAAAATTTTATGTAATATATGTTTTGCTATAATTTTTAAATATTAATAATGTAAGAATACAAAAAACATTGGCTTGTGTACTTTAAATGTGTGAATCATATGGTATGAATTATATCTCAATAAAGCTATCTTAAAAACCAGAAAAAAATCATCATAGCGTCTTCCAGAACCTGGGGTTTGGGAAAGCTTTGCTAAAATGTATGAGAGAAGATTGTAGGTAATGCAATGTACTCTTGTTTGATTATACGGGTGGTGATGATGACTAGAACCGTTCATCAAAAATAATAGAACGGTGCACTAAGAGGGATACCCTGATGGAAAGGTAGGCATGTAAGTTAAAATGGCTTATAAACTCCAGAGATAGTGACATATATCTGATCAGTTGATTTTCCAAAAGATGCCAAGTTAATTCAATGGAGAAAGCATTCCTTTTCAAGAAATGCTACTAGAACACACTTTTGGGGGAAAAATACAGGATTAAAAAATTATCATCAGCCCAATCACATCATAGGCAAAAATTAACTGGAAATAGATAATAGACCTGAAGTATAAACTGTAGGAATAAAATATGCAAAAATCTGGAGCTTGGTTTGCAAAGATTTCTTATAACACAGTGAGTACAAACCATAAAAAATAGGATAAATAATGCTATCAAATTAAAAGCTTATCTGCTTTGAAAGATAAGTTTAATAGATTTAAAAAGCAAATCAGTGATAGGGAGGAATATTCAAAATACATATCTGTCATAAAATTTGTTTTCAGAGCTTTCAAAGTAGTTTTATACCTTTGTAAGGAGAACCCAATAAGTACTGGGCAAAATATTGGAAAAGACATTTAACTAAAGAAAATATGTGAAGGCAACTAAACACAAGAAGAACCAGCATCTTTATTCATCAGGGAAAAGCAAATTAAAACCATTATGAAAAAGACTCAATGATAACTATTGATAAATATTGGATCGATTGGAACTTTCATGTATTGTTCAAAGGAATGTAAAAGGCTATAACTATTTTGGAAAATAGTTTGGCAGATATATACATATACATATACATACACATATACATATACCATCCGTAGGTCTAGCTCTTCTACTCCTAGGCATTTACCCAAGATATATGTAAACATGCATGTATATGAAAAATTCTATGTAAATATTTTAGAAAATTTATTCACAAAATTAAAAAAAACTGGAAACAGTCTAAATGCCCATCAACAAATGAAAACACAAGCTTATTATAGCTGTATATCCATTCAAGGAAATACAACTCAGAAAAATAAAAAAAAACATGCAAACAGAAAATTGAATAAATTTTAAAACATTTATTTTCCATGGGAAAGGTGACAAATCATAAAAGTACATACAATGTTATTCCATTTATAAGATATTCAAAATCTGGCAAAATTAATCCATACCAATAGAAAAGAGGTCAGTAATTGCCTATAATGGACTTCAAAGGGTCATAAAATAACTTTTTACAGTGATGAAAATATTCTGTAACTTCTCAGCACTTGCACATAGGTGTATTCATTTGTCAAAATTCAGTAACTGTACACTTAAATTGCTGCATATTTAAAGATAAACTACTTATTTTGGAATAGTTTAAGATTAATAGAAAAATCATGAAGACATACCAGAGTTCTCATACACCCAACATCCAGTTTCTGCTATTAAAATCTTACATCAGAATGGTACATTTGTTACAATTAATAAACCTATATGAATTCATTAGTATTAATTAAGGTCCTTAATTGATTCAAGTTTTCTTCATTTTTACCTAATGCTCTTTTTATGTTCCAGGATTTTACCAGAGTACCATATTACATTTAGTAATCATGTTTCCTTTAGCTCTTCTTGGCTGTTACTGTTTCTCAGACTTTCTTTGTTTTTGATGATCTTGACAGTTTTGAGCAGCCCTGATCAGGTATTTCATAAAATACCCCTGAATTGGGAAATGGCCTATGATGATTAGACCAGGAAAAGTTGGAGAGAAGACCACAAAGTCAAGATTCATATTCATTATATCATACGAGAGGTACCTCATAAATTCATCATTTCTGTCCCTATGAGTTTATCTATTACAGATATTTCATAAAAGTGGAATTATACCATACGTGGCCTTTGTGTCTTCCTTCCTTCACTGGACATGATGTTTTGGAGGTTCATCCATGTTGTGGCATACATCAGCACTTCATTCCTTTTTAAGGCCAAGTCATAGTCTATTGTGTGTATATGGTACATTTTTTTATTGATACACAGTCTTATTTTAGGATACAACACAATCATTCAACAGTTACCCCTATTATTAAATCCTCACCCCCACTAGTACAGCTACTATCTGTCAACATAGAAAGATGTCACAGAATCATTGACTATATTCTCCATGCTGTGCTACTATCCCCAAGAAGGGACTGTTGGGTACCAGGGGACAGGGGTTGGGGTGAGTGGGAGGGGAGGGTGAGGGGGTTTAAAGAGGCACAAAAATCTCACACTACAATTTGGAGATACCATCTAAATGAAAACAAATCGTATGTAGCCATTTGAGACTGGCAACTTTTACTTAGTAAAATGCATTTATGATTCATCTATGTCCCTATGTATAACACTGAGGTTTTTTTCTTTTCTTTTTCCTTTTTATTGTTGGGTTGTGTTCCCATTAATGGATGTGCCAGGGTTTGTTTATCCATTTTCCAGATGAAAGAATTAAGGGTTGTGTCCATTTTTGCACTTACAAATGAAGCCTCCATAAACATTTACACATGGTTTTTCATACGAACCTAACTTCATTTCTTTTGTGAACATATCTAAGAGCCTAATTGCTCCTAAGTTGTACTCTAAGTACTTTCTAACTTTTCAAGAAACTGTAAAACTGCTTTTACCAAGTTTCTGTATCATTTTGTATTCTAATCAGCATTATTTGAAAGGTGCAGATGCTCTGTATCCTTGACAGCACATGGTATGGTCAAGCTTTTACATTTGTCTGTTTTCATGCTTTGTACTCCTTCCTAGGAGGTGTGTAGCAGTATTTCATTGAGTTTTTAATTTCTATTTTCATAGTTACTCATGATCCTCAGAATTTTTTAATGTTTATTTGCTATCTATGGTTCTACTTTGATGAATGGTTTGTTTGAAACTATTTTGTATTTTAGATACCAGTCTTATCAGATATGTATTTTGCAAACAGTGTGTCCTACCTGCTCATGGGCTTTTAATTTTCTTAAAGTATCTTTTGAAGGGCAGAAGTTCTAATTTTGATGAACTCCAATTTATTGTATTTTATTTATGTGAATTTTCCCTTGTATCATTTCTGAGAAAGTTTTGCATAATTCCAGCTTATAAGGATTTTCTGCTATTATTCCTTCTAGAATGCTTTTGAGTTTATTAGATTTTACATTTAAGGCCTATGATCTGTTATTGAATAAATTTTGCATGTGATGCAAGGTATGGATTATGGTATTAATATTTGGTTTTAATTATTTTTTTGTTATAGTTTTTATATATATGGATATTCAGTTTTTCCAGAACACCAATGGTTGAAGAGATTCTTTATTCTCAGTTGAATTACCTATATAAGTTTGTCAAAACTCATTTAGCTAACACTTCGAGTTTGCTCTACAGTCACATTCGAGATTCAAGGTTTTGATCAATAGAATCTACATTTTAATTGGAAGAGTTCCAAAACTATATAGAACAATGGTATGCATACAGGAAAGGGAGAAAATTTTGGCCATTTGGGTACTCTACCCTATGTGTGTGTGTGTGTGAGAGAGAGAGAGAGAGAGATGCATGCACATTTTCATGTTATGTGTATGCGTATATGCTTACACTGATGATAATTTAATGTGTTTAGTAGCTTTCTTGCAAAGTGATGCCTTGATTACCAAATTGTTACAACTTGAAAACTTTTTCTTAGACTTTCATGACACTTTTTAGATTTGGATTTTATACTATTTACCTCATAGTTAATTTGAAGATTATACCTATTAAAATGAAACATCTTTCAAAATCCAACTTATATTTTCCTCTAATTTTACTACTGCATCTTCCTCATATTGTTCAACAATCTTAAGCTCAGGAAAATGTAAAGTTATGTAAGATTTTTAAAGTAATAAAAATTAAAATCTTAAAATTGTGGTCTTTAGTTGGAATCCATTTTTCTCTAATAATTCTATATATATCTGACCAAATGAAGGATTTGTATCGATTTTGTTGTTGTTAATAAAATTTTTTTACTTTTTTTTTAAATTTTGAAAATTCCCCATCCAACAAACAACCTCACATATGTGACAATATGAACAGATGCCAGAAGCTAGGAAATATAAAGATACTTCAATTCTTTAGCAAAATCTTGTGCTCATCTCAGTTTATACACTGTAGTCCTTGTTTGCTATTGCTATGGTTATCTTCATATTACATTTTATCCAGAATTACTGAAAAGCTCTTTATTTACTACTTGCCTTGAAAGCCATTTTAAGGCTTCTGCTGTTAAGAATATGCAACAAATAGGTTAGCTAAGGCAATTTGGAAAAAACGCAAGTGGAAATTGCTAGTATTTTAGGTTTTTTAAATCAAAACACATTCAATTAACAGCTCTTCTAAGCACATAAGTAAATTATGATATATGGATACTGAGAGGATGCACCCATCTACTGAAAATTATGTGTTCTCAAATGCATGTGACCAGATAATTAGGTACTGTAATGTTTTTGACTGTGATTTATATTTAAGCACAAGCTCCTGAAAAGTCATATGTTTATAGGCGGTTACAGCTAGCTATTGTTATGAATTCTTAACATGAAATAAATATAAAAACAATCACAATCACATTTAATGCCCTGCCTAAGGAGTATGGTTATGAAAGGAATTCAAGCCTACAAAACAAAAAAATTACTAAGAAACATTTTCTTTTATTGAGGTTTTTAATACTAGGATCTGGTTTCCAATGTATTTAAGAAACAACGTAAAAGAGGAGTGTTACTTCCTGTGCTGTGTTTAATTTTAAATCATAATGCATTTTCTTAAAATAAATTTTAAAACATTTAGCCATAGCTTATATAAATGGAATGGAATATAGCATATGAGGTTTTACCAATAGTCCAGAAATTAAAACTCAGACAAATTTAATAGGGGGGGAAGGGCTTAATGCTTCATATTCCAAAATCAGAAATAATCCACAATTAGTATCCTTTCTCCAGACTTTACTCTGAAGACTCAATTCAGAGAATCATCTATCAATAACATGGTTATTGCCTATGCTATGTAAAAAGGTGCTTGGGAGAGAAGAAACTAATTTGGGGAGGTCAGTCACTGTAAGCACCATTTTGTTGGACTTCTGCTTAAAATGCAGAATTACAGATCTGTAGCTTTAAAGCCAGGGCACGGAAAAGAGAAATGCAGATTACATGGTTAGACTGCTATACAAATGGAAGGAGATTGAGGATTGCTCTCTCTGAACTTCCTAATTTCATGGAAGTGAAGAAATTAGCTTGTACACCTGCCTATCGGACTGTAAGTATTCCAGAGAAATGGGTGATATTGGTAGCAAATTAATGGGGACGAAAAAGGTACACATCCATAAGGTGGTCAGCAAAACTTCATCAGAACCTGGAAGTCCCATGAGTGGCTTCAGGGAAAAGAACCCATCATCAATGAGACATGTTAGACTGACCATCTGGCTTTACAGAATCAATGAAATCAATAAGGAGTTGAAGTTCTGATACAAACAGCTTGAAGTCTATGCACTTAAAGACCTTGGCATTGGCAAATGAATTTTGCATTTAGGAGGGATGTAATTCCTTAGGGGCCATAGGATGATCTGTGGCAGGCATGACTCCAAGAGGGTCCCTTAAATTCCTGCTCCCTCATGGGCATACACTTTATATTCTCCTCCCACATTTTGAGAGTGGGTGAAACCTATTACGGGATCTCTCTCCTATGATTAGGTTTCTAATCAATTGACTTTGAGTTAGTCAAAGGGCAGATTAGCCTGGGTTGGTCTGACAGAATCAGCAGAGTTTGAAACATCTTGATTGTGAAAATGACTCTCTTTTGGGCCCTGAAGATCCAAAAGACTATCACATAACAGAGGAAGGTATGACAGGTATTGATGGGAAGCTCCAAGGAAATCTAGAGGCGAGAGTGACTTCCAGTTTAAAGGCAGTAAGAAAGCCTATTTCAGTCCTGTAACTGACAGGGACCAAATTCTGACATCTACCAGTGATCTTGGAAGAAGACTACAAGCCTCCGATGAAAAGGCATCCTTGGCTGACACCTTGTTTCAGCCTAATGCTACCCTCAGCAGAGAATATAGATATCTTATCCAGGACTATGGACCTACAGAAAATGTGGGTTAAATGGGTAGGTTTTTAAAATGCTTAGTATATGGTAAATTGATATACAACGATATAGCAATGGAAACCTAACACAGAAACTTCAAAATAACTCTGACTAAAATATTAAATAATATAATAGAAGCAAGGAACAGCAGACATGAATCCAAAAGGAATTTTAGTAGGGATGGACATTATTTAAAAAGAATAACATGGAAATGCTAAGACTTAAAAAAATATGAAAATAGAAATGAAGAAGGTCTTCAGGAGAATTATTAGTAGATTTGACAGCTGAGGTCTCTACTTGCTCCCAAAACCTCCATGGCTGAATCCATAAAGTCTTTTATTTTTTCACTCTCTGCCTATTCAAGGAAAATTTATACTTCCTATATCCTACTTCCAAAATTATCCCTTACTCTTATCATTTCCCAGATCCAAAATTACTTACACATTTTAGTTATCTATTAAAGAAACACCCCAAGATGGACAGTGACTGTAATGGGGTTGGTGGGGGGGACCTGATGAAGGGGTAGTTTAATAACCATAATATTGCACATGTAATTGTAGATTAATGATAATAAAATAAATTTTATTAAAAAGAAAGAATATATTAAAAAATAATAATAATAAAAAAAAAGAAAAAAAAAGAAACACCCCTCAAAGGTATTTACTTTTATATTAAATATATATACTCTTGTAACCCAGAGTATATATTTAGTATATTTAGGATATGACTTCAACTTCCTGATTCTAGACCTACCAATTATTAACTAGAATGTTGGCCATTTGCATAAGACTCAATTGTATATTATTTGTTTTTTAACATATGAGAATAAAACTACTTTATTGTGAAGATTGAATGATATATTGTATACATATTGGATACTATAATTTTTGGACACACTGAACACTCTTAAATGACTGCTATTATATTTTTCTACCTGCAAACATATTTTCCATAATGTATATAATGCTATCATTTAAACACTTTTAATTAAAAAATTAGAAATAGGAGACTCTTTCCCATTTTCAGTCAAAACTTTAAGACCCAAATCACAAAATATAAAAATTTACACTTACATGTTTGTAGTCATTGATTCAACTGTTCATTTCCCCTACATCAGAAACATACATTTTTTTCTCAACTTCATATCAGCAGGGCATTGATAACATATGTATTTGCATAAAAGCAGTCTGAGCAATCATTTCTGATAACATCTTAACCCATTTTGGCATTTCTCTGTATGTTTAGACCAATATGTCTTAATACACCTTTTTCTGATTTTGAAAATGTTTCTTATCTGTGATACGAAATATGCTAACCACTACCCACATGGAGCTTTGAGAACTTGAAGCATGGCTAGTGTGACTGAACAATTAATTTTTAATTTTATTTCATTATAATTAATATAAATGTAAATAGCCACATGTGGCTACATATGTATTGGAAAACACACATCGAAACTAAAAACATTGGTATCTAGATTGATCAATTTACAGAAGATTCCAAATTTTTCCTATACTTCTGAACAAATGTCAAAACATGGGCTCTGCCACCTTACATCTCCAAACTTTTGAGTTGTCACTTATTTTTTAGCCTAAAACATGTCTTAGTAGACAGCATTATGAAAAAGAATCACATGAAACTAATGGCAAAATCACAGTAATTTAAGTTTTCCTGAACCATATGATATGGTTCAATAAATAATCTTGTGTTTTTAGTGTAATCTTTATATCTTGATTTTATTATCTGTAAGATGCTGATAACACTAGGAAGACCTACTTCATATAATTTTGAATTAGCCAACTGAAGTAACATATACATTATATCAGATCATGCTTTACAAAGCATGAAGGCAGAATAATGAGGTGGTTAAGAGCATGAGCTTGGAGGTCAAACCAGTCTGAGCTCAATGATAGCCCTGCCATTTAATAATTGTATTACACTGAACACATAATTTGACTGCTGTAAGTTTCAAATTCATCATCTGTAAAAGATTGGTAGTAATGCCTAACTTCAAAGATGCTTGTGTAGATTAAGTAAGACAATGTTGATAAAGCCCTTGGCATAGAGTGCAGAGAGGTTGGCAAAAGGTAATTGCTCAAAGGAGTAGCTGTGTTAGTGTGTTATACATATTGTTACAAAAACGTATAAACACAAGTTCTTTCTCCAAGGATTTTTTTAAAGTACCTATTTCCCAATTGAAGGGTACACCAACACATGAAATAAAAAAAAGTTTGAGTATTCTTTGCTTTAATTATAAAACAACTACAGACACAAAAGTAATTGAGTGTCAGAATTGGATGACTTCTGGCTGACTGCAGCATTCATGCAGCACATTTTGTAGCAATCTGCATGTTCAGAGTACCCCTTAGACAGTATGATTGAGGAATACAGTCTGCTGATCCTAGAAATTATGATGAGTGGCCTGGCATTATGATCATTTTTGCAGCCTGCGTTTTGTCCAAATTTGATAATGACAAGTGTCCTAAATAAGTAAACTTTTGTGAAATCTCTAGTAACAATTAACTAAGTGGCTGGCTAAGTCATTTGGAATTTTCTGGGCTGCACTGAACAGACATATCCTTGGATGATTTCAAATTTCAGAATTGCTCTAAGGATATATAGGAAAGTAAAAGAACAGAAAATTTTCTTACTTGAAACAGTTCTGATTACTACTTGGCCAGACATAAAATGCTTTGATGTTTCTTAGGAAATTGAAGGTTATTGGAAAAAATAAAATAAAAGTAATTCTACCAAACCTCAGGATACAAGTCTGTAGTTGTCTCCCTTAGCATTGCAGAATTAAGTTGAATCAGCCCTCAGTCCCTTAAAGTTCTCTTTACACTTCTATTTATTTTGTAGACTGTGTGAGTCATGGCTTCAGGTAACTCTTCTCTCTACTTCCACCTTATTGGACCATCTACTTTCTTCCCTGTTTGAAATTTAAACTCCTTTAAGATCTGATTTTTCTATTTTTATAGTCAATGTCTTCTGTAGGGTTATAATCAAGTCTGTACAAGAAAATGATTACACTGCCTCCTAGTCATAGATCAGCTGCTTTGAAGTGTCATTCCCACCCTTTGTTCACCCAGTTATGGTTAGAGCAGCAGGGTTACATGCTACAAAGAAAAACAATTTAAGAATAAAAAAAACATCTAGAGCAATACAGTTTAGCTTGTACTGAACTTGACCTTCAAGTTCAAATACCTTTTTCTTTCTGATAGGACAAAATGTGAGTTAATTTATATAGTTTGACTTGTCTAAAATTTGCTTATTCCATAGCTAATAATGAGTGTACATTTTAAATTATATAAATGTGTTAGTAACATGTCAAATATTACCTAAAATCACATTAAATCAATTTCTTAATTTTAAATCTACAATGTTAAGCAAAGTACATAAAAATAAAGAATTCATTATAAAGAATTAACAAGTACATTTGGGACTACATTATTTTTTTGACAATTACTTCTGCTTTATGATTTTTAAAATTAATTCTATATTTCAAAACCTTATTTCCCTAGAATAAAGTTTAATAAAGTAAGATTTATGAGAAACATCTACATGTGGGAAACATTAAATTCATTATTTATCAGTTACAAAATTAATCAAGGTAGAATACTTGCCATTTTGATACTTGAAGATGGTATAAATAGTTTATCTTATTCAATTTATCTTAATTTAATTTATCTTAAAATTATTCCTCATTATCAAACTCTAGAGACAAAATCACATTATTTGTGGAATAGATGCCTGGTGATCTAGATCCTATCAAAGAAAAGTTCCTTTCAAATATTGCTAAATACTTCACATCAAATTTCTAGTGCATAATTCATAAATTTTAATGCATTTCCTAGTCAAGATCAAAACTAAACTTTTTTAACCTACCTGATCTTACTGACAATGTATGCTGTTGCCTAAATTGTAATAAAACATTCAAAAACAGTTACATCATTTAGTAGAGTCTTTACTGCAAACAACAATAAACATTTTATTCTATTCTGTTTTATTTTATTTACTTTTATTGAGGAATAATTCACATATAAAATTAATTTCAGGTATAAAACAAATGATTCATTTCGGTCTGACTTTCTCTTTTTCTGAACAGTTGTTTTTGTAACTGAGCCACCACGTTGTGAGGAAGCCCAGTCCATGTGAGAAGGCAAAGTTCAGGTGGTAAGCCAGCCTTAAGATGATTCCGGCCCGCATCATTTAAGCATTTCCTCTGAGCCCTACCAAATTTGCGGATTTGTGAACAATGAAATTATTACTATTGCATTAAGCCTCGAAATTCTGGGCATGTGTGTTATCTAGCCATAGCAACTGGAAAGAGTTCCTTTTGAGGAGTGTAACAACACAGAGAATAGAAGGTAAAATTAAGTTTTAGAATTATTCAAAGTATTACATTTTTACCAGAAAAACATGTTTATGTATTATGCTTGTGATTATTGTGAAGTAGAAAAGGGAAATTTTAAAGACTATTTTTAAATCATATAAGAATGTAATATTCCTTTTTAAATGATTAGACAATTACATTCAAATATAGAATTTTTAAATATTATTTAAATTATTCATTGTCATTCAAAATGTGAGAATGAGATACTGAATTGAAAAATGGGCATTAAATTGTAAGTTCTGGGTCCTGCTCTAAGATAGCTGATATTAAGAAAGTCAGTTAATTTCCTTAGTACTTATTTTCTTTATATATAAATAACATATCTGTTAATTCCATTATTCATTACATGTGGTAAATTAATGAACCACACATAGTAAATTAACCAGATGCATCCTTTCAGTGCAGCATAACACAAATGATTAATAAAATATATGTTGAGACATATTAGACCCTACTTTGCAAACTAAAATTAAAATACCTATGCACATATTATCTTTTCCTATAAGGGTCTCTATTTTATAGAGAGAACAAATTACAGTTATATTCTACCTTTTAAAGTGCTTTCATTATAAGTTTTAATTATGAGGACTTTATATTATTCATTTAATTATTTTATTATTTAGAGATAGCTTGAAAGAAAAAGAAAAAAAAATAAATCACATACATTGAAATATATTACCTTACATAAAAATTATTTTGACTCTACTGCAGGATCTATGCCAAGTAATTAAATACTATTATAAAGGATTTATAAATGAAGATTAAATATTTTCCAAGTATAGGTGTTAAAAAAAAAGCTATACCTTGTTCTTGCTGTACCTTTCATACCCTAAATTTATAGCTAATTTTTATGAGTTATAAAATTCTGGATTACACATTCCCCCAACCACAGCACCTCCCAGCTTTTAAAAGAGCTTGACAATTTATTATAGCAATTTAGCAAAAGTACTACTGCTTCCTGTCAGAATTTACTAGCGTCTTTGCTCACAAACTGGACGTAAAATATGTCAATGTGACCCTTATCAGGATCTTTAATGCATGACATTGATTGCCCATTTCCTTTCCTCTGATTTTATGTGCATGTTTGGTAGATCAGATTAACATGGAACACCTTTAAATTTCTATTATGAAATTCTTGTATTTGCAGAAAACATATTCTTATTAGAAGAATAGTGAGAAACAAAACAATTTATATAACCTGGTAAAAGACAAAAATATTAACCTATAACCTATATTGAATAACGGCATATGACTTTAAACCAGATTATTTATAATTATAGTGAAAGCATCCAATAGAACTTATGAGATTGTTCCTCAAAGAAAAGTGACTTGCATGTTACCATTCTCTAGTCTACTTCATGTTTCTCTAGCCCAATTCTCAATAATAGTAGTTTCTCTGTCCCCCATCACTTGCCCTTTTTTCACATGCAAAGATGTGGACTCCAGTAAGAAATAATATCTAAGACCACAGGCACCTTAATAGTTTGCTTATAATACTGTACATGAAAACTGTTTTCCAAAGAATAAAACATGGTGTCCAGTAGTTTTGTGTCATCATTTGCAGGATGTTACAAGATTTAGATGGCACTGAAGGCTACTGATTTTGTTCCTCTGCTTAATAGCATTTACATTACATGTTACATCCACGGTCTTCACTATTTACCTGATAATAAAGCTCCTACATCAGAAAGTGTATGTTCTAAATAAGATAACATAGCAAATAAAGTTTACTTGATATAATGAAAGGCAAAGTTTTTAAATTAATGAGGAAATTATCCTAACCACTATTCTTCATTTTGAAAGCAAAGATTTTTACAGTGATTTGATATTTTGTCTAAGAAGTTTTAAATAAACTTTATTAAATAAACATGTTATAATATTTTTCTTCTATTAGTTATGTGTGTAGTCTAATGTCAGAGGTAAAAAGCCCCGAGTAATATTGAGCAAATTTAATGATAAATATTAGAAGAATGCTACCTTGTCTGAGGGAAGCATTTATAAAATAAAAAATATGCATATCAGTGCATACACACACACACACACACACACATATATATATTCATACACATTTATATACAAACAGATATATATGGCAGTGTATCCTGAAACTTATTTATCTGAGACTGAATTTATCACTTGAAATTATTTTAGTTTTAAATGTAAAAATATAAACCCTGATACAATTGTAAAAGGCACAGAGCATATTTCATTATGAACCAATCATTGTATTTTAAAGTTAGCAGTATTTACTGTTCTTACTAAGACTGGAATTCTCATTAAATATTAGTATCTTTTGTGCAGAATGGCCATGCCCTGACAGTAGCATGCAGACTGAGGTTGCTCTCATATTGTGAGGCCCTGTCTGCTCTAATCAAGATGAGTTCATTATTCCTCATATCCATTCACTTCTGTGCTTCTTTGTAACCCAAAATATGCCAGCAAAGTGAGCACTAAAAGCACATATTTTATGTGACTTTAGTTCTGAAAATATAATTCCATTCTATCTTTTTACCTACAACTGTAGAATAATTTCAGTCCATACTTGTGTACTATTGCAAGCAGAACAGGAGAAACTTTTCTCTCTCTGCACTAAATGCCCTTGATCATTATTGTTCAAGCATTATTTTTATTCAGTTATTTTCTTAATTAGAAGCTACCTTACATTAACTACATTTCTTTTCAACTTAACCACATTCATTTCTAGTGAAAAGTTAAATATTTACCTTCTTTTATCAAGAATTATTTGATTGGAAAAATGTGTTTTTAGAAAACTTCAGAAGAAATTGAAAATATCCCTGTAACTATGTACTACTTGAGTTCATATGGTGTTAACATTTCTTACCAATTTCATGGAATAAGTATATAAATCCCACCAATTTTATTTTAAAATTTGGAAAATATTGGAGGCCTCTAAGAATGAAATATTCAGTAACAGAGCTAAACTAATTAATAAACAACGGAATCAAACCAAAAAAAAAAAAAGGAATGGGACCCTAACCAAGAGTGCAGGTACAAAAGAACCACAGGTTAAAAAAGCAAGTTAAAAACACATGGCATGGGACTTCGGGAAGATGGCGGCGTGAGCAGGGCAGCAGAAATCTCCTCCCAGCACTATATTTATCTACGAAAATACAGCAAATACAACTATTCCTAAAAGAGAGACCAGAATACACAGGAAAACGCACAGCGTGCAGCTACATCTGAGAGGAATCGGCACCCCATGAGCTGGGTAAGATATGGAGCCGTGACCCGGCGGCACCGGAGCACTAACCCATCCCAGCGCCACAGCGGGAGGAGAGGATTCAGAGCCGGGAGGGAGTGGAAGAGCAGGCATGTGAAATAACCAGCCCCGGTGGTCTGCGCCAGGATCACTGACACACATTGCGCAGTGCATCAGACATTGGAGAGGCAGAAGGTGCAGGTTTTGAGCTGGGAATGTGCTGAGTCCGTGCAGCCAGCACCCCGGGACAAGAGAAAAGTGCACGCAGTTTGTAGCGGTCTCGGAGAGGCAGGGGGCCCAGTGAGGGAACACCATTGCCCTGGCAGGCTCAGCCCAGAGGGTTGTGAGTCCTGAGGAACTTCGGACCCCTTGGCTGGTGACTGAGAAAAGGTAGCAGGCACACTAAAACTTTATACAGAGAACAAGAGCCTCTCATTCGTTCCTGTGCTGGCCTGAGCTATAAAGAGCAGCGCGACCATGGCCGTGGCGGCGGCTGTGGAATAATGGAGCAACAGCGACACGTACAGCACCCTTACAGAATTCACTCTGGTTGGGCGTTTTTTTTTCTTTTTCCCTTTCTTTTTTCTTTCTTTTCTTTCTTTCCTTCTTATTTTTCTCTTTTCTTCTCTTCTGTCATTTTTTGCTTGTTTTTTTTTTTTTAAGTCTTAAAGAGCCCAGCTGACATACTTGGGACCTACAAGCAACCACTTCTATCAACATGAAAAGACAGAGGAATATGGTACAGACAAAAATCAACCAGACCCAGAAAACTGCTGAGAGGGAACATGAAGGGATGGAAATGAAGAATCTTCCTCAAAAAGAATTAAGAATAAAAGTCATAACCATGCTGATGGATCTACAGAGAAATATGCAAGAGCTGAGGGAGGAAGTGAGGGAACTGAGGAAAGACAATGCAGAAATGAGACAAGCCATCGATGGGCTTAGCAACAGACTGGACGAGATAAAAGAGACTGTTAATGCAAAAGAAATCAGAGAACAGGAATACAGAGCAGCTGAGGCAGAGAGAGATAAAAGGATCGCTAAGAATGAAAGAATATTAAGAGAACTGTGCGACCAATCCAAATGGAACAATATTCTCATTATAGGAGTACCAGAGGAAGAAGAGAGAGAAAAAGGGACAGAGAGTGTCTTTGAAGAAATAATTGCTGAAAACTTCCCCATGCTGGGGAAGGAAATAGTCTTGTATTCCATGGAAGCCCACAAATCTCCTAACACAACGGACTCCAGGAAGAAAACACCAAGACACATAATAATTAAAATGGCAAAGATCAAAGATAAGGACAGAGTATTAAAGGCAGCTAGAGAAAGAAAAAAGAACACCTACAAAGGAAAACCCATCAGACTATCATCAGACTTCTCAACAGAAACCATACAGGCTAGAAGAGAATGGCATGATATATTTAACGAAATGAAACAGAAGGTCCTCAAACCAAGAATACTGTATCCAGCACGATTATCATTTAAATATGACGGAAGGATTAAACAATTTCCAGACAAGAAAAGCTGAGAGATTTTGCAGCCCATAAACCACCTCTACAGGACAACTTAAAGGAACTGCTCTAGACGGAAGCACTCCTAAGGCTAAAAAGATGTCAAGAGAAAATAAAATCATAGCAAAGAAAGCAGACCAACCAAATACTAACTAAAGGCAAAGAATAAAACACCTAGTACATAAAGAACGGAGGAGGAAGAATAAGAAGGGAGAGAAATAAAGAAACATCAGACTGTGTTTACAATAACTTAACAAGAAAGTTAAGTCAGATTAATAGATAGTTAAGAACCAACCCCTGAACATTTGGTAACCACGAATCTAAAGCCAGAAATGGCAATAAGTACATATCTATCGATAATCACCCTAAATATAAATGGACTCAATGCACCAGTCAATAGACACAGAGTAACAGAATGGATAAAAAAGCAAGACCCATCTATATGCTGCCTACAAGAAACTCACCTCAAATGCAAAGATATCCCCAGACTAAAAGTGAGAGGATGGAAAAAACATATTTCATGCAAACAACAAGGAGAAAAAGCAGGTGTTGCAGAACTTGTATCAGACAAAATAGACTTCAAAACGAAGAAAGCAGCAAGAGATAAAGAAGGACATTACATAATGATAAAGGGGTCAATCCAACAAGAAGATATAACAATTATAAATATGTATGAATAAAACACAGGAGCACCGGCATATGTGAAGCAAATACTAACAGAATTAAAGGAGGAAATAGACAGCAATGCATTCATTTTAGGTGACTTCAACACACCACTCACTACAAAGGACAGGTCAACCAGACAGAAAATAAGTAAAGACACAGAGGCACTGAACAACACACTAGAACAGGTGGACCTAACAAACATCTACAGAACTCTACACCCAAAAGCAACAGGATACACATTCTTCTCAAGTGCACATGGAACATTTTCCAGAATAGACCACATACTAGGCCAAGAAAGGAATCTCAGTAAAGTCGAAAATATTGAAATTCTACCAACCAACTTCTCAGATCATAAAGGTGTTAAACTAGAATTAAATTTTAGAAAGAAAACAAAAAGGCTCAAAAATACATGGAGACTTAACAACATTCTCCTAATTAATCAATGGGTTAATGACCAAATCAAAACAGAAATCAAAGAGTATATGGAGACTAATGACAACAACATCACAAAGCCACAACTTTTGTGGGAATCAGCAAAGGCAGTTCTAAGAGGAATGTATATTGCTATCCAGGCCTATTTAAAGAAGGAATAACATTCCCAAATGAATAGTCTAAAGACACAATTACTGAAATCGGAAAAAGAACAAATGAGACACAAAGTCACCAGAAGGAGGGACATAATAAAGATTAGAGAAGAAATAAATAAAACTGAGAAGAATAAAACAATAGAAAAAAAAAATCAATGAAACCAAGAGCTGGTTCTTTGAAAAAATAAACAAAATAGATAAACCCCTAGCCAGAATCATTAAGACAAAAAGAGAATCTACACACATAAACAGAATCAGAAATGAGAAAGGAAAAATCATGAAGGATCCCACAGAAATACAAAGAATTATAAGAGAATATTATAAGAATCTATATGCTAGCAAGATCGAAAATCTAGAAGAAATGGACAACTTCTTAGAAAAATACAACCTTCCAAAGCTGACCAAACAAGAAACAGAAAAACTAAACAGACCAATCACCAGCAATGAAATTGAAGTGGTAATCAAAAAACTACCCAAGAACAAAACCCCCGGACCAGATGGATTCACCTCTGAATTCTACCAGACATAGAGAGGAAATAACACCCATTCTCCTTAAAGTTTTCCAAAAAATAGAAGAGGAGGGAATACTTCCAAACTCATTCTATGAAGCCAGCATCACTCTAATACCCAAACCTGGCAAAGACTTCACCAAAAAAGAAAATTATAGAACAATATCCCTGATGAAGGTAGATGCAAAAATACTCAACAAAATATTACCAAACCGAATTCAAAAATACATCAAGAGGATCATACACCATGATCAAGTGGGATTCATCCCAGGGATGCAAGGATGGTACAACATTCGAAAATCCATCAACATCATCCACTACATCAATAAAAAGAAGAACAAAAACCACATGATCATCTCCATAGATGCTGAAAAAGCATTTGACAAAATTCAGCATCCATTCCTGATTAAAACTCTCAACAAAATGGGTATAGAGGGCAAGTACCTCAACATCATAAAGGCTATATATGACAAACCCACAGCTAACATCATACGTAACAGCGAGAAGCTGAAAGCTTTTCATCAAAGATCAGGAACAAGACAGGGATGCCCACTCTCTCCACTGTTATTCAACATAGTACTAGAGGTCCTAGCCACAGCAATCAGACAAAACAAAGACATACAAGGCATCCAGATTGGAAAAGAAGAAGTCAAATTCTCACTATTTGCAGATGACATGATATCATACATAAAAACCCTAAAGACTCCACTCCAAAACTACTAGAACTAATATTTGAATTCAGCAAAGTTGCAGGATACAAAATTAACACACAGAAATCAGTTGCTTTCCTATACACTAATGATGAACTAACAGAAAGAGAAATCAGAAAAACAATTCCATTCACAATTGCATCAAAAAGAATAAAATACCTAGGAATAAACCTAACCAAGGAAGTGAAAGACCTGTACTCTGAAAACTACAAGACACTCCTAAGAGAAATTTAAGAGGACACTAACAAATGGAAATGCATCCCATGCTCTTAGCTAGGAAGAATAAATATTGTCAAAATGGCTATACTACCTAAAGCAATCTACAGATTCAATGAAATCCTGATCAAAATTCCAACAGCATTCTTCAATGAACTGGAACAAATAATTCTAAAATTCATATGGAACCACAAAAGACCCCGAATAGCCAAAGTAATCCTGAGAAGGAGGAATAAAACAGGGGGAATTATGCTCCCTAACTTCAAGCTCTACTACAAAGCCACAATAATCAAGACAATTTGGTATTGGCACAAAAACAGACCCACAGACCAGTGGAATAGAATAGAAAATCCAAACATTAACCCAAACATACACAGTCAATTAATATTTGATAAGGGAGCCTTGGATATACATTGGGGAGATGATGGCCTCTTCAGCAGCTGGTGTTGGAAAAACTGGACAGCTACATGTAAGAGAATGAAACTGGACTACTGTCTAACCCCATACACAAAGGTAAACTCAAGGTGGATTAAAGACCTGAATGTAAGTCATGAAATCATAAAACTCTTAGAAAAAAATATCGGCAAAATCTCTTGGACATAAACATGAGCGACTTCTTCATGAACATATCTCCCCGGGCAAGG
This sequence comes from Smutsia gigantea, assembly GCA_032199065.1. Classification (NCBI taxonomy): domain Eukaryota; kingdom Metazoa; phylum Chordata; class Mammalia; order Pholidota; family Manidae; genus Smutsia; species Smutsia gigantea. The sequence continues at coordinate 565,804 of JAVSCE010020781.1, read as the reverse complement.
GAGACAAACAAAAATGAACAAGTGGGACTATATCAAGCTGAAAATCTTCTGTACAGCAAAGGACACCATCAGTAGAACAAAAAACATCCTACAGTATGGGAGAATATATTCATAAATTACATATCCTATAAGTGGTTGACATCCAAAATATATAAAGAACTCACACACCTCAACAAATAAAAAGCAAATAGACCAATTAGGAAATGGGGAGAAGACATGAATAGACACTTCTCCAAAGAAGAAATTCAGATGCCCAACACAAACATGAAAAGATGCTACACATCACTAATTATCAGAGAAATGCAGATTAAAACCACAATGAGATACCAACTCACACCAGTGAGGATAGCCAACATCCAAAACACAAACAACAACAAATGTTGGTGAGGTTGTGGAGAAAAGGGAACCCTCCTGCACTGCTGGTAGGAATGCAAATTAGTTCAACCATTGTGGAAAGCAGTATGGATGTTCCTCAAAAAACTCAGAATAGAAATACCATTTGACCCAGGAATTCCACTCCTAGGAATTTACTGTAAGAATACAGCAGCCCAGTTTGAAAAAGACAGATGCACCCCTATGTTTATCACAGCACTATTTACAATAGTCAAGAAATGGAAGCAACCTAAGTGTCCATCAGTAGATGAATGGGTAAAGAAGAGGTGGTACATATACACAATGGAATATTATTCAGCCATAAGAAGAAAACAAATCCTACCATTTGCAACAACATGGATGGAGCTAGAGGGTATTATGCTCAGTGAAATAAGCCAAGCCGAAAAAGACAAGTATCAAATGATTTCACTCATATGTGGAGTATAAGAACAAAGAAAAAAACTGAAGGAACAAAATAGCAGCAGACTCATAGAACCCAAGAACGTACTAATAGTTACCAAAGGGAACAGGACTATGGAGGATGGGTGGGAAAGGAGGGACAAGGGGGAAAAAGGGGCATTATGATTAGCAGATGTAATGTTAGGGGGTCACGGGGAGGGGTGTACAACTCAGAGAAGACAAGTAGTGTTTTTATAGCATCTCATTATGCTGATGGACAGTGACTGTAATGGGGTTGGTTGGGGGGACCTGATGAAGGGGGTAGTTTAATAACCATAATATTGCACATGTAATTGTAGATTAATGATATCAAAATAAACTTTAAAAAAAGGAAAAAAACACATGGCATGAAAACTTCATAAACTTGAATAAGCATCTATTCTTCTTGAATGAAATTATGATTAAGTGTAAGAAATCTAAAAATTTTAAAAATCAACTTAAAGACTGTTTATGAAAAAATTATATTGTTAATATTGCATTTTTTTACAAGCCATACATTGAAACACAAGTTATTCTAAAAGCAGTTGCTGATACATTTTAAAATGTTATCACTGAAATGTACTCAAAAATATATAATGAGGCAGAGAAGAAGGGCTTTGACAAGGATTCAAGAATAATTGGCTAGACATTGAGAAAGAAAAATAAATTTGGATTCCATGTTACATATGGTATTTTTTTAAATAGAAGACTAATTTGTCTTACTTTTGTTCCTTTGAGTAAAAGGAGCATATATTTAAACCCCATGCATTTTATTTTCAAATGTAAGAAATGCTTACAGTTTCCCATATCAAAATTTATACTAGCAGAGCCAGTCTAATTAAAAATATATATCAAAACAAAAAGGATTATCTAGACCAGTCTTTTCCCTTGAATAAGAGACATTATTTTAAAATTTTTAATATATATTCAAAGAAAGAAAAATATTTTAAAGAATTTATTTGAAAATATTTACTGAGCACTTACCATTTGCCAAGTGAATTCTAGCTGCTGGAGGAAAAACAGTGGAAAGTTGTCCATTTGAATGAGGCTTAATTCTAATGTGGGAGAAAATAAGCAAATAAGGTAAATAAGAAAGAATAGTGGGATATGTGAAGATCAATGAATGAATAGGAGTCCAGATACCACATTGTCTTGTAAGTCAAAATAGAGACTTTGGATTTTACTTGAGTGAAAAGCCACTGGCATGTTTTTAAAAAATGAATGTCATGATATGGCTTAGCTATTTAATTGTGTACTGTGCTTGCTGTGTAGAGACATGTTTGGAACACTGGCAATGACAGAAGCTTGAAAGGGGATAGAATATCGCTGTTCAGTAATTCTGAGGGTCCCTGAAACAGACTATAATAAATCTTGTTATGTCCCCCAAAATGTCTACATTAGACTTGTGAGGAAAGTGGAATAGGTACCAGATGGTGAATGTGGAAAGGTGATTTTGAAGACACCCTTTAGAATTAATGAATTTTAAAGATAAAGCTGACAGGATTTTCATACCTGCCAGATATGGAAATGTGTGTGTATGGGTGAGTGTGTGTGTTTGTTTGTGCATGAGGGCATGTGTGATGGAGAGAGAGAGAAAGACAGAGATGGAGAATGGAGAATTACAAGTTGACATCAAGAACAATGAGCCAAACTAGAAAAAGGGAGCTGACAAACATAGTGGGGAAGAGCCAAGTTTGGGAAATATCAATGTCAGTTTGCACACATTTGAGATTCCTAGTATACGTCAAAGTGCAAAATGCAGATAGTATTGGGTATAGTGCCTAGTGTTTAAGTATGAAATTAAATACCTGGAAATTCTTGACACAAAACTTAGTAAGTATAAATAGAGAAGGCAGGAATTTTAAGTCGTGAGCCTTGAGATTCTACAGCATTGAAAAAGTAGTCAAAATGAGGAGAAACCAGAAAAGAGGAGTAAGGGGAATTATCAGAAATGTTATGGGTTAGGGAACAGATTAAGTCTAGTTTTCTTGAATTTTATCAAAGAAAGTTTGAAAAAGAGAGAGGAATTAATTATATCAAATGCTGATACATGAATTAAGATGGGTGAAAAATCATCCTTAGATTCATAATTTAAAAATGTAGATGTCCTTTGTGCTTTGATAAAAGCAATTTTGTTTGAACTGAGTAGGAGAAAACCATTTTGGAGTGGGTACTCAAATGAATACATGATCTCTGAATTCTTAAGGAATTCTTTATTGGACAACAGAGGATTAATTTTAATTCTGGGCTCAAGACACACTGAACACATACCAACGCATGCCCTGCATTTTTTAGCTACATATTCTATTAATTATCTTTTAACTATCTAGTAATTACCTGTAAACCCACCACACATTCAACTGGCAAACTTTAGAAAGATTGATAGTAGGGATTGTTGGAGTGAATGTGTTTCCATATAATCTCTTATGAGTCACTACTGTGCATGTATGCTTGCAAAATGCATTTGGAAACTGACAGTACCTCTAAAATTTGAACATTCAGACACCAAAACCCAGAAATTCCATATTTTTGTATATTTCCAAGAGAAGAAACAGGAGTCTTATGCTAAAATATCCATAGTATATCCAATGTGACTATTGGTCAGAGTTGTGAATAATGAAAATATTCATTGACAAAAGAATGGGTGCATATTCTGTGATATTCCCTAAATGGAATATTACATATCAGCCAAAATAAATAAATAACGGCAACACAGAAAAGATATTCATAAATCATTAATTTAACATTAAATGAGAGAAAAGTAATTATTGGGGGATAATATACAACATGGTAACATTTTATGGAGTTAAAAATACTCTTGCATATAAAGATCATAGATATATAAAGTGTGTTCCCACTATACATAAAAAGACAAATTATGTAAAATTAAAACATACTTTATAGAAGTTCATACAAGTAGAATAAATTATATGAAGAAGAAAGCACAAGAATGGAGTAGGTAGAAGATTAGTTTTTGGTGGTAGCGGAGCAAATGCCTAGGTACAAGTTACTATTAAAGTGTCAGATTTTGGTTTGGAAATAACTATTAAGCTCTAAACCAAGGGACAATAGAACAGAAGAAAAATAAGATAATTATCTACCTATAAATTACAGATATCTCTCTTCAAAAAATAGTTAACCAATTTAAAATGCAGATTTTCTCCTCTTTCATTATCTCCACTTTGGTGACTAATATCTAAAGAGTTAACCTAACAAATATTTGTGATGCAAAACAGAATTCACAATCTCCACCCCTAATTCTACTCACTTACAACCTAAGAACTCAGTTCTGCCAGTCACTTAGTCCAAAAATATTACTAGTCAACCTTAATTCAATCTTGAAGTTATCCTTGGCTCTGCTCTTTCTTATTTGCTTCATAACACATCAGCCGGAACTTGTTCTAAATCATCAATATCTCTTCTTATATTAAAGCAATTGCCTTCTCAATTATTTCTTCATACTGTATTTTACCTTCATGTGATCTTTTTTCAGTAAGGTAACCACAATGTTTCTGTAAAACCATTTCCGATTGTTACTTCTGTGCTTAGAAATACTTTAGAATGATACCAAAGCCTTTCATAATCTGGCTTCCCACCATGACCTCTCTGATCATTTAATTTTCCACTGTCTCTCAGCCCCTACTTCCCCAAATTCTCTGCTCACTCTATACAAGTCACACTGACCTACCTGCTCACTGAAGTCAAGGAGACTGTTATCAAGACATTTGCACTTGCCATTTTCTCTACCAAAATCTCTTTCTCAAATATCCAGGGTTTAGTTCAACCACTTCCACCAACTCAAATGTCACCCTATCAGAAAGGTGTTTTTAACCAAAATAAACACACTGGAATTTCTGAATTTTTATCAGTACAATCTCAGTCTGATACTTTATATATTTTTGCACTAATTTTTAAAATTTACCACTCTCTGAAAGTAGACTCTGTTTTATATCAATTCTGCATTCAGTGCCCAGAACATCATCCAGAATTTTGTAGGGTCCAAAGAATTATTTGTTGAATAGCTTATTTTTTAACATCTATTCAAAAATAATATTTCACCTCATAATACAGTAATGCCATTTCATATATAGAAAATTATTTTGCTTAAAAATGAATAAAATATCTATGAGCTTTCTTTTCCTAAAAATTGCTTGTTTCCAAACTAATTGCATTCTAGGATCAAGTAACACATATCTCAGCAGTAAGAGTATTTCATGACTCTTCTTAGTTAACATTACCAGACTTAAATGGAAGCATATTCTTAAGGAGAAGGCTTTGTCTTCAATAAACTATAAAATATGAAAAAAACTCATTCACTAAAATACATTTCAAATGTAGTTTCTTGGTTTCAGAGTCACATTTCTTAAAAACATGCTATATTCATAAACTTATAGTCAGAACTATACTTACTAACAATCCTTATATATATAAAATTGAAATACATAGCGTATACAATTGAGGTGAAACTTGCTCAGTTTTGAATAATTTCTGTTATTTTTCTTACTCTATACTAACAAACACAGCAATGAGCTATTGTTAATGGAACGAATATCTAAGGGCTATACAGTGAAAACCAGTTTATTAAAAATCAAATCAATGATGATTTAAATTTGATAATAACTTTAAAATACTTTGTAAAATATGAAATATCATATAAATGAGGGGTTTTAATAAATATATTTCTTGATAGTTCAATTGTAAGAAATCTAGGATGAGCTATTCAGTGCACTATTAAGAAGTGATATTTTAAGCTCTCACCACTGATGAATTACACAAACTTACATACCTACTAATTTGTTGAGCTTGAGTCAGATGTAGGACCTGGCTTGAATGTTGATAGATCTTGCTTTAGAACGTTAGAAAAAGATTGATCATAAAAAAGTATAGTCGGAATAATTAAAATATATTTGAATATTTTTATAGATAATCTAATTTTATACTCAAGTGTCTTAGATACACATCAAAAACCAATGTATCATACTCTGTTGTCTAATTGTATCAGAATCATACAAAATTCTTGCAATGAATACAGATAAATTGGCATAAATACAGACTTGGGGAGTCAGAATTTCCAAGAGAAGAAAACCAGGATTATGCACTGAAAATGTTTTCCCCAGGTGATTCTGATACATATGAGACAAATTTAGGATACACGGGAAAATTACCTCACTTCCCTCAAAACGAGCATGAATATTTGGATGACAAAAGTGGAAAAACATGGTAAGGTTCTGCCTAACACAAGAAAACAAAACTATTTAATTAGGTAGATAGATGCTGGGAAAACTAACCCCACTGTAACGCTGAGCTTTATTTCCATACTTATGAGAAATAAAAATAGAGTCACTTCGGTGTTTGGCATTGGGTGTCATAACTTTGTAGGTCACCTCTCCCAAACTTACATTTTACAGTTCGATCTGCCAAGCTGCCTTTATTTATGACATTCATGATGTATTTTGAAGTACTTTTCTTTTCATAGGCATTCTTTCTGGGAAGCTATTTTCAACTTTCTTAGCCTACTAAGTCATTCTTGTCACTAAAGACTCAGATTGGGTTATTTCTCTAACAATAATTCCTGCCTAGCGAAGCTTACCTATTATTCCTTATATTTCTGGATCCTTCTATTTATTGCATTACATTGAAACTTTGTTTGCATCTCTCTCTCAATATAAAATAAGCTCCTCAAGGTAGAGACATTCCTTTCATCTTTGTAGTCCTCACTTAAGCTGAGCATATTGTCTCATGTATATGACACAAGATAACAGGGACAATTAATTTTCATAGAGCAATCCTATTGATAGACTAAACAGACCAAAATGATCTGGGTGAAAGTAATTTGGGAGCCAAGAAAATATTACCATAGTGAACACTGTTGTCAAATACTAATAGAATATCCATTGATCTTAATTACTGTGATTATTTGGTTGGTCTTAAGTCATTCATTGCTAAACAAAATATTTTTCTAGTTAATGATGCAAACAAAAAACATAATAAATGCACTCTTTGCCTCTATTTTCCTAAACTTTATGCAGATTGTCCTTTGGCTATGAGGTTTTATGTTTCAAGTGACTGAACTTTGATCTGCAGTACTTCTATGTTAGTCTTCTCAATGTGATTTGAGATTGGTCTTGATGAGATTTAGGAATTGCTTTAGTGGAATCAGTAACCATTCACTTGCTATCCCTACTGACAGGAAACTTCTACAAAGGGCTAATTACATATGTTGGGCTGATTTTATTACCTTCAGTTTCAGATGTTGTCCTTAGTTGTGAGTATAAATCATGAAGCAAGTTTTACTAGTAGGATACATGATGGTAAGATTGTGTACTTACAACCTTTGTTCAATATTATTAAAGGAAAATATATGCAATTTATCTTAAAGATTATAGACAGAATAAATCTCCAAAAGTAACATTTATTATATCATTAATTTTCTTAAATCTTTAATAACTCCATTATCTGCATATCTGTATTTGATACTCATGGTTGTGTAGGCAACTGTCTTCAGTTTAACAAATACATTCCTTGTTTACAAAAAAGTGAGATTACTTCCTATGGCTCTTTCTACACCCACTCTATGTATATTTACTCTTGTCTGTAGATCTTGGACCCTCTTGCTTCTCTGTCATGTCTTACCCTATCTTCTTTGATGATCCAAATAAAAAAAAATTGATATTCAGTTTTAATTTCCATCATCTCAAGATGTTTCTTATATCTAAAATGCTGTGGTTGAAAAAAAGGATAAGGGAGAGTTATCACAAAGTATGACAACTAAGTAGATTTAAAATGTTCCTATGCTACATGCCAAATCACAACAAATATTTTGAAAATTATGATGCATACAGATCGAGCATTAAAATGTATATTTGTTGTTAAAGGGCTTGTTATAAGAGTAATCTGTGTTGTTATAGAAAAGCTAAAAATCAAAAAAATCAAAGGGGAAAAATGGCATAGATATTTTATTGCTATGAAATAATCATTGCTATGTCACATTTCATTCTATCATTATTGCCATGAGTTTTTGAAACCTAGTATTGATTTTATACCACACATTACATTGCATATTCAATTGAGCATTATATTATTCAGTTTGAAATTATGAAGAATTTGATTATGTGTTTATATAAATTTATAAAGGTAGAGGAAGGGAAGAGAGAGATTGAAAGACTAAGAGAGAAATTTATTTACATAGTGCAGGTTTTTTCATTTCTCATTTTATCAAAACATTTTATGCCCCTGAGTGAAGTTAGATGAGAGATATTGTTCTGCATTTCTTTCAGAGACTCATGGCCCATGTGTTTATCATTAAAAATGACCCTAGTGTTATACTCTATGTCATTACTGTAAAACATGTCCTTAAATGGGAAAGACATGTACATTTGATGTTTAAGCAAATAAACAGCAATCTCTTCTAGTGTTAGAGGAACACCAGACTGTATGGGGCTGATTATAAAATTATATGTATGAATACAGTATTTTATGGGCCATTTAAATTTTTTTCCAGAGGATATTTTACTACATATCTTTTGAATTTTGTGCAATGACTCGAGGATTTAACCCTTATAAAGCATATGCTTTCACTAAACTGAATGTTTAAAAATATTATTTTATATGTGCAAAAATATTACAAAGTAATTGCAGAAACTTGAAGTCTACATTATCTTTTACAGTTGATGAATATTCTATAATAAACTGATATTAAAAATGAAACTCTTGGTGTATCTCTTTCCAGTATCTATTGTACATGATACATTTGACTTTCTCATTTTCTGGCAAATCATTTGTGTGTATCTACTAAATGTTAGGCTCTGTATCAGGAATGGAAGTCAAGGAATGAATAAAATAGACATGTTCTCAGACCTCAAGAAATCAACATTAGGTCATCTCTATGTATATTTACAAATGATAAGTATGAGAACTTTTAGAGGTTCTTGGATGATGACATTAAAAGAAATTTAATTATCATAACTCTTGCTAATAAGGCAAAAGGAAAAAAGAAAGATTGTTTAATTCACCCAATGTACACTGTAAAGTTGCAGAAAGTAGTCAAGATCCTTTGCAATAAAATGTGTATACCTATTTTGCTGCAACTTCGCTTTTGTAGAAATGCTTTATACTTCCAGTCCAATAAAGTCAGAAGGTAACAATACTTCTAATATTTTAAATGCTAACCAAGAAAGTCTAGAAATTATTTCAGAATACTGAAGTCAAGCACATGACTTACCAAAGAAGGCATAGCTGACAGTAATATTGAGTAAGGTAAGGCCCAAATGAAGAAACACACTTTTTATTTTGTTACCTTTGCATAATATAGCTTATCCTGACTGTAAAGTTCCTAAGTTTTCAAGTTGGGTGACTTACAATATGGGGGGAAATAAATTTATGTTACTTTTTTTTTCTTGATTCCTCTGAAAATAAAAAGTGTATAAAGAAATTTACAAAGAGTGATATAAATGATGGCATTATGGGAAATAATTCATTATTACCGAATTGCTTTGTAGGTTAGCACGGAAGCTTGTACACATCTCAGGCAGGTTCCTTAGGGCTCATGGCATTCGTGGTTTGCCACGCTGGTGAATAGTAAGAGTAGACACCTACTAGCTGCCACGATATTCCTGATTTTGAATTTAATTAAATCCCCAGAAGAGTTCATGGAGATGATGACAGTTATTTTCATTTTTTAAAATGAGTAGAATTAAAAAAACTTAAGTAACCTGCTAAATGCCATAGAGATATTTAATTGCAGTACAAGTAGCTAAGTTCAAATCCATCTGGATCCAAATTCAAACTTGCCTTATGACACTAAAATGACAGCGCTTTTTGAGCAAAGACATTTTTACTATCTTATTAATAGCATGTTAGCAGTATTATTTCCTCTAGAAATGATATATGAATAACAACATAAATATAGGGGTAATTTGCTTAATCTTTTAAAGAAATTAATGAGGCCACAGACCAATTATGTATAGATCACTAGCTTTTGTCAACAATAGATTCTTCGTAAGTCATGAAGATCTATCTGAAACAGAAGTATATGAACTAGAAAAATAATTGCCATTTGGTTTAATGAGCAACATCAGAAGCAATGAAAAACATACATGTATAATTAAATTTGAGAAATATAATACTTAAAATATATGAGAGCAAGTAACACATTCCCATGTTAGTTAAATACTATTTATATTTTTAAATAGAAACAAAAATACCAAGGGATAACAATCTACTCAAACAGGAATTAAAAATTAAGGGACATTTTAGGTGCTACATGATAAAAATAAAAAGGCTCATTACTCAAAGATGGGAGGAAAATTTATTTCTTTCTACACCACTGAATATCTTATAAAAAAACAAGAACATAACCTATTACAATTAGAAAGCTAAATTTTACATAAAAGTCTTATTTTCCCCATCAAACTCTTGATTTGCTCCCAGAAATATTCTAAGCTTGTACCATCCAAGCTTTGTGGCAAATATAGAAAGGGTGGCATGATAAAAATGCAGTCACCTAAAAATTATTATTTAAATAATTTTAGTGCCATTTCATTTGTTTTTGCATATTTAAAAATGTAAATGGATTTCTCATATTAGGAAACATCCTTTTCTGAAACCCAGATAAACATAATACATTACAAGAGAAAGACTGTTTTCTTCAGTGAAAAAGGAAACTGGATGCTAACTCCAAAAGACATATAAATTATTTTATATTAATACCTAGTAACATTTTGTTCATGAAAATTTAAAAATGTCACAGATATTTAAAATGATCTTTAAATGAATAATGACTTTTTTCCTTTCTTTGGAAACAATATTTGAATCTTAATTCTAAAAATATTAAATTGTGCCGGCAATATTAACAGCATATAAAATTGAATTAAAGTATTTAAATATATTAGAATGTAGAGTGGAGAAAATGAAGAAACACTTAGCTGAAAAAACATCATATGCAAAATTAAGAAAGCTACTAGGATGTTTAAAGTACATATTTAACTAGTGTGATACCTGCCATAGATAATGTCCCTTCACATTAAAACACAAACTATCCATGGAAATAAAATACATGTTTGGGAATACTCAACATATTTTTTTTCCTTGAATACTTATTTGTGCCTGGAAATTTTACTTGTTCTACTTTTATGTCCATATACCCTTGATAATCTATTTTGTAGACATTTTTCTCCTAATACTTTTTCCTCAAGGCATTAGAGGTGGTTACACTGCATGTATCATTCAATATCAAACCATACAATGTAATGGAAGTTACATTATAGAACATATCTGGAGTCTCAAAAACATTAGATATTACAGGGAAAATAGCTCAAATATGTTTTTCATGAAGTGAAATCATTATTAAGTTTTTTTTTAATATGCTGATGAAAATGCCTTGTCTTCTCACTATAAAAAATCCTGTTGTGAAATCCTGCCATTTGCAACAACATGGATGGATCTGGAGGATATTATGCTCAGTGAAATAAGCCAGGAGGAGAAAGACAAGTGCCAAATGATTTCCCTCATTTGTGGAGTATAACAACGAAGCAAACTGAAGGAACAAAATAGTAGCAGACTCAGAGACACCAAGAAGGAACTAGGGGTTACCAAAGGGGAGGGGTGTGGGAGGGAGGGTGGGAGAAGGCGATTGTGGGGTATTATGTTTAGTACACATGGTGTGGGGGATCACAGGGAAAACAGTGTATAATACAGAGAAGGCAAACAGTGAATCTGTGGCATCTTACTACACTGATGGACAGTGACTGCATTGGGGTATGAGTGGGGACTTGATAATATGGGTAAATGTAGTAACCACATTGTTTTTTCATGTGAAACCTTCATAAGAGTGTATATCAATAATACCTTAATAAAATAATTTTAAAAAATCCTTAATAAAATAATTTTAAAAAGTTGTGGCACAGCCACAGAAAAATCAGTTTAAAAGTAAAGAAAAAAAATTCACAAAGCAGAACAACATTCCTCAACTTAATTCATGGATAATAAAGTGCATAATCTGTTGTTCAAATTCCACCATGGTGGTCCTAAGAAGTATTGTTGTGCAAGTGTCTGAAAGTCATGACTGACCATGGTCTTTCTCCCTCTCCAGCTGCAGCAACTGTAGTAGTCAGGGGCTCATCTACCAAACTTCCAATAACAGCCCGCAGATGGCAGATACTCTAAGGATCTGTCCCCACAGTACAAGGCAAAATATTTGATATTTTCCTCTGGCTTGTTTTAGAGAGCACTACCAGTTAAAATACAGTCAAAAACCACTAAAAATTATCCATTTTGGCTATCTTCCCTTATCAAGTCACCAAATCATCACATCATTTAAAGTTTTGAAGATAGTCTCATACTGAGTACAAAGTCCTAAAATTTTCAATATCAGCACCACAGAAAGTTATACACCTCCGTCCTTTGTATGTTTACTACTGAAAATCTCTTTCTAGGAAATTATGGCAGGGATTTTTAGAAGAAAGTATCGAGAGCTTTAAAATGGCAATTATAGCTTAACTACACAGGCTGACAATGGCAGTGCCATATTTACATCAGCTCTTATAACGTCTTCATTGCGATACTGTGTTTGTCTCCCAACGTCACCATCTGCCTCCTGGTTTTAGTTAGATCTTTTCTCATACACATTTATGATAAAATTTAATGTTTAGTACATACCACTGAACACTGTTTCCTAAGAATTCTCTTCATAATATTCCCCAATATAACTTTTTCAAAACTCACTATTATTGTGCATTCTCCTGGCAAAGTATCTGCCACTGAAAGAAAATTCCAGCTGATGGACTCAAATCTGACCCAATATCTTTAAATTCCACTGAAATTGAAAAGATATGAAAGTAGACACAAGCACGGTAAATTGGGCAAAAAACTGTGTGGTTTCTGTCCCTCACAGGTAGCTGTAGAATCAGTCTTCCTTTCATCATTTTAAACTTGTCAAACTAGAGCTTTGAAACCCTGGAGTTATAAGTAACAGGTAACTGTTAGCTTGACTAATCAGTTGAGTTGAACTTCTAAAATTGTTTAAACTCCCTTTAGACATTTGTGTTTATTATCATGCCAAGAGGAACCAGAAGCCCACATCTGTTTTAAACTGGTGATTGTGGGGGAAACATAAAATTTTCATGTCTGTGTGTGAGTTCCTTGTGGAGAGATAGGATGCAATTATAGACCACAGAAGGAACAGTCATGAGGAAGTACTGAATAACATTCATTCTACTTTGAAATCAAGAGAAGTTTGAAATTCTATAGCAAGGAGTTGAAAGAATTGAATGAATAATCTACTTTAACAGAAATTAAAAATTAAGGGACATTTTGGGTGTTCTATGTAAGAATAAAGGCTCATTACCCAAAGACAGGAGGAAAATTCATTCCTTTCTACACCACTGAATATCCTGTGAAAAAAACAAGACAAAAACCTATTAGAATTAAAAAGTTTATTTTACATGAAAGTCTTATTTTCTCCATCAAACACAATAATTTGCTCCCAGAAATATTCCAAGCTTGTACTATGCCACCTTTGTGGCAAATATAGAAAGGGTGGTATTAAGAGAGCAGTATCTCTGAATTTTGTTATTATCTTTGATAGCAGATTTGATGCCATGGTTTCTACCCTTTCTTCACCTGTGCTCCAGCAACTATGTGAACTCACCTGCAGTCGGTCACACCTAAGGGGTGCCACCACTTCTGCTGACATACAGACCGCACAGGAAAATAAATCCCACTGTCAAAGTCTATTACTAGTGAACCAGTTTCCAGACTGAGAATCTGATTGACCTTCTGGGATGGAATTCTGACTGTTTCTTAGGAGATTACCTCCTCCTCGTGCTCCTGTTGCATACTCTTCCTCCTGAACTGCCCCTTTACCATTGGTATCAGGCTTTTTTATTCATTTATTCAGCTTTATTGAATGCATGTTATGCATCATGCATTGTTAGAAGAGCTGGGATATACAAAAACGAACAGTGAAGACTAAGGTTCCATCCTTAAAGAGCTTTCATTCAAGTGGCAGGCAATAGAAAGAAAAGAAGAAGGAAAAGAAAACAGATACTTATGTCCCAGGGTGAAATCTAGTACATTCATAAAGGGGACAAAGGATATGGCAGGGGTCGCACTTTTATATATAGTGATCAGGACAGGCCTGCTCATTTCCTTTGGAAGTATTTGAGCAAAGACCTGAAGGAAGTGAGAAACCTAATAACTGTGCCATTAGGGATAGTGATAGACGTTCTAGACAGTGATAGAGTGAAGGAATGGTGAGATCGTGCTGGATGTGTTTAAGGAACAAGAAAAGTTAGTGGGATTGCATGCAACCAGTAGTATGGGAAAAGGTTTAGTTATAGAAATACTGTGGGAAGATTCATAAAAGGCTGTATCATGTAGGATTATTCCTGGTCTCCATGGACTCCTTTTCAAATTTATGACCAAAGATACATGTCATGCCTCTCTCTTCAGTTTTTAGACTTCTGAAGTTTGTCTGCTCCTTTCAATAATTAAGTTTCTGAACCAAATGATTCATTCTTGAACTTTTTAAATGCACATCTTAATGTTTACTAGGTTAAATGAAAACTGTTCTTCGTAAGTATATGTAAGTATATATTCAAAAGAGAAGTATAAATATGGCTATATAGATTAATTATATTAATTATTAGTAAATTATGAGGACAGAGGAGGGACTGCCTACTTAAATTTAAAGCTGGTAAACCCATAAAACTGAGGACTGAAACAAGATAAAGCTTGGAGTCCTTAGCTGGGGGCATTCATTAAAGAATTTACAGAAATAAGGAAAATCCCTCCAAGCAATAGCAGTACCTCATTGAAATCTCAAAGCATAACATTTGAGGAGACCATGCATTTATACACATATGTTTGTTTAGCTGTAGAAATATTTTGCAGTGAGAAGAAAGGCAGAATAAACAGTTGACAGAAATAATAAAGGAAGTTCAGTCTGTTAACACTGTGAATGAGCATATAATCAGGTCTGAGAACCAGATCTACTGTAGCCAAGGGGATGTTGAATTATAATGAAGTAGGAGTAATGGGCATATTATATCTTAATGTATATAAAGTGATTTTGTGGGAGCCTGGTCATTAGGAAATGTGGCAGACAGTTTCTGTAAATTATCTAGATAAGTTTAGGCATCAGAAAGCAACTTTTGAAACCTCCCCCATAACCATCAGTATCATTTGCTTGAACACTTTTAATATTAGGCACTTTAAATAAAAAAAAGAAACTGGCCTGTTTAATATGTACCAAGGAATTGGGACAAAAGCAGTCAGAAACAACCTAAAATATTAGAATTTGATTACAACATTGTGAGTATAATGTCTATGAAATAACTGTGATTAAAGCAGAGCTAATATGACATAGAGAGGAGTATCTATAGCATAAAGTATGAAATACAATGTCAAGGGCCAGTGGTTCAACAAAGATCCCTAAAAATTAGCTTCACTTTCTTCACCTCCTGATTTATTTGGTTATTAGGGTTGATACTTATGTCCTTAAATGTTTTTACATCTCTTGTCCTGCTGAAGCTTTATAACATGGTGTAGGCTTAAGTTTGATACTACTTGAGGAAAAGATACATTTCTTTAAAAAGAGGATCAATGTTATTGACTTAAATATTGAATATGAATACAGTAAACCTTCCCCAATTTCCCTAAAGTTAGGATTTCTCCTTTTATCTTCTATTACCTTGTATTCATTGTGCATTTCACATTGTATTACACATAACTTAGTATACATGCATACATACATGTGGTCATGTAGGGTGTATTTTTGTGTGTGTGTGCTTTCCTTAGAATATCTTCTCTTTAAGAGGAATCATGTGTTTGACATAACACACACATATGCATATATGTGTATATCCAAACATCATAGTTACCATCCTACCACATATCTCATATTCTAATGATGTTTTCTTGATAGCTTTAAGTCACAGAGTTCTCTCTTAGTCTTTTCTTTACTTTTTCACTGTCTCACAGCACTACAAGATGCATATTTTGAGATTCAATGAGATCTAACTGCAAGTACCCCTTAAATATTCAAAGTAATACGGGAATCATGTGATACTATCATCACCTTGGTGACAGGGTTGTATGTTGTTACTACTTTAACTACATGTACTTTGGCTGGTTGGTACTAATGCCTATGAAGGGGATGGAGTTGTTAAAGTACTCTCGTATGTTAAGAAAGCAGGGAGCCAAGGGCAGATACATGAGTCAAGATAACACTTAAGAAATAAAGAGAGGAAAAAATGAGTAAGAAATAAGAGAAAATCATAGCGTTCAGTGTCACAGAAGACAAAATGGTCATAATTTAAGTAGAAGAGAATTTTCACACATGAGACCTGGATGAAAGTGAAGCAATATGGAGTTCTGAATGTCTCTTTTCAATGTAATGTGATGGAAGTCATGTGGGGTTTTAGAAGAGCTCCTTGAGTCGATTGGTAGAGTTGAATCCCTGATTGCCATGTTTTCTGTAACAAATTGGGAGATAAGGAAAAGGAGAGAATTTTTTTTTAAACACCGAAACTTATAAGAAACTATTCTGTGAAGAAGGAAAAGAATGGATAGTAACCAAAGGAGGTTTTGTCTATTTTTTGTTTTGTCTATTAACAAAGATGTCAATATCTAAGTGAGAATGGATACTTTTAAAGAATTGGGTTTTAAAGTTGTTATTGGTTCATAGGTTTTAATTGTCTATATGAAGTAGGATATTAAGTCAAATACTAAGAGGGAAGGTAGAGCTAGAGGATGAGGTATTTGAGACATAGAGGAGTTTTGAAAGAGTAATTTTGGAATTTGAAGACAATAACTAAGAAAAGAGAACTGTGAAACAATATTGAGAGGCCAGTGTGAATCTGCTCAGTTATGTGACACTCTCCAAAAATGCTGAGCATCCTGGGTCACTTCTGAAAGAACTATACATTATTGCTTGTAACATTGGGACAATAAGGGTCATTTCTATTGCTTATAACATAAGGCATTGAGATAGCACTTATGGTCACTTAATCCCTTATCATTGTCCCTAATGCAATTTTGCACTTGAATGATCTTGAGAGAATAGCTGTGCTTTCCACTAGAGTATGATGCTTTCCTAATGAACACCTGTGTGTAATATAATAAATGATTCATTGAATTGCCCACATCAGAAATCAAATTCTGATCTATAGGAACTATTTCACAATCAACCAACCTCTACTAAAATATGTATTGTTTCCTGTCTTGTGGAACTAAAATAAAGCAGGAAGAGAAAGAGCAAAATTTTTTTTTAGTGGAGTAATGAGAATTAAACATGACTATATAGTATAAGGAGTACACTCAGCCTTCTATTGCTTGTCCCTCTCTGCTTGTCTTTGTGATCTGAGGTAAATTTGATATGTAATTAAGCACAAATATGTGTATATTTGTATTGTATGCATAGAAATAGTAAGAGTAAGAGAGTGCTTTTACTATCAAGGTGGCTTTAGAAAGCAATGCAGGAGTCCTCCCCCTGAGGAAATGGTTCTGAATTTTTAATTTACAAAAGAATCACCTTCACAGTATCTTAAGAATACAGAAAATTTGATTTCAGTTACTTGGAAGATGGGAAGAGTCATCAGCATGTAAAATCATCTTGCCAGTTTATTCTGATACAAGTGGCATAGAAATTATACTTTAGAAAACAGACTACCAAAAGCTATTTAGAATATTTCATGATATGCCATGCTTCACAATTTTTTCTTTATGACATTTTATTTCATATAAGCCATATTTGGGCAATGTATTATGTCAAAAAATGCAGGAACAGGTAGTCATTTCTTCCTACCCAATCCTTCAAAACCTTTCTTGTATAAGCAGTGCTAATAATCAGATGTATATCTTTTAATACTTCTCTCTCTCTCTACATTCACACACACACATGCGCACACACACACAGACACACAGATATACACTTATATTTTACAAAAATTAATATACTTACACACACTCATGCATGATATCTATCATGAGGAACCTATAAATCTAATGCAATCTATGCAGCTAAGGACAGGCTACCAACAGCTAAATGACTCATATTATAATAGAAACATGTGGAAATAAGCAGAAGAAAGATAAAGAAATGCATGACTAACCTGAGATCCAGTACATTCTGTTGTCACCAGTGGCCATTTAGGAAGGACAGCAAAAAGTAAGAGAACAATCCGTAGTCTCTAGCTCACTGGGAGTGCATAGGGCCAGAGGAATGACTGGAAGGCCATATGACTATTCAAGATCTAATCATTTTACTGGTCAAAGCACAACACTGTTACATATCAACTGGAATTAGTATTCAAAATGATTAGGTCAGGAATAAAAAAGAAAAGAATGAGACTGTACATATAAACGGGAAGCTACCAATGGTGTAGAAGTATCTGAGTAAGTATTAGACTGTGTTTGAACATATAATAAAAACAATAAAGACACCTCTAAAGTCATGAAACAAGAAAATTTATCTTGGGAAAGACCAATAACATGACTCTAAAACTATAGAGGAGGCCTAATGCATTTTAAATAGCTAACAAAAGAAAATCATAGTTGAATCTAATATTAGAGACAAGTTGCTTCTCTCTTGCTGCTGTCAGGATACGTTTTTTTCCTTGACTTTTGAAAAATTTGATTATAATGTATCTGATTATGGAATTCTTTTGGTTACTACTCCTACTTGGAGTTCTTTTTTTTTTTTTTTACTTTCTTGGATGTTTATATTTATGTTTTTCATCTGATTTGGGAAACTTTCAGCCATGATATCTTCAAATATTCTGTCTGCCCTTGCTCTTCCTTCTGAAACTCCCACAATGAATATGTCAATCTGTTTGATAGTGTCCCCCAGGTCCATAAGGTTTTGTTTAATTTTTTTTCAGTGTCCTTATTTCTGTTCCTCAAACTTGATAATTTCCACTGTCTTATCTTCACATTTCCTGACTTTTCTGCCTGCTTAAATCTGTCTTTGAATTCATTTAGTGATTTTATTTCTTCTTCTTTTTTTTTTTTTCAGTTGTACTTTTCAGGTCCAGACTTTCTTTTTGGTTTCTTTTTATATTTACTGTCTCTTTATTGATATTTCAACTTTGTTCATACAGCATTTTCTTGTCTTTCTCCTTTCCATGGACAGTTTTTATTTATTTATTTTTCCTTTGAATGGGCCCTACTTTGCTTTGTTTGCATGCCTTGTGATTATTTTGTTGAGAACTAGACATTTAACTATAATAATGTAGTAAATGAAATCATATTCTCCTCCTTCCCCAGGGTTTGCTGTTTTAGTTAATGCTTTTGTTTTCTTTCCATTATTGTAGTCTGTCTTTGTGCCTAGCATCAGCTCAAGGTGTAAACTTAAGGTCTTCTCAGGTGTTTTCTGAACCTTTACTTAGGCACTTTCTAACTTTAACCATAGACTCAGTTGCTTTTTAATAGCCTAGACTTTAATGTCTGGCTTCCAAAGGGGAAAAAAAGAAAAAATGATGGTATAGAAGAAAAAGGATTGTGGCCCTTTAAGTCCTCTCATAGTCACTGCAGACATAGGATGAGGGGCTTTTGACAAAGAAGGAAGTGCAACAATAATGACTGCAGCCTCTTTGTTGGCCCTTCTGTGACCAGAAGCGGCAATCAATGATCAGAAGAAAACCCCTGATATTTGGAGGACAGAGTCCCTCTTTGCTCATCCCAGCAAACGCTGTGCAGGTGGCTCCAGGCATATGTGTGCAGCTGTACGCCAAGGGCTTGGAGGTGGGGGACGGGTCATTGCTACTGTGCTAAGCATTGAATTTGAACATGATTTCCCATCAGGTCTTTCCCTGGAAGTTGCAAGCCTTTAATAGATTCTAGAGATTCAGAACAGTCATATCAGACAGGTTCTGCCAGCGCAGTCATTGTCTGGGCAGGGACACACTTTCTTGGTGGTCTTTAGGCTTCCACCTTCCCAGAATCCTCTGTGATAATACTTTTGAATTTATGTTCTATTTTGATGAGTTATTAAGATATATATATATATATATATATATATATGTAGGTATACACAGACACCCACGCATATACATACTTTATAATTGATAAATATACATACTATACACACTATATATGTAAATACTGTATACTGTGTACATAAATATGTAAATTATGTGCTTTTACAATTTTATTATTAAAATGTGTATAAAACCTCAGAAATATTTAACATCTGTAATTAGGTCTATTAAAATATTTAAAGATTTTTAGGAATATTTTTACTAAACACATGATTTAATTATAATAATTCATATAGTTTTAAAAAATGTACAAAAATTTTTAATATGTTTACTCATTTATTCTTCACAACCTGAAAAGTATACACAGAAAGCTTCATGTTCTCATCTTTAAAGTGAAGGTATCAAAATGAAATGTTTCAGAGATGAGGTAACAGGACCTCTGAAAATCAAAGTACCTTGGCTGAGACCACCAGAAATTAATTGGCAGTCATGAAGTTGACATGATCCAAAAAAAGTTGATATTCCTAATTCACGTCCAAGATTTCTTTCTCTATTGTCTCTTTTTTTTTGTAGGACATAATAGCACTAGCTTATGCTTTCTCTTTTCAAAAGAATTCAGCACAATTCAGGACAGTCTTTGTAGAGAGATGAATGTGTAGAAGATCTTGCATGCAGATAATTATATAAGTATATAATTTATATAGTTATTTAAATTATATAATTTATTTCTATTTTCATATAAATAAAGATCTTTTTATTCAGAGTTCTAAATATTTGCAAGTAGTCTAGCTACAATTTCATCTTCAAAATATATTTGTGTTCTAGTTATCTTTAATATTTTTTAAAGTTCTTAAGTACCATAAGACTTCTCAGTCATCAAAAATGATGTAATTTTAAAATCCCATTTGGATTTCTTTTTAACTTGTAATCAATGTGATCAAATTTTATATCTCTATTAAAAACCACTGAAGCTCTCATTCACTTTTATTCATATTTGTTTTAATACATATATGCCACATTTAAAATTCTAATAAGTGATTTATCTCAACAGCATAAATGTGATATATAGACATAGACATGAGAATCTTTTTCTCTAAGTTTCATATTTCTGTTTAGTGTTAATTATATTATTATAAGGCATCTTATTAAATGTTTTGACAATATGTTTACACATTTTGAAATGTCATCAAAAATTTAACATCATTAAAATATTTTTTAATATAATTCTATCAAAGGCTTTCTCAAACATCCTCCCTAAGAAATACCTAGAAAAATATAAGTTGCTCATATTTACAATATTTTGCCAATTTTTTAAACTAGTAACAAAATTTAATGCAAATGTCAATAAAAACATTTTATAAACCAGTTATAATAATGAAAGTGATTTTGATGATCCATTTGTTAAAATCTATATAGAAAAGAAGAAACAGTAACTCTTTTAAGGTGGACATATGTAACAATGATGATTGTAATTTTTTAGAGACTTAAAAATCTACACCAGTATGATTATCAATTAGAAATACTTCCTGTTAGTCTTAATTCCATTGAGATAGTAAATGCAAACTGTCTTAATATTCTTAAGGATGATTTATATTAGTAAGGGTATTACCTACTTAATATGCTATAGGCAACAAACTGGTTTTAGCTTCTGTTCATTATGTTATGTATAGATTATAAAACTTGCCATAAGTAAGTAAACTAAGAAATTATACTAATGTATGTAACTGTTATATTCTTGGAACCAATATAATATTGTATATCAACTATAATTCAATAAAAATATAATTAGAATATTTGAAAAATATTCGAAGTGAGAAAAGTTTAAAAGTGTAAGATATCTGATTATAGAAACCAAAATAAGCACTATAATACTGCTTTAGGGTGCTTTACCGCTTTCCAAATAAGTTCAATATCACAAAATTTGCATATTTAGACTGGGTACAGGTACAGTTTCCATGATCCTCTCTAATTGCCACAGTTACTTTTTCTCAATTACAGTGTTTCTTCATTTTCATTCAATTCACAAATTGAAGGAATGCAAAACCAAAATTGTAGCAATTCCCAAATCTCGGTGTACTTGTAATTCCCTTCTTAAATGCCTCACTCAATATGCTAAAGTGTCTTTTACATTGTAAGGTTTCCAATAAACTTGGCTTATATTTCCTTTCTATGCATACCTTTATTTTGTAGTCCTTATTGATTCTTTCTGGAATAAAAAAATCTAGCTTCCTGGTACTTCGCTTCTGTTTCCAGAAATTAGATTATTTTGAAAAGATTTTCATAAGCCTTTAAATGATGTTGTAGAGGCTGAATAGCAGTTACATCAGTGAATGGTGGCAGGAAAAGGACAGTCTATGTAGAGAGATGAATGTGTAGAAGATCCTGCATGCAGATAATTATATAGCTTTTACCTGATAGAGTAATGGCAAATAGGAGTGCATAAAATTACTTGTATAATAAATAATTGGAGAAATACGGTTTAAATTTCAAGTATGACAACTCTCAAAGTTGCATCTGGAAAGATAAGCAAGGAATCAATATTTGAAGACTCTGCATGTCACATTAAGATCTTTTTTTCATCTACGTTAAAGTTAGGGACTAATAAAGATGGTCAATAATGCCAGAGAAAGAGAAAACAGATACCTTGTTACAACACAAAAATTTAAAGAAAAAAAAAACAGGTAAAAAAAACAGAAATGGAGCAACTTGTGCAATATTGAGAAAAATCAAAGGAATGTCAGCCAGAAACCAAAGAAAGAAAAGGGGTGTATGTGGGGGGGATTCAAGTGGTGAGTTGTCATCAGATTGCTATTTTGATGCAGGGCTCCTGTTTTTGATGTAAGAAGTTTCACACATTCCGAAACTTCTATACATATCCTCTGTCCACATTCTATGGGAGCAAGAGGAGCAAGAGGGGCATTCTGTGCACTGGAGCTGAGATCTGTCTCCTGAGGCTTCCTTCTTTTTATCATCAAAGGATAGAAGGGACCCCCAGACATTAACCCTTCCCTAAACTCAAAACGCATAACCTCATACCACCATATTACTTGAAATCCTCAGGACTGATAGCATTATGCCACTTTTCCCCACTTATGTAAATGTGTGTAAGAGACCTCACACCTTCAGGTGACTCCTCATTTTCAACACTAATTCACAGAAAGCTTTACAGCAGCCCCTGACGGGTTTCTTTTTCCCAGCCCTGCCCTGCTCTGAAATCTTTCAACTCTGAAAACCATGGTCCATCATCAACAAAATTTTATGTAATTCCAAATGTGCTTTGAATGTTTATTTTAGCTGCTGTATTTTACCTTCCTGTATGTTCTTAAGTGAATGTTATCTTCCCCCATAGATGAAGTATTGCCATTCATTCATGTTTTCCCACCATTTCTTTAGCTTTCTCTAATCTCATACCATCTTATTTTATCACCCATTACACCATATTACTCCTGTCATCTGCCAACCCCTGGGTATTTTACAACATTTTAACTTTTGTTTTACTAACATTCTCTCCATCACTATGTCTGTAAGATCTCCATATATATGTTCTTGATCATTTTAACATCTGAGCTCTTTGAATTCTTCTCTAATTATCTTTCACACCAACCCATCTCAGCCACCCACTGTCTTGGTCCTACAATACGACCTGTCAGTACCAGTATGTAACCCTTCACACTCATTCTCTAGGACCATCTCCAATCCCTCCAATAAGTCTTTCTAGTCCCCAGTTCCCACACTCTTTGGCACCCTTGGACGTCCAATCCATTGATACTATCACCTTTCACTGCCCCTTGATGCCTTTATTTCTCTTCTTATCCAAATTATGTTAAACTTTTGATTATTATAATAACCCTCTTATTAGTACTTTGATGTCTCTTGACTTTCTCTCCCTTCCTTGTACTCTTCAAATAACAAATATAATTCTGGACAAATGTAACTCTCTAAATCCTACATATCTGCATCCAGGGAGATACATATGACTGGAAACCTACCAGTCTCCATATATATTAAATGGTCTCACCTTAAATTAAAAAAAAATAAATGTTGGGTGGACCTCATACAATTACTTGATCATCATACTGAATTTTCCTATATTTTCAACTTTCCAATACTTAGATTATTGTTTACCAGTGATTCTGTCCCCAGATCTTCCAAACTTCTCTTGCTCTCATTATTAACAATTGCAAAGTATAAGTTATAGAAAATTGGAGCTATCACAATGAGTAATTGTACTCATCCACTTAGAACAGCTAAAATCTAAAGAAAATCAACAGACAATAGAAAATGCTGGTAGTTATTGGACGTGGAGCATCAGGAACTCTCATTTGTGGTTGGAGGCAATGCAAAATGGTACAGATATTTTGGAAGACAGTTTAGTAGTTTCTTGAAACATAAACATAGTTTTACCATGTTTTCCACGAATCAACTGAGTTGAAAACAGAAGTCCATACAAAAACATGCACACAAATATTTATCCAGCTTTACTCATAATTGTCTAACACTGGATGCAAGCAAGATGTCTCTCAATAGGTGAATGAATAAATAAACTCTGGTGTATCCATCCAATTCCAATGTAATATTATTTAGTTATCAGAAGGAATGGGAAATGCATCCATGAAAATATGGAGAATAAAGTGAAATACATATTGTGATAAAAATAAGCCAGTCTGCATACTACATGATTCCAACTACATAAGCAGGATTTGTTTAGGAGATGGCAAACTATAGAGACAGTGAAAAGAGAAGTGGTTGCCATGGGATTAAAAGGAGAGTGATGAATAAGTAAAAAACAGATGACTCTTAGAGCTGTGAAATTATTCTATATGATACTGTGGTGGTAAATACGTAATATTATGCACTTGTCAAAACATCAAATTACCAGACAATGAATGTTAATATGTACAAATAAAAACATCTGTTAGGTGGGTTGAAATCCCAGGAAAGAATGAAGAGTGTGACAAAATAATATATATAAGATTGTGTAACAACCTCGCTGAAAGGGGATAGAAGAAAAGATGTAGACCTAAGGATTTTGGAAATGAATGGAGTCTGTAATACTCAATGCAAAAGAAATTGCAAACAAGTACTATACTCTAGTTAATAGAGCTTTTTTTCCCAAAGGGGTATGAATTAAGAGTTCAGATACTGCTTATCATGTATACTGGAATTGAACAATTAAGTAAATTGATGGCATGTAGTGGGAACCAGATATTTTACTAAGTGAAAATTTACAGATCAATAAAAGCAGGCTAGGAAGAACCATATGATAATGGAATAGATTTGGAGACTTCACTTAAGAACTCCTGTTTCACTTATTCATAGGATGACACATTAGAAACATTCATAGATGGTTGGTATACATACACTTTGCTTTTGCCTTGTCAGCTGAAAAGGACTAAAATAAATGAAACCTCAGTGGTGAGAGCACACCTAGTGCTCAGATCTATGCTGCTAACACCATTCCTCGGTAAAAGGAACCAAGGTTTCTCAGAGAAATGGTTGGCTCCAAGACTGAAACAGAAAATATTCAAGATGAGCCTGATGCGTCTTGTGATTGAAAAGTAAGGAGGTGGATGGCCCCCCAAAAGGGACACGTTAATGAGGAGATGTCTGAACGGCACAGGGGCAAAGGAGCCAAGTGGAGGAGCTCACGATGGCCAAAGCTGAAACGATCTGAGCAACGAAATAAAGTAGTTTGGGATTATAATCTAAAGTACAAAACATATACCACTTAGTTCATACTGATACGAATAAATGATTCATTAATGAACTCAGGAAAAGATATAAATCTCTCCTGTAGATTATTCCAAAATAAATTATATAGATGTCCACCCTAAACAAGGGAAGCATGACTCCCCATTCCTTAAGGGGGGACTAGACATACTGTGTTCTTTACGAAGATTGGAGGACGAAAAAGGGGGAAAATAACTTTATCACAGAGAAATCTGACAGATGGTAGTTCAGCCAGGTGATCAGGATAAATCATAAATCATATTGACTGTATGGACATTTGACATGATGTGATAAAAATGGCACTTTAACTTTATGATTCTGCTCTCCAAAACCCATAACCGCTGTCTAATTATAAGGAAAAGACTGGGACGGGTCCAAAAGAGAGGTAAGCATCCTATAATATACCTTACCAATATTCTCCAAAATGTTCAAAGTTATCAAAAAAGGAAAGCCTGACAAACTGTCACATCCAAGAGACATGACACTTAAATGTAACTTGCTATCCTGGATAGGATCCTGGAATGGGAAAAAGAAAAGCACAGACAAAATAACATTAAGTAGAAATAGAACGTAAGGGAATCTAAATACATATGTCCTTCAGTTAATAAAAATGCATCTGTATCAGCTCAATTTTAACAAATATGCCATATTGATGTACAATATTAAGAATAAGGAAAACTATGTTCAGAGGGTGAATGCTTACTTTCTACATCATCTGCTCAATATTTCTACAGATCTATAACTGTTATTTCAAAAGTTTACTAATAAACCAAAAAATATGGATTTATGAGATCTCTCATAATTGCCATCATACCTGTGCACTTTATGCACTTGCCCCCATCTGTGGTTATTTGCTCTGCTTTCCCTCTTGACACCACAGATGAACTGCCAGTGTTCTAAGCTATTGACAAGCCTAGTTTACACAAGCAGTAGATTTCACTTACCTCTCATCTATCTAAGGACATTGTTCTAAGAATTCTCTTCCCTCTCATACATATTATCAAATGTTTAATCTCTATTGGCTATACCATTCGAACATCATATTAGTTCTCTTCCATCTGTAAACACACAGACATATATACACACAAAAAATTAATCTTAATAACCTGCTTGCTAATACCACACATTTTTTGCTCCCTTGGCAACAAATCTTAAGACTTGTCTATACATACTATTGTAAATTCCTCTCCTTGCATTGTCTGAAACAATACATTCTGAATTCTGCCTTCACCACTATACCAAAACTGCTCTTAACAATATCACCAAAAACTTCCACAACGTTATCTCATAGACAATACTCAGTCCTCACCTTAATTGTCTTAGTAATACTTAATTTGACACACTTGGTCATTCTTCCTTTCTACATGTTCATCACTTAATTCCTATCACATTATTATTGATCTTCCTTATCTTGTTACCTTACCATTCATTTTTTTCAGTCTATGCTACTGTTTCTTCTTCTGTCAATTCTCTTAATCCTGGAGAATATAAGATATCAGCTCTAGGTCCTCAATATGCATTATCTCCCTTGGTGATCTGTAACCTTTCTGTAGCTCCAAATATCATCTACAATTTGCTAATTTCTAACATTGTTCTATAGGCTAGACCTCTCCTCTGAAAACCAGGTGCCTAATCAAATTCTCATTTAGATGCCTAAATACTTTACTGTGTAAAATCTGGTATGAGCATGGGCAATTTCAACATTTCTGTGGAGTATATTAGAAATGCATTTTCTCAAGCCCCTCCCCAGATCTACTAAATTGACATATGCATTTTTATCAATTTCACAAGTTTATTATGTGCATATAAAATTTGTGCATTTCCTTAATATATGGACAAATTTAATAAATCAAAACTGAATTCCTGATCATCTACCCACAGGGGCTGGTCCAGGTTCTATCTTCCCATTTCAGTTGAAGGAAATTCCTTGATTATAATTGCTGAGGTCAAATAAATTAAAAATTATTCATATCTCCTCTGTTTTTTTTTTTTGACACACCTTATTCAAGACATTAGGAAATTCTCTTTGCTCCGTCACCTTCACAACCTCTGCTCTGTTCAGAGCCCTTATAACCTGTCTCCGGATTTATCAGCCTCTGAACTAATCTCCCTTTTGCCTCCCTATAGTATTCTCAGCATATGAATGAAATTCTTTTAAAATTAGATCACATTACTCCTCTGTCCAGAATCTTCAAATGCCTGAGCATTCACTCAAAGAAAAAACTATACTCCTTATAATAGTCTTCCATTCTGATTATGCCTTGACCTGAACTCTGACTTAAACTTTTTCTACATTTTACTGAGGCAACTTCACTCCAACCACACCAGCCTCCTGCTATTTCTTATTTACTCCAGGCATTTCATTCTCTTTGATGGTTGGTATTGACTCTTTCCACTGGAAATACTGTGTCTCCTTGCCTGGAATCCTGTGTCTCCTTATTGCCAGTTGGGAAACACCCTCACCACCTTCAATTCCTTATTCAAATGTCTTTTTCTTAGGGGCCTACTCTGGCACTCCTAGACACTTTATACTTTCCTTAACTGAGAATGTCTAATGCTTATTGTTTTCTCCTCTTCCACACATCACTCTATTAAGGCAAAGGCACTCGTCTATTTATGAATCTATCTGAAGTGCATAGTAATAATTACAGGGATAAAAAAAGAAGTAAGCATGGATTTAGATAGAGAAGTTTAATGAATCAAGGAAGTTAAAAACTAGACTGTATTTTTTGTTAGGTATAAATGAGAAAGAAAGTGAGTAGGCAGCCAATATTAAAGATTCTTAACTAGTACAATGGATATTTGTTCTTTGCTTTCACAGAATCTATGATCCATTATTTAATCAATAGCACCATGTTTTTTTCTTAATGGAACTTACCACTCTTACATTCTGACCAACTTTTATCCTGTTCCAGTTCTAGGGATTGTCTCCATTTAGTAAGTGTAACCCATACCCATGACCAGGTAATCATTTCAAGAGTGGAAAATTAATCAATCAGAGACAATATGTGTGATTGATCTATGTTGGAATTTTACAGATAGAGATGCATATTGTCTTCCCTGAGTTACAGTGTTTGAGGACATGAGATCTATAGCTCCTATGACAATTTACTATCGCGTGGGAGGCTGGCTTGAGGAAAACACTGAAGCATAGACATTAAGGTTTCCTGTCAAGCCAAACCTAAAATAGGACCTACATCTTTTTTAAGGTGCCTGAGATAGACATTTCATTTTTTGTTTAAAGAGATTTGATTTAGGATTTTTGTCACTTATAACAAACAGTCTCGATTTTTATATGACATGATAGAAAGGAAAACCTTTCTGGGAAACTAGAGGGTAATGTGTTCGAGCATCTTTTGTTTGTTTCGTTAGTTTGGTTAGTTCCTTAAAGTAAGATATATTTGAAACTCTTTAGGCATAAGTGAAAATGAGAACATAGAAAGCAAAATGTTGAACTTATGGAAAATTGATGAAATTCTTAGTGTAGTTGAATACAATAAGGGAGAAATAGGGAATGAGGTTAAGAACATTCGGTTTGGCTTTAGGCGAAAGGAGGAATAACATTTTCAAAAGTACTAGACAAACATGGAGAAAAAAGCTGTCGATGGGAAACTAGTTTGGAAGCCATGCTAATTGTCCAAACATGAGAAACTAGAATCAAAACAAGGGAAAAAATAGGGATCTTGGAAAGGAAGGGGCTGGTAATGAAGATATCACTTTGGTCTGAATCATTCGTATCCTTTTTGCCCCTATTTTTGTTATGAATATTTCAAATTCATTGCAGAAACTATGCCTGTCTATTGAGCTGTGTGCAGTGCCAAGCAGGTTTTCTATGCTCAGTAAATATAAAACCATAATATCACTGAAGAAAGACATAAAATAAGGAAGAGGACTCGATCTAGAAGAAAAAGTAAGCATTTGTAGCACTCTGAATTAACTCTTTCTTTTGAATAATTCCCTTTTTATTTCCCATTTTTCTTCTTAGGTAAATAGCTCTTCATTCACTGAATACAGATTCAATTCCAGGAAACCACCCTTCTAAGAGCCAGGGTGATACAAATACATTTCTAAAAATCAATCTAGGAAATTAAACATATGAAATGCCTTTTCCAGTTCTATGGACTAGTGAATAATACATTCCTAAGTGTAGACAGATGTTGGATTACATAGACATTTAGAGTAGAAACAATAACACTTTTGCCTGAAGTGTCTAAAAATGGGCTTTTGAAATAAGAAAGATTTAAGCTAGCTAGAGCTTGAAGGGTAGGGTAGAATTTAAAGAGGAAAAATGTGGAGGAAAAAGCAGTTTTACATTAAAGGGTAATGGTGTGATAAAAGAATATTGGTAGAAAATGCAATGAAAATTTTATGCATGAAACAGCTATAGTATCACTGAAGTGCATTCTCCATATAGGAAAAAATGGAAGGTACGCATACGAAGACAGTATTTTCTAGTGCTTTGGATTCAAAGTTGAGGATTTAACAATTTGACACTAAAGGTCTTTGACACTGAAGATCCAATGAAGATCTTGAAAGGAAAAACTAAGAAAAATGCTGTTTTAGGAAAAAGATGGGATTGATTGCTAGATTCAGGGTGGATGGGAGAGGGATAGATTAAATGCATTAAAACCTCAGCTATTGTAATAGTCTGAACATGAGGAAACAGGATTAAAATAAACTGCAGACTTGGTGAGAATGGATGTTAACAAATAAATGGGAGGATAAGGCAATTGATGGTTGCTTAGATAGGGCATGTGGGTTGGGACAGAAAAATGGAGATGACCCTGATAAAATGGTTGTCCTCTTTAAGATATTTTAGCATCGGTCTCACAAGTTAGCTTTTTACATTTCTGCACTTTTGAATAATTAAGAGGAATATTAACCAATAATTACATACCTTATTAAAAGACTATCCTGTAAAGAATTAGTTGCAATAATGCTTAAGGGGAAAAAAAAGAAGAAAGAAAGAAAAGTCAACAAATCTCAATATCTTTCACACAACTATGATTTTGAAATAAGAAATCATTTTCATATTCAGGTGCATTTATTTGCATAAAAGTATAAAACAAACTCCATAGAGAAACACAGTAGTGGGAACATAATAATCATCTCTGCAGTTTTTAGCACAACAATGAAATACATTAAAAATTTTAAAGCCATTTTATATATAAAAAAATTTTATAGATGACAGCTCTGTATATTCATGTTAGAAAAAGGGAATTTATTTCATATTAGTTTGGAAAGGATGAATCGATTTTGATGAGCAATCTTTAAGGAGAATGGGGCTACAGCATAGGTATAACATAAAACATTTGGATTCAATAAAAATTATTACAATCGGGAAATAAACATAGCATTGGTTTATTATCTTAGAGAAAAATAAAATCCCTCAGTTAATTGATATTGAATAATATTAAAGATGACCATTGTAGACAGGGCCTGGAGCAATATTTTGCTACTAGGTTAAAAATTAAGTTATATTGGAGGCAATAGAATCTATAACAAATTGAACAAAGCAATACAATATTTTTTGGTCTCTGTGGTTACCATCTACAAAACATTAAACATTTCAGGAAACCACCTCTCTAAGCATTTTTTTATTTTATTTATTTGAAATAACTTTATTCTAAGGGGAAATGAAACAATTTTAATCACTGATACAAATTCATTAAACAAAGAGTGATACTAAATACAATATAAATATTTTTTGCCCTTTAGGAGCCTATCATTTAAGCAAATGAGATGTACATTTTATATTTATATTTGGATTTATTTTTAAATCTATTCCTAATATGATCATGATTCAAATAAATACCATAAAGAGGTTTGTGAGCTGCAGACATTTTTTTTCTCTGTTGGTTTTCAATATAATGAGATTGGGATTAAAATCATTGGTCATAAATCAATCTTTTACTTCCTATCTTCCAGCTGCATGACCTTGGAAAACTATTTAAAATATCCCAAACTATGTTTCTTCATTTATGAAAAGTAAAAAATAATTCTAATATATCTCATAGGCTTAAAATCAATTTTAGAAAATATCCCTATGTATAATTAGGACAGTATTTTTGCCTATAAAATGCCTTAACAAGTACTCTAATTAACTCTGCATTGGAATCAGGACATTTTAGAAATAAAAGAGAATACTTCATTATTATAAATGCCAAAAAAAATTCCTAAAGAATAAATTTATAAGGACTATACCTTAAATTAGTAATACTTTTTTAGGAGATAAATGTATTTATTTAAATAACTAGATTCAAAACAGATTTTGATTTAAACTACTTTGTCTTATTAAAATCTTATTTTATACATAACTGCTATATATAGTATAATAAACATAGTAAACATAGAATATACTATATTTTAATTTAAAGTATTATGTTTAGTATTAGAGTTTATTTTTATCCATTTATGTATTTTGAGACATATGTATCAGGTGTAATATAATCTTTTCTTAATGAACATTACAAAATACTTAATATTTAACTTAAAAATTAAGTCATATTCAACTTTCCAATGTGACACAGTAAAAACTCCTTTACTGGAACTAGAACTTAGTTTTATTTCCTTTGAAGTAATTTTTTCTATGAAGTGCATTTGATAATTTATTCATGCCATCATTTGATAAATAGCCATTGCTCACTCACTAGCAGGAGACACCAATGTCCTAGAAACAACCTCTCTGATAACTGAATAACAAAATTTGTGCACTTGTATCTTCCATGTTCACCTGAAGATGCACTCTCCATCCTTCACCCAGCTCTGTACCTGTGAAGCTAACCCTTATAGACTCAAAGACTCGTTTCCCTTGTCTTTTGGTACAAGTTCAGTTCAGCCAATAGGAGGCAACAGCTAAGATCTAGGGATAGGAGGACAAGGTATTTGACACAGTAAAGGACATTAAGATGAATGCTTAGTACTAGATTCAGTTCTTTTTTTTATGTTTTGTATTTTTTTTTCTCAAGGTTTAATATTGCTTGTTCTGCTGTCTTTATAACAAAGTTTTCAGTTCCACATCAGTTTCCCTGGAGCACATTTCCTTCCACATGAGATGATGCTGATTTTGATTTATAGTACATTCTCCTATTCTTAGTGATAGAGAAAATTACCATAGGGTGGATATTTTCTCAGCATGAGATACTTGTTTTGCATATTTTCTGTTCCATCTTTAAAAAGAAGACTGCAGAGTTGCTATAATTTTTATAAACAGAGGAAAGGCTGAAGAACCTTATTACAATTCAGCCTTGGAAATGTTGTAGGTTCTTTTATAACCACTCATCTCCACAATTTTGTCTCACTTTTAGCAACATGTACCCTGTACTGTAAAATGTGACATAGATGTGGAGATCATATTCTAACAGTTCTGAAGATGTTTAAATGATGTAATACAGGAAAGCAATTTTGGACAATTCCAGATACATAATATGTTATATAAATGTTTACTGTAATTATTAATAGCACAAACTCTAAAATATCCAAATAATGTATACTATGCAAATTATTTCTCTGAAATTAATTCAATTAGAGGAAAATTAATACAAAAAATTGCAAACACTAATATTTGGAAATTGAAAATTCATACAATAATTGATGGTCAACAAAGAAATCAATAGAAATAAAAAGCCTACTTAGAACCTATAGATAAAGGAACCACTACAAATAAAGTTGTGTGATACACTAATTCTTTTAAATAAAGGGAAATTTGTAGCACTGAATCCTCATATTAGGGAAAAAAATAAAAAAATAAAATCATTGATTATCAAACTAAAATACTTGCAAAATAAATCAGAGAATAAATCCATATAAAATTAGGGGAAAGAGACAAAAATTATTAAGAGCAGAAATTAATGAAATATAAAACAAAGATATAAGAGAATGATCAAAGCCAAAGACTGGGTATTTAAAAAGAAAGTTAAGTAGAACTGTGATGAGATTGAGATTGATGTGGAAAAAAATTTTGTATCATAATATGCACTGTTTTTCACAGTGTAAACATTGAGACTTACAAAAATTAATTCACACACCCAACTCACATAAATAAGCAGTGGCTGAAATGCATCACAGTAGAGTTATACAATCAAATAGATATATAAATAGACAGATACTTATGTAACTCTGAGGGGAAAATATGTTCCCAGGCTGGGTAAATTACGTTAGAAGCTGAAATTAGTCAAAGGGACAAATAAAGTGTGAGAAACTCATTTATTGCTTACAAGCAGTCATTCACTTCTGCTCGCCCATGTCTCTCATGACCTGGCTACAAAAAGGGACCCCACAAACCTCTCCGGTCCAGACATGCCCTCACTCCCCCATGTAATCACCTACTGATATGGAGTTAGACTACTTCTCTCCACCCCTTGGAAACACCTATTAATATGGAAATGCACTAAGGCCAGGAGAGAGAATCTGGAAACATTGCAATTTTACCTACAGCCCACCCCTCCAGAAATGTTGCCTCACAATCAACACACTCCCCATATTCTACAATGGCCCTTGGAGCACTCTAACCAAACTAATAACAATAACAACAGTGATAAAATCATGACAATCCTCAAGCTAGAGGATTCAGCTATGTTCAAAGGCCTATGCAGACTAAATCCATAGCTTGCCCATTCCACAGGAAGCCGGTAGCTGAACAGGTAGGGAGTTCAAAGAAATCATCATGCTGCAGCTGCAGTCAGGGGGTGGGTCCAGGCTACACAGAATTTAGAAGAAAATAACCTTAAGAGCAATATCTCAGATTCAAAAAGACATATGCAGCCCTATGTTTATCTCAACAGTTTTTACAATAGCCAAGATATGGAAGCAACCTAAGTGTCCATCAGTAGATGAATGGATAAAGAAGATGTGGTACATATACACAATAGAATACTATTCAGTCATAAGAAAGAAACAAATCCTACCATTTGCAACAACATGGATGGAGCTGGAGGATATTATGCTCAGTGAAATAAGCCAGGCGGAGAAAGACAAGTGCCAAATGGTTTCCCTCATTTGTGGAGTATAACAACTAAGCAAAACTGAAGGAACAAAATAGTAGCAGACTCAGAGACTCCAAGAAGGAACTAGTGGTTACCAAAGGGGAGGGGTGTGGGAGGCTGGGTGGAGAGGGTGGGAGATGGGGATTGAGGGGTATTTTATTTAGTACACATGGTGTGGGGGATCATTGGGAAAACAGTGTAGCACAGAGAAAGCAAATAGTGAATCTGTGGCATCTTACTATACTGAAGGACAGTGACTGCATTGGTGTATGGGTGGGGACTTGATAATATGGGTATATGTAGTGACCATATTGCTTTTTCATGTGAAACCTTCATAAGAGTGTATATCAATAATACCTCGATAAAACAACTCAAAAAAAAGAGCAATGAGATAAATGTTTTAATGACATGAGCATAGGCAAATCTTGTCCATCAAGTAGGATGCATGCAAGAGAGTGGTCCTGTGATAGGACAGTGACAGGAATGGGATCTCATTCTGGTCTAGGATACCACATCTTTGCCCCCCAATCCTGTGGGAGTAACAGATGGGTCAATATACAGGGCTATGGGAGGTATATGCACTTGCCATAAGGATGAAACCAATCTTCTCCGTAAGATGCTCTTACCTCCCTGATGTTTTGGGTACACTATCATGACCTTTCAGGCCACTCTACTCCATGAATACACACAAGGACAGGTTCCAGGCCATTTCCCCAAGGTACCATAAAGGCCAGCCATTGCTGGTCCATGTGACAAAAGTTCCAGGGCCACATCCACTCAACAAAGTCTCCAGGATTTCATGCAGTTGGTGATGGCAGCAAGATATTGCTCTGCTGGCCATATCCTGGCTTAAATAACTCCTCTTTGGTTTGCACATGCAGTTGTATAGGAGAGGCAGCAATGTGTGTTAGCATATCCACAGGGCTCAAGGCTCCTTTTTGGGGCTTCTCATTCAAATGCTGCAGTACTGCCCATAAGCAAACTGACGAGCCCGTAGACTATTGGTGTCCGACTTCAGGCCAGATTTCAACAAACCATGGTATTTCTATATCATGCCTGCCCTGCTAGGGTTATACAGTACATGAAACTCCACATTATTCCTAATTGCTGCACCCGTTAGTGTAACACATGTCCAGTAAAGTGGATGCCTTGATCACTTTCAATCACCTGCAGCGCCCATAGGATTCAAAGATGGGCTGTAGGCCCCTTTTGGTTGTTTTATGATATGCACATAATGTAGGAAAAGTAACCATCCATCCAATAGCTATTTCCACACAAGTCATGGCATACTGATATCCTTCTGATGTGGGCAGAGAACAATAGGTCAATCTGCCACCTGACAAGGGGCAATGGCATCTTCACTATTGTCCCATGTTGCTGCAGGATTCAGTGTAAGTCCCTCTTAGAGCACACAGGGCACTCCTTATGGGCTCTGCTGAGTTCTTCAAAGGTCACCTGCAAGTCCCACTGACAGGCTACAGTCTACATTGTCTTTAGCCCCCCATGCAACAAACACTGAAGTAACCATTGGGCCAATGCACCTGGGCCAGTGTGTCTACTTCATCATTCCCTGGGGGTGTCAAAGGCAAATGACCAGTCACATGATATCCAGTAACTGTCTTTGTCTGATCAGAGGCCCCTAGGTCTTGCCACAACCCTTGCCCCCAAAGGGGTCTGTGACCAACCATCTAGTTGGCATGGTACCATGTAGCTAGCCACTGGGCCAAATCCTAATAAGTGGCCCAACTGTCAGTGCAGACAACTATAGTGGAGGGCTCCTGGGTGATCATGAGTCATACTACCCGCAACTCAGCCTATTGACTGCTCTTCCCCTCTCTGGCTTCCATTCGTATTGATGGAAAGCCTCTCCACTTTGGGGGCTGCCCATGATGGGAGCCATCTATACACCAAGTATCTTCAGGTATAGGGGCTTTTCCCTTCTGATAAGCACTCTTGGCTACCAATACTGAGCAGTATAATGGCTCAAAAGAAACTTCTTCCTGCCTTCCACTGGTATATGTCAATAGCCCCACTAAGTATTGGAATTCTCCACTTAAGGGGTTATTGGAAAGGGTGTTAGGCTGCTGTAAGTATGTGGCCCATTTGGCCAGTGTAGGCATCTATGCCATGTCATGCTGTAATCTTTGGTCAGAGTCTCTCATCCACCCCAGGATGGAATAAGTGGTTATTATCTTGGTTGGAACTGTTTCAGCAATGAGCTCCATAGCCAGCAAAGAGTTGTACATAGCAGCCAGTTGCTTCTCTATCAAGGTGTACTGGACCTCTGCTCCTTTCCATAGTTGTGAACATAATCCAATAGCTTGGCATGTCTCTTCAAGCTGCTGCCAAAGGCCCCATCCATAACTATCTTCAGTTACATGAACATCTAGCTCACAGGGCCTTGATGAGCCCATTACACTCAGGGCCTGTAGGCCCTGACTTCCTGCTTAGCATTAGTAAAAGCAGCTGCATATCTTTTGTGCCAGTTCCACCTGATGCCCTTTTGTAACAACTGGTATAAGGCTTCAGAATTTGTGCCAAGTGTGGGATAAACATATCCCAGTAGCCCAAAAGAGCCAAAAAGTCTTGTAATACTACCACAATGGTAGAGGTAGGGAAAATCTGGACCCTGTCTATGACTGCTTCTGTGATAACTTTAGTTTTACCCGACCAGACAGCCCCCAAGAACTTTACAGACAAACCAGGTCCCTGAACCTTGGTGCTGTTCACAGCCCATCCTTTCTCCTGCAGATGTTGCAGCAGTCTAGGAACTGCTCCTTCTAAATCTGTAAGAGAATCAGATGTGAGCATAATATCATCATCAATGTAGTGATACAGCCTCACCATTTGTGGTGTCTTCCCTGTGGCCAAGTCCTGGGCTACAAGTCCATGACAAACGGTGGGACTGTGGAAGTATCCCTGTGGAAGGACATTGATTATGTGCTGCTGGCTTTCCCATGTGAAGGCAAACTGTTCCTGACTTTCCTGTGCTATGTCAATAGAGAAGAAACCATTAGCAAGGTCCGCAACATAATGATGCATTCCTAGTTCACGACTGATGGTGTCCATAAGGGCTGCTATAGAAGGAACAGCAGCACGCAAAGGGGCTGTGGCTTTATTCAGTTCCCTGTAATCCATGGTCATACACCACAAGCTGTTTGGCTTTTTCACTGGCCACACTAGGGATTTAAAAGAACTATGAGTGGGCTTTATGATACCTACCCTCTCCAACTTTTGTAGAGTTTCTCCAATTTCTTTGTTTCCCACAGGCACTTTATACTGCTCAGTATTCATCACTCAGTGTGGTACAGACAGAGCTGCAGGTGGGTGCTTAGCATATCCCCTCAGAACTGCCTTTACCACATGCACCCTCAGTGTGAACTCACCTGCAGTGATCTATAACCACAGGCCCTGCAGGATATCTATCCCCAAAACATATTCAGGGATGGGAGAAATGTATATAGTATACT
Organism: Smutsia gigantea; assembly: GCA_032199065.1. NCBI lineage: Eukaryota > Metazoa > Chordata > Mammalia > Pholidota > Manidae > Smutsia > Smutsia gigantea. Next base: position 527,833 of record JAVSCE010020781.1, on the reverse strand, counting down.
CCTTTGGGGGTAATTCCTATATCCCCAGTGGGATTTGGGCTTTCCACACTCTAATTGCCTTACCCATATAGCCGTCTGTTACAGCAGGGGTGCTCAGGAAAATGCTCAGGGTTGTTAAAAATCAGAGAACCTTCAGCTCCTGTGTCCACCAGAGCCAGGAAATGTTGTACCTTCACAGGGGATCAATGAATTGCTAGTTGTACATGTGGCCTCTGGTCCCCACCATGTCCCCCAAGGTGGGTGCCTTGACCCCCAACCCCCTCAGTCATACTGCAATTCTCAATTGTCCTTCTGTGGGGGTGTTGGCCCAGGCAGAGCCTGAGTACTGTCTCCAAGGAAGTCTTGCAGGGAATCAGGCTGGACATGGGGCTTTGCATTTGGTTTCTGTGTCCTGGACATCAGTGACTGGAACTGCTGCTCTAGCTTTAATTGTTGCCACAGTTCTAACAAGATCTTATTGGGCTGTCCATCAACGTTTTCTTTCATTACCCCAGTCTTTAGCAAATCAACCCACATATGGGTCCTTGATCTTCGTGAAGTCCTTTGCACCTCTCCTTTCAATCATAGTCCATACTTCCTTCCATTCTCTTATTGTTTCAACCTCCCCAGTTCTGCTCAAGTACAAGTAGCCTCACTTATGGGTTGCCCTATGTGGAGGGCAAGAATAGTCACTGGGAACCCAAAGAGAGATGGGGGAGCTGTAAGCAGCACCAGGTTTCTCATTCCTATGGTGAACAACTCCTCACTGGGGCCCTGGGGGTTCATATTATAGGTGATATTTTTCATGCCCAACTCCCATAACATCTGCTGGAGCTCTGCATACATTTTTCAGCCAGTGGGTAAAGTATGGTAAATCACCCTTATTAGGCCCAACTACCCTGATGGCTGCTGTCAGCCAATTCAGAAGCACCTGATTCCCTGAGGCGTGATGGGCACTTTGCAACCATTGCTGGAAGGAAGGGTGAGTCATCAGGGAAGCCAGTCTACCCCTTTCAGAACCTAACATAACAATGTTTCAATTCCCATATCCTAGAAATGCAAAACCCATCTAGGCAAAGGTTCTGAGGTCTTCTGCCAAAACTGGATGCTTGTGTCCACCGGCTCATCCTGGGTATAGGGACAGAGCACAGAGTGCTCCACAACCTGGTAAGACGGCTGTTCCTCCCACTAAGGAGTCTGTGGTTACTGCATTTTAATTTTATTAATTACAACTGGTCAGGCCTTTAATAAGGGAGAGGCTTGTGCCTCAGGCAATGATCTCCGCAACAGATCTGTCTTTGGCGCCACCCCTCATCATCCTCTGACATCTCCACCGTCTCTGGGGCTGAAGGCACTGTTCCTTCCTCCTCCCCTGCTACAGCCTCTTGCAACCTGGATTCTCTAGCTGCCTCCTCCCTCACGGCTAACATAATTTCCAGGAGCATGACCTGTCTTCTCAGTAACTGTCTCTCTTTCTTAAAGGCATCCCATAGGTCATTGCCCAGCTCCTCCAAGAGATGCTGAAGTGTGTTCCTCTCCTGCTGAAGTCTCTCTCTCTCCTCAGTTGTGCTTTTCACTATCTCAAGAAACAAGCATCACACAATCCTAGCTGCTACATGCCACTCAGGGCCACTAAGCAGTCTTCTATCTCACACCAGGCTAATTCCACAGCTTCCAGTGTCTCCACCCTCTTCCAATTATGGGGAAGGCCCCACCTGTCTAGGATGTGCCTTACCCTACACCAGTTCCCCACTAGGGCTCCCAATTGGAAGCCCCATGGATAGGAAACTCCCTGGTGAAGCCATACTCTCCATCACTGCAGCCACTTGGGCCTCCCCACAATCCACAGGGGCATTTCCATGTATATCCTCAACTTCCCACCATCTCTAAGGGAAGCCCACTCAAAGGTTGCACCCATGAAGACAGATATCAGGTTTAGATGTCCTGCTGACTACCACCAGATGACACTCTGGGGGGAAAATACATTCCTGGCCTGGAACAAATGATCACTGAAACCAAAATCAGTCAAAGGGAGAAATAAAATGGGAGAAACCCATGTATTACATACAAGCTATCTTCCACTTCTGCTTGCCTGTGTCTCTCATGACCCAGGTGCAAAAATGAACCCCACTAAATTCTCCAGTCCAGATATGCTCTTACTTCCCACAACCCTTGTAATCTTCGATAGATATGGAGATGGACTACTCTCCACCCCTTGGAAATACCTATTGATACTGAGATGCAGTAAGACCAGGTGAGAGATTCTTGAAATATTGCATTTTTACACACAACTTATTAACTATGAATTAGCTTAAAATATCATATTCATCATACTGATGAAGATGAATATGAAAATATATCAATCACTCAAAATATTTTATATTAACACATAAGGCACATCAATACAGGCAGTATTTGATCTACACAGTAAAATTTTATGATGTTTTTGCCCTAATTTTGATGTTCTTTTTGTGCTGACCAAATTTTTATTTTACTAGTCACATTTTCATTTCCAAGTTTGTCACTGAAAGTGTTTCCTTTCTGCCTTAAGTTATTATGCAGCTGCATTTTATGCTTTGTTTAATATGGCATGACCAATAAAAATCAGAAATTTATTGACAAAACAAATGACTACTGTATAGAGTGTAAGCAGAGTTAATAAAATTTTTTGATGATAGAATTTATGCCATCTAAGTAAGGTGTAAAGGTAAAAAGTCTTTTCTTGAAGCCTGCCAATATTGCAAATTTACATCACTTGAGAGAATCAAATACATTCAAATCACCCACATCATGGTTTTTATGTCCTGGAAATAATTGAAATAAAATTGTTGTCAGGAAAAATTGATTAGTTACAAGGGAAAGTATATATTGGTAAGAAAGTTTGGACAAAACAGTTCTTTGACCCTGTATTTCTTGTGAATTTTTATTTATTTATGCCAAAATTATTTACTGAATCTGAAAAAATAGCATTGACTCTGTCAGCATGAGGTTTATGGAGGGATCCTGGAAGAGAGATGCATACTGAAGACACCGCAATTGGTTATAATACAACAGTGATGACACACATGCACATGTACACACGTTTATGTGACAGTGAAGTCAATATGTGAATACATTTTAGCTCTGTCTCTAAAAATCATAGACTGCATTGAATAGGTTTATGCAAAGTTGAAAAATAGTTTAACAAATACCAGGAGAATATTTTATTTTAGGATAAGGTATGATTTTGAATTTCATTTTGCTGATAATTGCAAAGATTATACCCTTGAACAATTATATTTTATTTTATAACAAGAGTGTAAGTTCCATAGAAGAAATAATTTTTAATATTCCTGCTGAAGTAGCCCAAAGGGCAAAGATTATATATGTCTTCATTTTTTACAATAGGTTTGGTATCATAGTCATTGAGTTGTTCTTGTTTTTAAGGTTGAATGTGCTTTGTCTTAAATAGTCATGAAATGTTTTCTTTGAGAATAAGAGAATAGTTTTGTTTGAGCATAAGAAAATATCATTTAATTTTGCCTAATTCTTGCCATGTTCTTTGAGTAATATTTTATACCATATTATTTCCATAGTCATTGAGTAAATAACTGAGCACAAAATGACCCAATAAATTTTCCCTTCAATTCAGTATTCCTTAGGCATTCCACTTTGTTGCTCTATAGCTATTCAAACTTCCACTTAGGAATCATAGCCATGCACCATATTGTCTGTTCAAGCCACTATATGCAAATACAATAGAAACTTGTTGACTTGTGACTGTGTGTAAATACTGGTAATATTGGTGTAGTCTCAGGAATCAAGCCATACTTAACCACTATCACATATGTCTAATTAAGAAGCTTCAATAGAATACTCCTCAATTTCTCATACTTGTTCCAAACTTGAGAAACATTATTTTGTACATTTTGCCCACCACCAATTAAAGTAAGTAAACTTGAATCAAATATTTAACATTGTAGAAATTAGACATATCATGTGAATTGGACTGAATTTTTCTCATGACTAACCCTTCCTGTCAAATCTGGTCTACTTGTTGCTTTTCTTTATAGATACATCAATATTTTCTGATTCATTCTTACTGTCCGTTCAAATTAAATCTTTATTGTAGTTTTGGACTAATATTTAACCTCATCCTTCAATTTACTTTGCTTCTGCTTCACTTTTGGTATCTCAACTATATTTAATTGAGTACCTTTTTAATGCTAACTGCAGAATTTATACTAACCACTGCGATATTTAACCTTTTTCTTTTAATTCATCCCACTTGGGATATTATAAATATTATTCATTTCAATAGCATATCAGCTCTATTGCAGAGTATTATTTATTCCCATTTTTAATTACCTCCTTGTACATCTCTATCAAAAGCATTGGTTGAGGTTGCTAAATAACTGTTTCTGCTTCAGGCCAGTAAGAGTTTTTTTCTCTGGGATGGCTTTAAAACAATAATCAACAGTCTTTGCATAAATTACACATGTAGGTTTGTATACACCAATTTAATACAATTTCCTTTTTTAAATGCTCCCTTATCATTTGTCACAATTGAAAAATTATTTTTTGTTTAAATGCAGCAAGCTTTGTATTATAACTTGCAAAAAGTCTAACATTTAAAATATGAACAATTTTATTTCAAATTTGTGAAAAGGTAGTGACAATCTCAGGTTTTGACATGTTGAAACTAGTGAGTTTAAATACAATTGACAAGCACTTTCAAGTCATTTATTATAACTGTTCTGATCTGACAGAAGACATCATTACAGTAGTGCCAGATGTCAACAACTTTCATTTATTTTCAGAACAATAAACACAGATTTGAGAAAAGTGATAAATATAGCAGACTACAAAGATATCTAAGAGAACCAATGAGTTTTGGGAGCACTGATTAGTTTCAAACATAAATTAACTTTCCTACTAGTTTTTTGTTTATTTATTTTTCAGGGTTTTTTTTTTCTATCTCCAGGAATCTACATATTAGGAGCAGCCTCCAGTGATCTTTCTGAACTCATAATGTTCAACGAATATTTGTAGCAGAAGTTATACCATTAATTGACACAATATAACATTTAATTTTAGAACAGGATATACTTTAAGGTAGATCGGACAAACAATTTTTAAGGAATACTAGCTTTAATTAATTTATTTGAATCATATCCTCTCTAGAATTTTTTTAATATCAAGATTCCCTACATAAAATTGTTAATTCCTATTTTCTCCCCTCCACTCTTCTTTCTTTTCCATCTTTTTCAATTTGTGGTTTAAGTGAGCTATTCTTTCTTAAAGGCAAGGTGTTCTGGTTGGATATAATGACTGAAGAATATTTTTATTTCTCCAACAAGTAGTTATAAAAGTTTTTGAAATTTTCATTGGATATTTAATAACTAATTTTCTATCTTTCTAAATCATAATAAACAACAATTCAAAATTGTGTTTATAGTATCATGACCTATATGTCTTCTTCAATATAACATCTTGGTCAACAGAAGCAGAAGGCATTATGGACATTTCCTCACTCTGAAATACACACATTGCCCCTAGAACATATACATTTACATATATATGTACATGTATTTATCATCCTACTCTGACTTGCATTATTATATTTTCAATTTGGAAAGTTAATGATAACATAAACAGAGTATTTCAAAAAGACTCTCAGCAAAAAAAATGTCAAGGCAAAAGAATAGGTATATGAGTATTATATTAGTTGGAAAAATAAAGTGAGCATATTATGGTTTTTGATTTCATAGGAGAAACAGTTTGGAATGATGAGTACAAGTTAATTTCATTACTGTAGAAAGCTAAAACTGAGTGAAAATGAAGGACATTATTACAGTTGAGAAAAAGAAATTATTATATTCTGGTGTTGATAAAAGCACCTAATGTTTGATTTATGCAATGTTTAAAATCTCTTTTGAGATGTATTTGCCCTGTGTCACATTTAGAAAACTACATTTCCTAGACATTTCTTCTTTGTATCGTCCCAGATTATAGTGGGAGATATGTGACAAGAGATTTTTTGTGTGAGAATTTCAAGGCATGAGCAAAACAGCAGCTGTTTTCTGTTTGTGCCTGAAGGTGTCTGCACCTCACAATGCGCTTGCTGCAACTCACACTGGACGTCATCATTTACCTGCTGGCTTATTACAGGGCCCATATCTGCTCCAACTCCTTCAGAGATTCTTGCTTTATTTTCTTGAATCCTGGTCTAGCTTCATGAGGAAGGGCTCCATGTTGTGCTAGAGGTGTGGGTAAAATTATAATATTTGCAGAATGTCTCACCTGGCTTTAGTACATCTGTATATCAACAGGCGTTTTTTGAGAGGTGGATTTAGTGCATCTCCATATAAATAGGCGTTCCTCAAGGGTGGAGAAAAGTTCATCTCCATATCAATGTGTAATTACCTGGGCAATGGAGGGCTTATCTGAACCTGAGAGGTGAGGAGGAGGACTGATTTGCTTCTGTGGAGCAGGAAAGAGAGATGGCCCCGGACTGCAGTTTGTAAGCAATAAGCAGGTTTTAAACTTTATTTCTCCCTTTGACTGCTTTCGGTTTTAGAGGTATTTTGCCCCAGGATTTCCTTTCCCCAGAGTTACACTAGAGGATGCCTGCATTGGAATTAGGAGTCTTGGAGTCAGTGAGAGATAGACGTAAGTTTTAATTCCTTCTTGTGGGTTCCACCATTACAGTGTAAGGCCCAGAAAACAGGCCCTGCTCAGCCCCGGGATGGACGGTGACCCAAATACTCACAAGACACCGGTCTTGATGCAAACAGCAAGAGGTTTATTGATTCCACCAGCGCGCTGGGGTCGAGACTCATAACCCACACAGGGGCAGAGGAGTTCGACCCCGAGCAGAATTTTACAGGAGGTTTTAAAGGGAAAGAAACTATACCTAAGGGGAGGCGAGGGGGTGGTCTGCTGATGATTCGATAGCAAAAATATTTCCATTAGAGTCCCCCCACAGGGATTCAGCATTCTTAACTTTATCTTTACGGTTCATTGGTTTCTGGAAACGTATGTACCCAGGTCCTGTTTTGCAAACTATTATGTCCAGGCAGGTTTTTATGACTCAGGCCAAGGGTCAGAGCTTACTTAAAATTTTCCTATTCCTTCAGGTGGTTTCGGGGAAACTGAAACTTAGGCCCTCTGATTTCTGAGGCTTTCTGGGCCTGTCATGGCGTTAGTTTGGTCCTTTCAACAGGTTGCCATTTTTTTTTGCTTCCCACACTTTTTATGTTTTCTCATTAAATGAGTGTCCTGTGTTGAAAAAGTAACCTTATAAAAACTGAGTTCAGTCCTATACTTGTATTGGAAAAAAATAAGTGTAATAAATCTTACATATTTTTATGTATGTGTACACAAACACACATATACATGCATATCATCTAGTGATTCTACCTGTCTGATAAAATCCTGACTGGTGTGCCTTCTTATCAAAACATTTTATGATTTCAAAATATTTCCTTGTCTTAAATAAATTTGTTAAGACTTTGACCCCTAGATTCTCTATTTTTTCATTTTGTTTCCCTTGTTAGCCTTAAAGTACATTTGAAGGCAAAAATTTAGGATTAATATATATGCTTTCAAAAACTGGCATAACTGAAAGAATAATCCAATTTTGATAAATTCACTTCCTAATTACATTTTGACATATGAATATGATGAGAACTACCATTCATAGTTAAATACTGTCATAGGTGTCATATGTTCATTAAATAAAGCATGGAGTATTCAAGGATAGCAAAATATGGAATTCAAATGCCCTGAATCTAAAGTAAAAATCCAGCACCTATGAACTGCATGATCGCTAACCATGTATACTCTGTTTATGAATCCCAACTTCCCCTTTGTAAATAGGAAAAGACAAAACAAAGAAAACAAAACCTTACTCCATAAACTCTGTATGTGTGCCTGTGTATGTGCATGTGTGTGTGAGAACATGTGTGTGTGTAGTGAAAATTATGACTAGTATCTGAAAAGTTTCTGACAAAATTAGGTTTTTAGTAAATATATGTAGTTGCCACAGTAAAATTTAATATTAGAAGTTTTATATTTCTAGGTCTGCTTTTCCTTTAATTTCTTAAGACTTTATAATTTAATTTGAAGTATTTTGTTCAACTGTCCTCTTCTGTTCCCAGTTATAGTTTTATCCTTTTTGAACAGCATTGCCTCAGAGAACATTTCATTAATTCATGTGACTAATGTCTTCCTAGATTTTTAAAGTTAATACCATCATAAGTCCGGGGAGAGGAAATCCTGGGACAAAATACCTCTAAAAGCCAAAATCAGTCAAAGGGAGAAATAAAGTTTAAAACCCGCTTATTGCTTACAAACTGCAGTCCAGTGCCATCTCTCTCCCCTGCTCTAGAAGAAGCAAGCAAACAAGCTAGCCCTTTCCCTTAACCTCTCAGGTTCAGACATGCCCTTGGTTGCCCAGGTAATTACCCATTTACATGGAGATGAACTTCTCTCCACCCCTGAGGATATGCAAATGCACCAAAGCCGGGCAAGATATTCTAGAAATGTTACAATTTTACCCACAGGTCACCCCTCCAGAAGTCTTGCCTTACAATCTACTCATTCCCCTCCTTCCTCAATGGTTCCTGGGTGAGAAAACTGTAGCACTGTGACCAGACTGATGACATAATAATTGCAACAGCAATAAAATTATGACAGTCCTCAAGCTGGAGGATTCAGCTAGGTTCAAAGTCTTATGCAGATTAAGTCCATAGCTCATCCATTCCATAGGCAGGCAGTAGCTGAGAGTTCAGAGCAATCATCATGCAGCATCTGCAGCCAGAGGGTGCATTCAGGCCACAAGGACTGTAGGAGAAAATAACCTTAAGGGCGATAAGATACATGTTTTAATGACACCAGCATAGGCAAATCTTGTTCATCAGGTAGGATACATGCAAGAGAGTGATCTTGTGATAAAATAGTGTCGGGAATGGGATATCATCCTGGTCTAGTATACCAGACTTTCACCCCCCTCCCTGTGGGAGCTACAGATGGGTCGATATATAGGTCTATGGGAGGTACATGCACTGGTCATAAATATAAAATTTCCCTACAAGATGCTCTTACCTCCTGGATGTTTTGGGTGCACTACCGTGACCTTTGGGGCCCATTCAGCTGTTATTCCAGGAATACACATGAGGACATCTTCCAGGTCTTTCCTCCAAGGTGCCAGAAGGGCCAACCATTGCTGGTCCATGTGTTGAAATGTTCAGGGCCAGGTCCATTCAACAGTGTCTCCAGGGCTTAAAGCAGTAGGGGCTGGCAGCAGTATGGTGCTCTGCTGGCCATATCTGGGCTTCAATAATTCTTCTTTGGTTTGGATGTACAATTGTGTAGGAGAGGCAGCATGGTGTGTGAGTATATCCATAAGGCTTAAAGCTCCTTTACATGCTTCTCATTCAAATGCTGCAGCACTGCCCATAGGGTGACCAACTCTGTAGACTATCAGTGTCCAACTTCAACAAACCATTGTTCCTCTCTATCATGCCTGCCCTGTAGGATTATATGGTACATGAAATTTCCATTTTATTCCTAATTGCTGTACCCATTCTTGTGATGCATGTCCAATAAAGTGGGTGCCTTGATCGCTATCAATCACCTGTGGCCAGCCAGAGGCTGCAAAGAGATGTTACAGGCCCCTCTTGGTGGTTTGCTAATCTGCATGACATACAGGAAAAGCAACCAATAGTCCAGTAGCCATGTCCACAAAGCCGTAGCATACCAATATCCTTCTGATATGGGCAGAGGCCCAATATAGTCTATTTGCCACCTGACAAGGGGTATTGGCCCCCTTACTATTGTCGCATGTGGCTGTGGGACTCGGTATAAGTCCCTCTTAGAGCACACAAGGTACTCCTTTTGGGCTCTGCTAACTTCTTCAAAGGTCAATGGCAAGCCCCAACTATAGGCTAGAGCCCACATTGTCTTATGCCCCACGTGCAATGAACACTGGTGCAGCCATTGGGCCACATCAGAGGCAGGCTTTCCTTCTAGCCAATGAACCTGCTTCATCATTCCCTGAGGATGCCAAAGGCAAATGGCCAGTCACATGATATCAAGAAACTGTCTTAGTCTGACCAGAGGCCCATATGTCTTGCCAAAGCTCTTGCCCCTAAAGGGGCTTGTGACCAACCATCCAGTTGGCATGGTACCATGTAGCTAACCACAGGGTCTATCCCAATAGACAGCCCAGCTGTCAGTGCAGAAAACTACAGGGAAAGGCTCCTGGGTTATGCCGAGCCCTACTACCCACAACTCAGACCATTGGCTGCTCTTCCCCTCTCCATCCTCCATCCATATTGTCTCAGTCTTAGGATGGAAAGCCATGGCCCTCAACTTTGGGAGCTGCCCACAATTAGAGCCATCTGTGTACCAAGCATCTTCAGGTATAGGGGCTTTTCCCTCCTGATAAGGAGTCTCAGCTTCGAATGGCTCAAAAGCAAGTTCTTCCTGCTTTCCACTGGTATAGGTTATGGGACCCAATAAGCGTTGGAGTTCTCCACATAAGGGGCTAGTAGAGAGGGCTCTGTGCTGCTATGAATATGCTCCCCATTTGGTCAGTGGAGGTGTCTGTGCCATGCTACTCCATGGCCTTTGGGTCCAGGCTTGCACCCACCCCGCTATGGAATAGGTGGTTCTTACCTTGGTTGGAGCTGTTCCAGTGGTGGGCTCTGGAGCCAGCAAGGCATGGTACACAGCAGCTAGTTTCTTCTCTATCAAGGTGTGCTGGACCTCTGCTGTTTCCCATAGTTGTGACCAGAATACAATAGGTTGGCGTATCCACTTAAGCCACTGCCAAAGACCCGATCCATAACCATCTTCAGTTACATGAACATCTAGTTCACAGGCCTTGCTGAGTCCATTACATTCAAGAACTGTATGGCCTTGACTGCCCGCTTGGCAGTGGTAAAAGCAATTTCACATGTCTCATCCCAGTCCCACCTGAGGCCCTTTTGTACCAACCTGTATAAGGGCTTCAGAATTTGTGCCAAGTGCAGGATAAACACTCTCCAGTAGCCCAAAAGACACAAAATCTCTAGTAATACTGTCACAGTGGTAGGGGTGGGGAAAGCCTGAACCTTGTCTATGACTGCTTCAGGAAAAACTTTAGTCTTACCTGACCAGACAACCCCCAAGAATTTCACAGACAAACAAGGTCTCTGAACCTTGGTGCTGTTTACAGCCAATCCTTTTTCCTGTAGCTGTTGCAGCAGTCTAGTAACAGCCCCTTCTATAACTGAAAGACAATTAGATGTGAGCATAATAACATCAATGTAGTAATACAACCGTAGTGTTTGCAGTTTCTTCCATGTGACTAAGTCCTAGGATACAAACCCATGACTGATGGTGGGACTGTGGAGATATCCCAGAAGTGAATGTCCACTTCTGGCCTTCCCATGTGAAGGTAAACTGTTCGTGGCTTTCCCGTGCTATGTCAAACAGAGAAGAAAGCATTGGCAATGTCTACTACATAATGGTACATTCCAAGTTCATGGCTGAGTGTGTCTAGAATTTCTGCTATAGTGGGGACAGCAGTATTCAAAGAGGGTGTGACTTTATTCAATTCCCTGTAGTCTACAATCATACACCAGGAGCCATCTGGCTTTCTCACTGGTCACACTGGGGAATTAAAAGGACTATGAGTGGGCTTTATGATACCCATCCTCTCCAACTCCTGTAGAATTTCTCCAATTTCCTTGCACCCCCCAGGGAATTTATACTGCTTAATATTAGTCACCCACCAAGGTACAGACAGAGCTACAGGTGCTTAGCATGGCCCCTCAGAACTGCTTTTACCACACATACCCTCAGTCTGATCTCACCTGCAGTGGTCTGTAATCACAGGCCCTGCAGGATATCTACCCCCAAAATTTATTCAGGGCTGGGAGAAATGTACATGGTATACTCCTTTGGGGGTAAATGCCCTATCCCCAATGGGATTTGGGCTTTCTTCACTCTAATTGCCTTACCCCCATAGCCATCTATCACAGCAGGGGTCCTGGGAAAATGCTCAGGGTTGTCATAAATCAAAGAACACTCAGCTCCTGTGTCCACCAGCATCAGGACATGTTGTATATTCACAGGGGACCAATGAATTGCTAATTCTATATGTGGCCTCTGGTCCCCACCATGTCCCCCAAGGTGAAGACTTTGACCCCCTCCCCCCATTTGAACCACGATGCCCAATCATCCTCCTGTGGGGGGTGAGGGCTCAGAGAAATCCTGAATACTGTCTACCATGAACTTTTGCAGGGACATAGGCTGGGCATGAGGCCTTGACTCTGGTTTCCATGTCCCGGACTTCAGTGGCTGGAACTGCTGCTCTGGCTTTAATTGGTGCAATAGTTCTAACAATATTCTATTGGGCTGCCCATCGAGTTTTTCTTTCACTACTCTGGCCTTTATCAAGTCAACCTACATCTGGGTCCTTGAGACCTTCACAGGGCCTTTGGCACTTCTCCTTTCAGTCATGGCCCATACTTCCCTCCATGCCCTTATTGTTTCAACCTCCCCCAGATCTGCTAAAGTACAAGTAGCCTCATTTATGGGTTGCCCTAGGTGGAGAGCAAGAGTATTCACTAGGGACCCAAAGAGAGATGTGGGAGCCGTATGCAGCACCAAATTTTTCATTCCTATAAGTGAACACCTCCTCATCAGGGACCTGGGAGTCCATATTATAGATGATATTTTTCATAACTAATCCATGCAGTGCCTTTTAGTGTTCTGCAAACGTTTTCCAACTACTGGGAAAATATGGTAAATCACCCTTATTAGGCCAAACTACCCTGATAGAAGCTGTCAGCCATTCTAAGAGTGTCTGATTCCCTGAGGCACAACGGGCATTGTGCAACCACTGCCAGAGGGAAGGTGAGTCATCAGGGAAGCCATTCTACTCATCTCAGTACCTGACATAACAATGTTTTCGACCCCCATATCCCAGAGACATAAAAGCCATGTAGGCAGAGATTCTGATGGCCTCTGCCTATACCAGATGCTCATGTCCAGCAGCTCATCCTGGGTATAGGGGTGAAACATGGAGTGCTCCACAACCTGGGGAGGGGGCTGCTCCTCCCCCTAAGGAGTCCGTGATTGCTTCATTTTTATTTTCTTAATTACAGCTTGGCGAACCTTTAAAACAGGAGATGGTACCTCCGGTGGTGGCCTGGGTAGCAGAACTCCCTATGGCCCCACCTCCTCCTCTTCTCCCTCAGGCTCCTCCACCAACGGCTCCTTCTCCACCATTTCTGGGGCTGAAGGCACTATTCTTTCCTCCCGCTCCCTCACTGCCTCCTGTAATGCGGCTTTTCCTGCTGCCTCTCCGCCTTGCCGCTAAGGAGTCTTCTAAGAGAGTGACCTGTCTTTTCGGTAACTGTCTTTTTTCTTTAATTGCACCTCAGAGGTTATTGCCCAGCTCCTCCAAGTGATGCAGAAGTGTGTCTCTCTACCGTCTAAGTCCTTCTCTCTCCTGTATAACATTTTCCACTATCTTGATGAAAAGAGAACCTACAATGTCACCTGCTACACAACCCCTTAAGGTCCCCAAGCAGTCTTCCAACTCACAGAGGGCTAATTATGCTTCTTCCATTGTTTCCACCCTTCCCCAGTTCCGGGGAAGGTCCTACCTCTCTAAGAGGTACTTTACCCTAGACAATTCACCACTAGGGGCTCACAAATTGGGAGCCCCACAGCTGGGAGGATAATAACAGGTGAAGGTGCACCCTTTGCTGCTGCATCCACTGAGGCCTCCCCACCATCCACAGGGCACTTCCAGGCATTTTCCCATCATTTCTAGGGGCACCCTCCAAATGTCCGAGCCATATGACAGATTTTGGGTTCAGAGGAATCCTGCTGACTATGCCACATGTAAGTCCGGGAAGAGGAAATCCAGGGGCAAAATACCTCTAAAAACCGAAATCAGTCAAAGGGAGAAATAAAGTTTAAAACCTGCTTATTGCTTACAAACTGCAATCCAGCACTGTCTCTCTCGCCTGCTCTGGAAGAAGCAAACAAGCAAGCTCCTTCCCTTAACCTCTCAGGTTCATACCCACCAGTTGGTTGCTCATGTAATTACCCATTGACATGGAGATGAACTTCTCTCCACCCCTGAGGATATGCAAATACACCAAAGCCAGGTGATATATTCTAGAAATACTACAATTTTACCCACAACCATCTAGCCTATCAAATGTCCATTTACATTGCTTGTCTAAAAGAATCTATAGTGTCTGTGCTATTTTTACATAAACTTATTCTAGAATTGTTCCTATGTGAAAATGACTTCTTTTTTATAGTTTATTTCCCTCATACTGCTTTAATAATTCCACTGTTTTCAACCTTGTTGATCTAGATTTCACCTTTAAGTTATTTTCAATAATACCTATATTCTTGCTCATACTCTATTTCTGAAATTTCATCACCTTGACTTTTTAATACCATCTTCCATGACCTCTTGTTAAGTAATCTATTTGCATATGCATTAAAACTTCAAAAAGGGTAAAAACTGCAACAAAAAATTGTACAGTTTACTACTTGATATTTTTCAAGCCAATAAAATTAGTTCATAACATATTTGGCTGTAGATAATGGAGGAAGGCATAGCACAGAGTTTGCAGCTAAACAACCTGATGGGTTCTGTTTGATTCAAATGCTTAAATATGTTTTACTAGCCCATCCCTTGAATGTTTGCCTAGGCAAACCGCAAGTAATTAGCATTACTTTAGATCAATTTGTTTCAACACCAAGACAATGATATATGCATTAAGATACATCAGACAGAATCTCAGAAAACATTTTGCATGCAGCCCAAGGAACTTTTTATCAGGCTGTTTCAACTTTCCAGTCATTTATTGAGAACCAGTTAAGTGTAATTAGAGGCAAGTTGCTTCTCAGAAACAAAGAGAATCAGAAGAGGTTTTTTGATGAGATTATTTTTAAATGAAGTCATTTGAAAGGTTGTTTCCATGCCTCTAAATGGAGGAAAGTTCAGTTCAAGAACTTGGTAGTAGTATTATGACTACAACAATAGTGTTTCCAGCTAACTTGTTTTGAGTGATTTACTTGTAATAGACAGAGTACTATGTAGTTTACATATTCCTTTTTTTACCATAGGTAAAACAGAACTCTGAACTCTGAGTATATGAATGATGATTAACATGGTGTCTAGGATGAGGGGATAATGGACCCCAAGATTTCTAAGTATACTTACTAAATTTTGTTCATTTTCAACATTTTCTTGGATATTTTTCTTTCTTTCTTTTTTGGTTCTTTTCACATTATTTTGTTTTTTCTCTCAGAAAATGAAAACTTTGTACAGGTCTTGTTTTTATAGGAAGAAAAAAGATTCATTTAAATTAAATTAAATTCTGCCTTTTCTTTCACCTTATATTTTTAAAAGAAAGTTTGCTACATATTCTTACGACATTCATATGACAATGTCTAGAGTTAGTATGAGAAATATATTTATTTGGTATATGAGATAAATCAGAGACATGCAAAGTCACAGAGTAACTGTGATATGTACACCAGCCACCTTTTGGGACCCAGGTATTTAGAAAGTTCATTTAGAGACACTTATCTAAACTTTCTATTTTGTTTACATCCCATAGAAATTCTGACTTGAATTTTGAATTGAAAGGGAAAGAATATATTTATATTCTTATATAAAATAAATATGCTTTTTCTTATATATATATATATATGCTATGTCAATTATCAATTCAATAAACACCTAACAAATATATGCAAGCTGTGGAAATTTTATCAGATTTAAGAACTTGAAAAGTCATTTATTTCCCATTTGAATTGTGTGTCACAAATCTGATCACACACCCAAGCGGGAAAGTTCTGATGTGAAAGAGCTCAAGGGACTGAAGGAAAGCTCCAAAGTCACCACATGAGACATGAGGGTTTATTGGGACTTACATTCAGGGATCCCAGGAGCATCTGGCGAGACAAGGTTGCTCAGTACTGGTTTGGACAAGGAAACAACTGCTTATATGGGGCTGGGAGAAAAATGCTTGTGCTTTGCTAGGAGGGATCATTCTTGTGCTCCTAGCACACCAAGGAACAAAACCTTGGTCGGAGGGGTCTGCCTCACAATAAGATGTTTCCCTCTATAAGGTGAGCCTAGGTATCAAATATCAAACATACCACCCAAAGGAGGGGGTCTTGTAGACACATGGTTATTCTGGGACAAAAAGTTATAAGCAGTAAGTGTTTCTCCTAACACTCCACCTTGCCATGTGTCCACATGGCCCTTAAAATCTTACTGCATCGTTCTTCTGAGAGACTCTTTAAGCCAGAACATAGAGAAGCACTGTAACCACAGAGCACAGAAAGAAATACAAGTCTGGGTTCAATCCCCACTACTGTTTAAAAGTCCTCAGTTTGGGGAATAGGGAGATGATCATTCTTAGCTACTTTCTGCTGACAGTGGACAAAGAAAGGAAGTTATGGAATTAAAACAGGAGACTTACTATTGAAAATAAGCTCAAGTACCCAGATTTAATTCTCATAAAAATTGGCAACCTTAAGATTTCTGCCTAGAAACACTAGAAAGGGTTCCCACTTCAGTCCCACTTCTGAGCCAATCTCAGTCTTGAGAATAGGTCAATTCAGTGAACCATTTGTGTCTCATTTCAGGAAGCAGTCGTGCAGGAGGCTTCCTGAAGTTAAGCCTGTATTGTGTAAGCAATCAGGGAGTTAATAAGAAGCATTCCTACTAAGACAAATAGAAAACAAAGGTTAATGGCTGGAGCAAATCAGAAACCCAGTATTTGAGTCCTGAGTGTTGCCAAAGAGACAATTTTGAGATGTCAGGCTCCAAGTATCTTCAGAGTGAGTGAAGGCTATGGCAATCTGACAGATTTTCAATCAGAAGCAGTTTGTATGTATTTAGTGATCTTTCTGAGTGGCCCATACAGCAACAGGCAAAAAGATTGTCTAAACATGGAATATTGTGGCAATTCCTGTGAAGTCTATATCTAGTCACCTAGTTTTAGCTTGAAGGGCTTCAGGGAAAAAGAAAATTTAGTTCTTAGTGATTCTAAGCCAAAAGGATAGGAGAAAATTGAAAATGCTACTTTGAGAAGTCATTGCCAGATATTTAAGGAAATCAGAAGAATTCAGGATCCAGTCCAGTTTGCAATTAACAGTATTAGAATCTAGTATCCATAAAGGTACACTACTGAAACATAATTTTTCTCTCTAAATTCACCCTCACTTTATCAAAGATAATTTACTTGCAAATTAAGTCCAACAAACTTGGCCCGATTATTTACATAGTACAGCAAGAATAGCAATTGACCATATACATGTTTTTAAATCTGCTTTGTTGGTACTTTTCATAAGGAACATGAGACTGAACTTTTACAAGGCCTCTCAAGGCCAGGAAAGCCAAGCCAAGAACTTTGCCATCTGAATTTGCCTGCAATTCCTATATGCTATGGGTTGCTTGTTCTCTTCTCAAGGTCCTTGAAATTTCCTGAGGCTCCCACATTTACCAGGAAATGACTTCTTTACTCACCTGGTGAAGCTTCAAGGAACTCTGTAAATAAGGTACCAGGCTGAATGCTTCCAAGAGCTTTATTGACTTCATAAAGTCAACTTTAGTTCCTCAAAACTGTCTGGCCATATCTGAGTCTCTATCTATCTCAAATATGACAAGCCAGTCAAAGCCTTGGTTGGTATAATCAGTGTTTCTAATTGTGTCCTGTTACAAGGAGACTACAGATTCTTTTGAACTTATGCAAATAAATTGTCAAAAAAATACTAAGAGTTTCCAAATACTAGAAGGATCAGGCAGGGAGAAAAAAGATAAATGTTTCAATTCTTGTGTAGGCATAAATTGCAAACTGTTGTAAGTCATAGCTTAAGAGAAAAAATTCCCACACATTTGGTATAATACAAAACTCACCAGTTTTGAATTTTGAAGATTTTCCATTTAAAATGCACTTCTAAAATGATTTTATCTAAGTGGAATGTTCCTCATAATGGCCATAATTATTCTAGGTTGTAATTCCCCTGGCAGCTGGCAGCACTTTGGTAGGACCCTACATGAGAATGGAGTTTTGACCTACATTGCTGTCCCACCATATCTGGCCACAAATGGAGTGCAACTCACATTTCTGTCTCATTACGGGGTCTCCACATGATATTAAGCCAATTTCTCAGATCACAAAACAAGCTTACTAAGATTCTGTCATCTTTGCTAGATATTCACAGTTTCGAGGACCATAGTTTTACTGCCAGAATGTGGAGTGCCTGGCTCTAGACTTTAAAGACCACATTAACTAAAACCTTTGGGTTTTTCACAGCCATATTTGATAACTCCAAGAGACCTGCCATGGGTTTGGGGACTGTGCATGCTTTACAGTGTGCCCTGCTGCATGGAAATATTAAGGTTAGTGGGTGACCAAGTATGAATCTAACCCATTCTGTGACCAACATATCTTGTCATAGGAATCTTCTTGAGGTGGTGAATGCTCTAATAACTCTGAAATGCTCAACTAGTGCCAAGAGGCTTTTTAGCCTCTAAGATCACCTCTGGCAGTAGGCTTATTTATACAAAACAAGACAAAAAAATGTTCACTTAATACCATCAGGAGATAACATATAAGGACATGTACACAGACACACATACAGAAGAAACAAAGATTTGTGGAGATTTTATTTACCCAATTATGAGTTTCCAAATGGTAGATCTTAGTGGGGCAGAGATTCGTCCTTCATTTTTTTTTATTTTGGTATCATTAATCTACAATTACATGTGCAACATTATGGTTACTAAACTCCCCACTTCATCAGGACCCCCCACCTACCCCATTACAGTCACTGTCCATCAGTTTAATGAGATGCTATAGAATCACTACTTAAGTCTTCTCTGAGTTGTACTGCCCTCCCCGTGCCCCCCCAACATTACATCTGCTAATCGTAATGCCCCTTTATCTCCCTTGTCCCTCCCTTCCCACCCATCCTCCCCAGTCCCTTTCCCTTTGGTAACTGTTAGTCCATTATTGGGTTCTGTGAGTCTGCTGCTGTTTTGTTCTTTTAGTTTTTTTCTTTGCTCTTAGGCTCCACATATGAGTGAAATCATTTGATATTTGTCTTTTCTGCTTGGCTTATTTCACTGAGCATAATACCCTCTAGTTCCATCCATGTTGTTGCAAATGGTAGGATTTTATTTCTTTTAATGGCTAAATAATATTCCATTGTGTATATGTACCACTTCTTCTTTATCCATTCATCTACTGATGGACACTTAGGTTGCTTCCATTTCTTGGCTATTGAAAATAGTGCTATGATAAATATAGAGGTGCATCTGTCTTTTTCAAACTGGGCTGCTGCATTCTTAGGGTAAATTCCTAGGAGTGGGATTCCTGAGTCAAATGGTATTTCTATTTTGAGTTTCTGAGGAACCTCCATACTGCTTTCCACAATGGTTGAACTAATTTGCATTCCCACCAGCAGTGTAGGAGGGTTCCCCTTTCTCCACATCCTCACCAACATTTGTTGTTGTTTGTGTTTTGGATGTTGGCCATTCTTACTGGTGTGAGGTGATATGTCATTGTGGGTTTAATTTGCATTTCTCTGATGATTAGTGATGTGGAGCATCTATTCATGTGCCTGTTGGCCATCTGAATTTCTTCTTTGGAGAATTGTCTATTCATATCCTCTGCCCATTTCTTAATTGGACTATTTGCTTTTTGTTTGTTGAGGTGTGTGAGTTCTTTATATATTTTGGATGTCAACCCCTTATCGGATATGTCATTTATGAATATATTCTCCCATACTGTAGGATGTCTTTTTGTTCTAGTGATGGTGTCCTTTGCTGTGCAGAAGTTTTCGGTTTGATATAGTCTGACTTGTTCATTTTTGCTTTTGTTTCCCTTGCCCAGGGAGATATATTCATGAAGAAGTCACTCATGTTTATGTCCAAGAGATTTTTGCCTATGATTTTTTCTAAGAGTTTTATGGTTTCATGACTTACATTCAGGTCTTTGATCCATTTTGAGTTTACTTTTGTGTATGGGGTTAGACAGTAGTCCAGTTTCATTCTCTTATGTGTAGCTGTCCTGTTTTGCCAACACCAGCTGCTGAAGAGGCTATCTCCCCATTGTATATCCAAGGCTCCTTTATCATTGACCATATATGTTTGGATTTTCTATTCTGTTCCACGGGTCTGTGGGTATGTTCTTGTGCCAATACCAAATTGTCTTGATTACTGTAGCTTTGTAGTAGAGCTTGAAGTCAGGGAGCGTAATTCCCCCTGTTTATTCTTTCTTCTCAGGATTGCTTTGGCTATTCAGGGTCTTTTGTGGTTCCATATGAATTTTGGAACTATTTTTTCCAGATCACTGAAGAATGCTGTTGGTATTTTGATAGGGATTGCATTGAATCTGTATATTGCTTTAGGTAGTATAGCCATTTCGACAATAGTTATTCTTCCTTGCCAAGAGCATGTGATGAATTTCCATTTGTTATTGTCCTCTTTAATTTCTCTTAGGAGAGTCTTGTAATTTTCAGGGTATAGGTCTTTCACTTCCTTGATTAGGTTTATTCCTAGGTATTTTATTCTTTTTGATGCAATTGTGAATGGAATTGTTTTCCTGATTTCTCTTTCTGTTAGCTTATCGTTAGTGTATAGGAAAGCAACAGATTTCTGTGTGTTAATTTTGTATCCTGCAACTTTGCTGAATTCAGATATTAGTTCTAGTAGTTTTGGAGTGGAGTCTTTAGTGTGTTTTGTGTACAATATCATATCATCTGCAAGTAGTGACAATTTGACTTCTTCTTTACCAATCTGGATGCCTTTTATTTCTTTGTTTTGTCTGATTGCTGTGGCTAGGACCTTCAGTACTATGTTGAATAACAGTGGGGAAAGTGGGCATCCCTGTCTTGTCCCCGATATTAGATGAAAAGCTTTCAGCTTCTCGCTGTTAAGTATGATGTTGGCTGTGGTTTTGCCATATATTGCCTTAATTATGCTGAGGTATTTGCCTTCTATACCCATTTTGTTGAGAGTTTTTATCAGGAATGGATGTTGAATTTTCTCAAATGATTTTCAACATCTATGGAGATGATCATATGGTTTTTGTTCTTCTTTTTGTTGATGTGGTGGATGATGTTGATGGATTTTCGAATGTTATACCTTCCTTGCCTCCCTGAAATGAATCCCACTTAATCATGGTGTATAATCCTCTTGATATATTTTTGAATTCGGTTTGTTAATATTTTGTTGAGTATTTTTGCATCTATGTTCCTCAGGGGTATTGGTCTGTAATTTTCGTTTTTGTGAGGTCTTTGCCTGGTTTTGGTACTAGAGTGAATCTGGCTTCATAGAATGAGTTTGAAAATATTCCCTCCTCTTCTATTTTTTGGAAAACTTTAAGGAGAATGGATATTATTTCTTGGGTAAAATTCAGAGGTGATCCCATGTGGCCTGTGGATTTTGTTCTTGGGTAGTTTTTTGATTACCGATTCAATTTCATTGATGGTAATTGGTCTGTTTAGGTTTTCTCTTTCTTGTTTGGTCAGTCTTGGAAAGTTGTATTTTTCTTAGAAGTTGTCCATTTATTCTAGGTTTTCCAGCTTGTTAGCATATAGATTCTCATAATATTCTCTTATAATTCTTTGTATTTCTGTGGGTTCCGTCGTGATTTCTCCTTTCTCATTTCTGATTCTGTTTATGTGTGTTGATTCTCTTCTTCTCTTAGTAAGTGTGGCTAGCAGTTTATCTATTTTGTTTGTTTTTTCAAAGAATCAGCTCTTGTTTTCAGTGATATTTTCTATGGTTTTATTCTTCTCAATTTTATTTATTTCTTCTCTAATCTTTATTATATCCCTTCTGGTGACTTTGGTCCTCATTTGTTCTTCTTTTCCCAATTTCACTAATTGTGTCCTTAGACTGTTCATTTGGGAATGTTCTTCCTTCTTTAAATAGGCCTGGATTGCAATATACTTTCCTCTTAGAACTGCCTTTGCTGCGTCCCACAGAAGTTGCAGCTTTTTGTTATTGTCATTTGTTTCCATATATTGTTTGATCTCTGTTTTAATTTGGTCGTTATTCCATTGATTATATAGGAGCATGTTTATAAGCCTCCATGTATTTGTGAGCCTTTTGCTTTTCGTTGTACAATTTATTTCTAGTTTTTGTGCCTTTGTGATCTGAGAAGTTGGTTGGTAGAATTTCAATGTTTTTGAATTTACTGAGGTTCTTTTTGCGGCCTACTATGTGGTCTTTTCTGGTGCTTTTGGGTGTAGAGTTCTGTAGATGTCTGTTAGGTCCATCTGTTCTAGTGTGTTGTTCAGTGCCTCAGTGTCTTTAATTATTTTCTGTCTGGTTGATCTGTCCTTTGGAGTGAGTGGTGTGCTGAAATCTCCTATAATGAATGCATTTCTTTCATTTTCCTCCTTTAATTCTGTTAGTATTTGCTTCACATATGTCAGAGCTCCTGTGTTGGGTGCATATATATTTAAAATGGTTATATCCTCTTGTTGGACTGACCCCTTTATCATTATGTAATGTCCTTCTTTATCTCTTGCTACTTTCTTCGTTTTGAAGTCTATTTTGTCTGATACAAGTACTGCAACACCTGTTTTTTTCTCTTTGTTGTTTGCATTGAATACCTTTTTCCATCCCTTCACCTTTGGTCTGTGTATATCTTTCAGTTTGAGGTGCGTCTCTTGTAAGCAGCATATAGATCGGTCTTGCTTTTTTATCCAGTTTATTTCTCTGTGTCTTTTGATTGGTGCATTCAGTCCATTTACATTTAGCGTGATTATCGATAGATATGTACTTATTGCCATTGCTGGCTTTAGTTTCATGGTTACCGAAGTTTCAAGGGTAGCTTCTTTACTATCTAACAGTCTAACTTAACTCTCTTGTTAAGCTATTATAAACACAGTCTGATGATTATTTCTCTCCCTTCTTATTCTTCCTCCTCCATTCTTTATATACTGTATGTTTTATTCTGTACTCTTTTACATTTCCTTTGACTGTTTTTGTGGATAGTTGATTTTCATTTTTGCCTTTAGTTACTATTTGGATGGTCTGCTTTCTTTGCTGTGATTTTATTTTCTCTGGTGACCTCTTTTTAGCCTTAGGAATGCTTCCATCTAGAGAAGTCCCATTAAGATATCCTGTAGAGGTGGTTTGTGGGAGGCAAATTCCCTCAGCTTTCGCTTCTCTGGGAATTATTTAATCCCTCCCTCAAATTTCAGTGATAATCGTGCTGTATACAGTATTCTTGGTTCAAGCCCCTTCTGTTTCATTACGTTAAATATATCATGCCATTTTCTTCTGGCCTGTAAGGTTTCTGTTGAGAAGTCTGATGATAGCCTGATGGGTTTTCCTTTGTAGGTGATCTTTTTTCTCTCCCTGGCTGCCTTTAATACTCTGTCCTTGTCTTTGATCTTTACCATTTTAATTATTATGTGTCTTGGTGTTGTCTTCCTTGGGTTCCTTGTGTTGGGAGATCTGTAGACTTCCATGGTTTGAGAGACTTTTTCCTTCCCCAGCTTTTGGAAGTTTTCAGCAATTATTTCCTCAATGACACTTTCTTTCTCTTCTTCCTCTGGTACTCCTATAATGCGAATATTGTTCTGTTTGGATTGGTCACACAGTTCTCTTAATATTCTTTCATTCCTAGAGATCCTTTTATCTCTCTCTGCCTCAGTTTCTCTGTATTCCTGCTCTCTGATTTCTATTCCATTAACAGTCTCTTGCACCTCATCCAGTCTGCTCTTCAACCCTACAATTGACTGTTTCATTTCTGTAATATCTCTCCTCACTTCCTCCCTTAGTTCTTGCATATTTCTCTGTAGATCCATCAGCATGGTTATGACTTTTATTCTTAATTCTTTTTCTGGGTAATAGTTTAAATCTATTCCATCATGTCCTCTCTCTGGGGTTGTCTGTGTGATCTTCGTCTGAACCGTATTCCTCTGTCTTTGCATGGCGATAGAAGTGGTCGCTGGTAGGTGCCACGTGTGTCAGCTGGGAGAACAAATTCCCTTCCTGCTTATTGCTCTCCTTTCCCTTCTCTGGTGGCTGAGCTGATTTCCTGCACACTGGGAGGCTCTGGGATAATCCCCTGAGCTGCCTGTGTGCGGGGCCACCTCAGCCTAGCCTATAGCACTGCGGGAGTTTGCAGTCTCGCTGCGTGCATTCTGTTCCCCTTGGTGCCTTCCAGCCCTTGTTATGGGTTCCGGGGCACTTCCTGCTTAGCTGTGTGCCAGTCGGGAGTAGATTTTCTGAGGTTGCTGTAGGCGGGGCCGCTCCTCCTCTTTTCTGCAGCAGTGACGGCTCCACCGGACCTTTGCCGTGCCGGCTTGTGGGAAAGAATGGCAGGCTGTTGATCTGTGTGGAGCCTTGGTGTGGCTGCTTTGCCCAGCTGCCAGTCAGCGGGTCTGAAATTCCTCAAGATTCCCAGCTTGCTGGGCTGAGTGCACTGGGACGATTTTGTTCTGTTGTTGGGCCCTTGTCTCTTTAAGACTTTTAAAAAAGCGCCCGCTTTTCTTTTGTCCCAGGGAACCAGCTGAGGGGACCTGCTTACAGTCTCCATCTCAGATCCTGCCCTTCTATTTCTCTAATCTCTGATACACCATGCAATGTGTGTCTTTGCTCCTGGTGCAGATCATCAGCGCTGGTTATTTGGTAGGCCTGTGCTTCCACTCCCATCCCACTCTGATCCTTTTCCTCCCACCAGTGTGCTGGGGTGGGGGGAGTGCTTGGGTCCCCCCGGATCGTGGCTTTTTATCTTACCCGCTTTGTGAGGAGCTGAGTTCTTGCATATGTAGCTGTAGCCTGGTTGTACTGTATCTTCTGGTCTGTCTTTTAGGAATAGTTTTATTTGTTGTATTTTCACAAATATATATGGTTTGGGGAGGAGATTTCCGCCACCCTGTGCATGCCGCCATCTTCCCAGGAGTCCTATACTTCATTTTTTAAGTGACCAGTTCTAAGCAAATGAGACAGGGACCTCTGTCTTATCAGATTTGCACAAATGGTTTGACAATACTGAGGCAGGTGTTAGTCAGACACAGGCAGACAGAACTCAAGGCCCTAGGCACAGGCAAATATAGCTCAAAATATTAGTAAGGCACAGGCAAAAGGGAACTAGGGTAAAGGCTTCGCAGTAAATAAGAAGCCTCATCCTGGACATCTGGAAAATTCAGCCTGAGAAAAAAATGGAGCTTTTTTTCTCTTTTGATCGTAGTTCAGCCATAGCAACAGGCCCTAGCAACAACTCTCAGCCACTCATGTGGTTTACTCCATTTTTGTGCTTAGAAACCCTAGACACTGCAGCTCTAATGTTGTCCTTCCTTGGACCCCCTCCCAATAAGCAGGGACTTTCCTTTTTCCTTTCACTCTTTTATTAAAATTTGCTGGTTACTTCATATTTTTGTCTGCTGGCTTCATTCTTCATCACTTCCAAGATCCGATCCTGGGAAAAATAGCATCTCAGCCGGTAACATCTTTGGGGGCTCAACCTGGATCTCTCCCTGCTCTCAGCCACCCAGAGGGCAGCTACCATTCCCTAGTACTTTCACTTTGATGAGTTCCTTCCTTACCTACACTCGTCTGACCTGTTCAAGAATTCTTTCTCATCCAGAGTCAAGAACCCTCCCCACCCAAGTTGAGGTTTCTCCTTGTGCTTCACCTCGTGGGCAGGGAGAGACCATCCCAGATGCAGCTGCCTGACAACAATACTTTGTTGTCTCCACTCAGACTAAGCATGGGTCATTTTGATTTAATAATATATTTATCAAGCATTTTAATGTATTTGCTTATTATTTTTACTTAGGCTATGACCCATCATGTACAAATCTAATTTTTCTCCATGTAAGAAGATTCTTAAATAATAAAATTAAAATTAATATCAGTCTTCACTATTCATAAACCATAACACTTCACTGTGTGAAAAAAATGCATAAATATGAATCTGGACATATATTTATCTGCTTATAGTTTCACTATGCTCTGCCTCCACAGTCACCTTACATGCTGCCAGATCTTGAAAGAAACATTAAACTTGTCTTGTCCTTTGAAGTTCCATAAAGCTCATATTTTGTCACTAATGAAACAAAATATAATTCCCATCAGTACCTATACACCTTAGCTGCTAGTGTCTTAACAAATATGATTAACTCTAATTTCTATTTTAATGGGAATAACATGTAATAAAAATTTTCTTTGTTAAGTCTAATCATTAGTTGCAATTTAACGTTACTTATATTTAAGCTTATTAAATGTCCTTTAGTGCAAGGACAATGTTTTACCCTGGTTTAGTAGATTCCAAGTGCCTATCAAAAGTATTTATGTGCAATATGTTGACAATTAATAGAAGCAAGGTATTAATTTGCTAATAGCTCATTCTCCTGAGGATGGTTCATTCAAATCAAAGGACCTCAATTTATACCAACACACATTTAGAGATAGGCTAGGTTTTACTATTTTAATTAACTACATAAATAAATATCCCCATTACCTTTGGAATTTTCCCATGTGAGAATCTCTGGAATAGTTAGATATCATGTATTTTGATCTGAAATCACTTTTCTATAATTTATGATGTATTTTTACCTTTCTTTCTTTAGTTGATTAAAAATAAATGTATTCAAATTGATATTGATTCATTGTTCATTTAAATTGTGAGTATACCTAAATTTGATTTCCCAAAATACCAAACTATTATTTAATACAAAATTCAAAAAATCAAATCGATCCTAGTACTACCATTGTTTGCATATTCCTCCAGCCTAAAATTACTTTTATTTTTTAAAGATAACTCTTGTTAAATATCATCTTCCAACTCAAAACAAAGTATGTAAAGCAATTCAGAAAACATTAGAGGAAAAAAGTTTCTTTAGTACTGTAAATGTGATGTTATAAATATGATTAATTTATGTAAGGTGGAAAATAATCATTTAAGTAAATTGTTGATGGTGTATATGCCTACATGTTCCATTAACTTTAAGAATCTTATCCAAGAAGGAGAATATCTGTTGACCTTTAAGATTAAATTATTTTCTTATTAGCAAAAGTAAAATAAGTTGATCAACTAACAAACATCGCCTAATAAGCTGAAAACAAGAACAAATTGATATTCATTATCTACATTTCATCATTTTAATATTTTGCATTTGTACTTATTCACTAAAGTCTGAATATGATGGCAAAAAAGAAACTGTTTTTAATGTTTTTTGTAAAAAAATTATTATCTGAATTTCATAGTCCTACAATCTATGAACATATGCTGCTGCTAATTTTTTCACAAATGAAGAAACATATTATGAGAACTAAAAGAGAAAAGAAGTTAAGATTAAAGTAGCTTGGCTGAATCAGTGAGTCAAAAAATGCAGACTAAATAGAAAATAAATAATTAATGTCCCATTCATAAAAGTACCCTAAAAATATCAATAACTTTTGAGAGATGATCAGATTACACATAACATATATTTATAGTCTCTCTAACTGCATATAAAGAGGACTATTAAGAAACAAGTGGGTTACACATACTGTGAGCAATGGGGAACTTCAGCTCTGGCTCTAACTTCTATAACACTGTTGAAAACAAAAAACAGGAGATATTGGGCAGCTATAATTCACTTCATATATTTGAATGTCATGCAAAAATTTGATTAGAGCACTTCTTTTGATTTCAAGATAGTTCAAGAACCAGGAGGAGAGTCATTTTGGTGCTTGAAATGCAGACAAGGCCATGGCTTTCACTCATTGTTCTTCAATAACTTTTGAATGTGAAAAACTAACACAGCATAGAGAAAAGTATGTTAAATTTTGTGTTAAATAATTCAGAACACAGACAATAAATATGTGAATTTGGGTAAGTTATTTATATCTGTAAGGATTAGTTATCCAGTGAAACAATATATGGTTTATTCATAGGTTATTAGGAAGTTTGAATTAAATAATGTAAGTGAAATGGCTGACACACAATAGTTGTTCTAAGTAATGTTATGTTATTATGTTTACACATTTCAAGGTTTTAGTGGGCATATATTAAAGAAAGCTATACTTTAATGTTTTAAGTAAATTATTTTGATTGCATTTAAAATACTCTTACTTTTACTACATTCTTATATTCCCAAAATACCATTGAAATGTGAATTCATATGGTTGACATGTATAAAATTGTAAGCCTCTTTAGTTGAATAAATTTCCTATAAATTTCCATCTCCTTTAATTGATGCACATTCATGCAAGAAATATCACAGCAATCAACCTGAAAATGTAATAATGAGAAAGCAAAACTGTGCTGTGAGTTTTGAACACCTCTTTAATTTGACAGCAGTTACCTGACTAGAGATGAAATGGAATTATCTGTAACTGCAGAAATCACTGCTAGGTTACAACTGACTTGAAGAAACTTACAGGTTGGCAGCACCCCATGGGCAATGGTGCCACCATGTCACTGTAAATAACCCTGCTGGGATCAATTGTCTTGTCCCCAAGGGACATTGTTGTCTATAATATTACAAAAAAATAATGAGAGGAAAGATTTCCTGCTAGAACGTGAGTCGTTTCTAAGCATTAAACTAACAAAGCTTGAACTAAGTCGGCAGAGAAGTACACTGTGGGAAATTGCACAGAAGCTCTACATCAGCAAAACGTCTTGGCAGGAAATGGCTGGACATAAAGGAGTGCAATCACTGTCTTATTTATTTGCCACTCTTGGGAACCCTAATATGAAAGTGACTAATGTCATATAATAGTTCCCAGAACCAATTAATTAACCATAGCATGCCATTAATAGATGCATTCCTTGGGGGGAATATTTAACACTCAGGGATATTAAACCATTTTATTATGATAAAGTTCTCCCAGTCAAAAGTATTTTAAATTTACATGCTCAATGTGTTAACAAGGCAGGAATTTCCTAAATGATGGAATTATTCTCATACCATCTATAGGTCATTTCTGAAGAAAATGAACTTAGCTGCTCATGTGGAGTGGAATTAAAAAGAGTCTTTTTGGTTCTTTTCTTGTACTTTGCATTAATTGAAAATATTTAGTGCATTGACCCCATTTTTGTAAAAGCAAATTGTGATCAATTCAAATATATTTTAAAACGTGATCTATGCTTTCCATTTCAAGTAAGTGGAAAAGAGTACCAGAATCTTAGCTGGAAAGTTTGAACGTTGATTAGGTAGTTTATAACTTTTTTCTTTATTACAGAAGTGTTAATTTAATTCTTCCTTAAGTTTATGAATCAAATTACAATGGTTCTTTAAAATCATGCAGAGCCAGTTAATGTTTTCTGAGTTTTGCTTTGTTCATATTCTTGCAAAGTTCCATTGCTTTACTAATGGGAGGATGAAATATCAGAGAAGTGTGTAAAATACACTGAATTGGTTTTCTTTGTTTCTTCCTCCCAGGCATGTTTTTTCCTCCCAGATACAACCAATTTTTCACTATCCACTGTATAATACATCACATACCTAAGTAGTGTCCAATACTTTCAACCTCATGCATAAAATAAATATTGTCTAAAGATTTCCTAAGTCCCTATGTAAAATGAGGTTATTTTTTAGCATTTATCTTGCTGCAGGATCCAGTCTACACATTATCAACTGTTTTTGTCATTTGTTTCCACTTTTGGGTCCTCAATTATACCATATTGTATGTAGTTGTTCTTTTCTGTGGCTTTTTTTCCTACTTATTTATCTCTGGGTATTAGTCTTTAATCTTTTTATATGAGGTTAATGAACATTTCCTGTACTCTATTTGTAGCCTCATTGTACTGGTCGGTCATTACTTACTATCTTTAAATGTGTGATAGGAAATACTGCTCCTCTTAGATTTGCTTTCCTGACCATTTGGATCACCACTGTCCACCACTTATGGACAGTTGTTTAATTAAAGCAATTGATGACCCCACTATCCTTCATCTTATCATTTAGGTACCCTTGTTAATAGAGATAGGTGCTTAATCTCATCATAAGAAAGAATTAACAGACACAAAAGCAGTAGAGCTTTAGGACTTTATTGAAATATAAGAGTATAGAGAAACACCCAACATGGGCATGGGCAGACCCAGGGAGAGCCTTCCAGAGGATACACTAGGGAGCCTCTTTATGCAAAGGGAGAGGAATATTTATCAAGTGGTGATAGGTTTTACAGTAAACAGGTGGAGTTTTCTTGGAGGGTGGACTTGGAGTTTTGGGCTATATTTGGTTCTCACCACAACTGTCATAGTGAGGGAGGTGAGGTGTGATTTTTACTATGCTAATGAGTGTATGACATATTTTGGTGTGAAATCTGGTCAATTCTCCTCCACGTTTAAACCAGTCATTTCAGCTGGTCTATTATCTACATTCTTATCATAACCTGAGAGTACAGCTTATACAGAATTTGTAGAGAGTAGGGATCCAGCTTTATGTAAACACCAGCTGACTGTAAAGAAGACTGAAATCCTCACCTCAATTTCTTGCTCATGTTTGGCTATCTACCTACTCTAACAGCGTTATGTGTGTCTGTGGTATTTTTCCTTCTTGGAAACCAACCTGCTTATTTTTAGATACACTTTGAACAAGATTAGAATATCTCAAATGCTTTGCCCCACTTTTAACACAATTTTCACCACTCTGTGGATTCTCCACAGCTGCCACACTGATTCCTGTGAAGGGGACCAGAATTTGTGTCCCCAGAATATGCCTCTTTGGCATAAGGATTATTTTAGGCTGGTTATTTTTAACAAACAGCAGACATGGAAGAAATTCTGAAAACTAGTAGAAGTGACCTTTTCATGAGACATTTATAGTGCTAAGGGAAATCTCTATTTGTAAGGGTGTATGCATGCTCTAGAGGGGAGGAAGGAGATGAGTCAATCTCTCAAAACTCTTACCAAGGCAGAAGGAAGAAAGAATGCTGCATAACAGCCATACCACTGTTTACTGTGCTTCTCCAGATATTATCCCTTCATAACCTGCTCCCTCATCTGAAGCATCTTTTTTTGCCTTTACCTGGAGATTATATTTAAGGTGGTGAGTGGGGGCATTTTGGAATTACTTAGTTTTCCTGAGTCTCTCCCATGTGCATAGGAGATATATATGTTATTAAACTTATTTGTTTTTTCTCTTAATCTTTTATTATGGTGTTGGGAGGTTCTCAGTAAAGAACCTGGAAAAGTAAAGGGAACATTAGTTTCCCTCCCCAACACCTGTCACATTGATAGGCAAAATAGATCCTGTGACCAGTAGTTGCATCTGTCCCCCAGTAGATGAGGCACCTTGTATGAACACAGGTGACATGATAGGAACTGCCTTCCCTCCCTATCCCATCTCTTTAGTTTAGGTTGACAAATGTGCCTCATTGTCCCTGAACCTTTATGAAATCTCATGGGTATGGATTCTTTATATGTATGTAACTAATTAAATTTTGTTTTTATTCTTCTGTTAATCTGTCTCTTGTCAGTTTGATTCTTAGACCAGCTAAAAGGACCATAAAGGATAGAGGAAATTTATGTCTCCCCAACAATATTAAAAGTAAATTGACTCATAACACTGGAATGCATATACTGTATTATGGAATTTTCTTACAAACTATTTTAAAAATGTAAGAATTATTATTACCCTATGTAATTTCCTTTTTTATTGGTAGCTGTCTAGAGTTATAAACAGCTCAAATATTAGCAAATACTCATATGTAAATTGATTCTAATAACCCATACACTGACATAACCATTAATGATTAAAGATATTGGTGCCAAATTTCAGTCAATCACTGCTTAGTGTGTGTCTTTTTTTTTTAACTTTCTTCTCATACAGTGATCTATGTCTACCCCCATGCCTACCCCCTATCTTTTATCCCCTTGTTCCATTGTTCTCCCAGTTACCTGAACTTCTCAGCTTAACCCTGTGTATTAATCAGGGTTCTCCTGAGAAATGAAACAAATAAGAGATATTTATATCTTTTCATATATATATCACATATATCTCAGATTGTTACCATACACAATAGGTCCACCTCTCAGACCCATTGTCCATGCCATGGTACATATAGAAACAAGCTTTATTACTGAGCTCAAGTAAGGAGAGTACCGGGACATTTCCTAGAGCAGCATCTCTCCAAAGGAAGGGCAAGGTTCTATCTTTAAGGCTATCAAATTGGAGGAAGTGGGGTGTATGGCTGTTATCCAGGAAAAAACACAGAGTTTCTGGAACCACTAGAGCATGCTCAGTTTCCCTGGCTTTTTGCATACTCTTAATGTGTGCCTAGCAAGGTGCATATCTTCCTTCTACACAGAAATTTTACTATTATAATGAGAGCAAAATGAATAAAAATTAGGTTAAAGGTGAAGCTCCGCTGCCATCTTGGGCTTCTCTGGTTTTAGACAATTTGGTGGTTATCAGACTATCTCCCATGAGCAAGCATGGCTGGAAAGGCACAATTTGTTAATAGGTTTTTTACATTACAGCCTTTGACCCCTACTCCTATTCTTACATTCAATCCTAGGTAACAATATATCTGTCTATCTATCTGAGATATATGAGAGAAAGAGAGATATTTTAATGAGTCAGTTTATACAATTATGGGAGCTGGAAAGTCTGAAACCTGCAGAGCAGATAGTAGGTGTAAAACTCAGACAGGGTTTTCTATGTTGCTGTTTTCAAGCAGAATTCCTTTTTCATCTGAATATTTCAGTTTTTGCCTATAACGCTTTCAGCTGGTAATATGAGGTCTACCCACATTATAGAGGGTATCTGCTTTACTCATTTATTATTTGTAAATATTAATCACACTGACAAGATATCTTCACTGCAGAATTTAGGCTGATGTTTGTATAAACAACTGGGTACCACAGAGTAGCCAAATTAACACATAAAATTATCACACCAGGCCTGGGGGTGTATCTCTCGTTTCCTAAGAAAGAATAGAAATAAAGAATTTACTTTTCTAAGATGACTATTGTTCATCAAAATATGGTTGTTCTCTTTCCTTACTCTTATCCTCCTTTGGACCCTGTCCAGAATGACTTCATAATTTATTGCCTGAATAGGAAAATTTTTGAGTCTGGGCCAGATAAGGACTCTGTTTTCCAAGAATTTTGTTACTAGGTTAGAGAGGAAAACAGCTAAATGGACATTAATGTTCTGTCCTCAGATGAAAATTAGATAAGAAATGATGAGAGAAAATAATACTGAAGTAGTATATACTGTTTGTGATTAGAAGAACATGCTATCTCAGTAAGACATCTTTTTCTTTCAATATTTTATTTTTTGAAAATGAAATTCTCTAAGCCATAAATGATTGACAACTGTAGGGGCCAAAGTAGGCTGACACAGGATATGCCACTTTGGCATGCAGATTATTTCAGAGCTGAAAACAATCAGGACCAAAAGACTTAGAAAGAAACTTTGACCTTCCTTCCTCACCTCTGCTGGGGAGGTATTCTGTTTTGAGACACAGGGAAATTAGAGTACAAGGTGAGGAAGGAACTCATTAAAATGAGAGTAGCAGGGAATGGCAGCTGCTTTGCAGGCAGCAGAGAGTAAGGAAGAGCAGAGAGAAAAGGGAAGTTCATTGAACTCCTACCCAGCATTGGGCATAACCTTTGCCCACTCCTAAAGCCAGGGTCACCTGACATCCAACATCCACTTGGATCTGTACAACATGGGAACTAAGTCCCTACCACCCAAGGATTTGGGGGAGCCTCAGAGCACTGGATAGAATGAGATTATGTTCTGAGAATTTACCAATGCAAATAAAGGAGATTTTCACGCAGGCTACTAAAGAGCACGATCATACTGATGCAGTTCCATCCGGGTCAACCAGGCAAAGGGAACTTGCAAGCCCAAATCAGAGCTCTCAGTAGCCCCTCCCTAATTATCTGAAGTAGGACAGAGACAGAGTGAAGACTTGTGCTTAAGCCTAGAAAATAGAATGAAATAGCAAAGTAACAAAGACACTTACCACTGGAAAAGCTCAGAGGAAAAACATAATGAGTAGTGAGACATCTATTTAAGCCAAAAAGGTGCACATTCAAAGAAAGGGGTGTGCAGGCATCTTCAGAGAAGAGGCACACAGAAGAGTTTAGGGTCTGGGGTTTTATACAGCTTTTTGGGTAGGAGTCATCATAAGGGATGATGTATACAGGTGATTTATAATTCCTTTGAAGTTTGTCTTAAGAGTAGGGTTATTTGGTGACTGTGTTGGTCCAGATCTCAGTGTTCTTTGTCTACATAGATTTATTTACACATCAGAGATCTGCCTCCTGCCCTGGTTACAAGGTTACTTGATTAAGGGGTTGGAAGAAGAGAAAAAACAGCATATAGGTTAAATTAAAGAATAAGCTGGGCCTTTTTGCAGGCTAGATTTTACAATGGCATGAACTAATTGATACAGTGAAGACATGGACTGCTTATACTTCATCTGGGGACTATCTGGATATTTCAAGTCACTCCTGGCCTTTGGAACTTCAACCAGTTATTTAATTAACTCTGTGAATCCTTTCTGGCTCTCTGGTTTTACCAGTTAACTCTTTGAGTCCTTCTAATGGGCTTTACTGGTCTTATTCTCTCTGTACCTGCTCATATCTGTTTTCCTCCCTAATACCTCTACTAACTGAAGGAAAATAATTTAGATAAGGGAACTGTTCCAGAAGAGCTATTACCATAAATAAATTCATTATAATGTGAACTAGGTGTGGTAGACAGGGAGGAATGTGGCTAAGTCTGTTAAAATTCTTATGTCTCATTGTTTCTGTGTGCCCCATTTTGGGTAAATTGCAGTATTTCCAGAATCTCTTCCCTGGCCTTAGTGCATCACCATATCATTTGGTGTTTCTAAGGGGTGGAGAAAAATAGTCAATCTACATATCAACAGGTAATTACAAGGATGAGTGAGTTCACATCTTTACTGGAGTGGTTGAGTGGGGTCCCTTCTTCTGCAGCTGGGTCTCGAGAGACATAGGAGAGAAAAAGTGGACAACTGCTTGTAACCAATAAATGGGTTTTTCCCACTTTATTTCTCCTTTTGAGAAAGGAGCAGAGTTCTGGTATACCTTGATAGAGAAGCAACTGCCTACTGTGCACCACACATTGCTGGCTACAGAGCCCATCACCAGAACAGCTCAACCAAGGTAATAACCACCTATCCCATAGTGGGATGGGTCTGAGACTGGACCCAAAAGCCATGGAGTGGTGTGGCACAGATGCCTACACTGGCCAAATGAAGTACATATTTACAGCAGTGTAGCATCCTCTCTACTAGCCCCTTAATTGGAGAACTCCAACACTTACTGGGCCAGTGGCCTATAACAATGGAAAGCAGAAAGAGGCTGCTTTTGAGCCATTGGTAGCCAAGAGTCCTTATCAGGAGGGAAAAGCCCCCAGACCTGAATATGGTTGTTATACAGACAGCTCCAGTCATGAGTATCCCCTGAAGTGGAGGGCTGTGGCTTTCTACCCTAAGACTGAGATAATATGGATGGAGGATGGAGAGGGGAAGAGCAGCCGTTGGGCTGAGTTGCAGGCAGTATGGTTCATGATCACCCAGGAGCCCTCCCTTATAGTTGTTTGCACTGACAGCTGGGGTGTCTCTTGGGGCTTGACACTGTGGCTACCAACATGGTATCTTGCAAACTGGATGGTTGGTCACCAGATCCTTTGGGGCCAAAAGTTGTGGTGAGACCTATGGCCTCTGGTCAGACTATGAAAGTTACCACATATCATTTGATTGGCCATTTGCCTTTGGCATCCCAGGGAGTGTGATGCAGATACAATGGTCCAGGTGAGTTGGCTAGAAGGAAAGCCTGCCTCTGATGTTGCCCAAGGGTTACATCAGCGTTTGTTGCACATGGGGCAAAAGACAATGTGGGCTGTTGATCGTTGGTGGGACTTACCATTGACCTTTGAAGAAGTCGGAAGAGCCCAGGAGGAGTGCCTTATATGCTCTAAGAGGGACTGACACAGAGTCCTGCAGCAACATGGGACAATAGTAAAGGCTGATACCCCTTGTCAGGTGGCAGATCGGCTATATTGGGCCTCTGCCCATATCCGAAGGATATCAGTATGCCCTGACTTGTGTGGCTACAGCTACTGAATAGTTGGTTGCTTTTCCTACATGTCATGCAGATCAGCAAATGACCAAAAGGGGCCTAGAGCATCTCTTTACATCCTGTGGCCTGCCTCAGGTGACTGAAAACAATCAAGGCACACACTTTACCGGGCACATGTTCTAAGAATGGGTGCAGCAATTAGGAATAATGTCGAAGTTTTGTGTACCATATAACCCTACTGGGACAGGCATGATAGAGAGGTACGATGGTTTATTGAAATCTGGCCTGAAGATGGACACCAATAGTCTACAGGGCTGGTCAGTTTGTTTACGGACGGTGCTATGGTGTTTGAATGAGGACCCCAAAAAGAAGCGTTGAGCCCTGTGGATATGCTAACACACATGGCTGCTTCTCCTATACAACTGTTTGTGCAAACCGAAGAGGAGTTATTGAAGCCAGGATATGGCCAGCAGAACATCCTGCTGCCAGCCCCAGCTGCATTAAACCCTGGGGACGGATGAGTGGACGTGGCCCTGGACATTTCAACATGTTGAAATGTGTTGGAATGTGATATAATGTGATAGAAATATAGATATTCAAGAGTTGGAAAGAAATACCCAATCTTCCCTTTATTTCACCATTCTTACTAGTTTCATTCTCTTAACCCAGAGACACATTGTACCTTCATGGGGACCAATGAAGTGCTAATTGTACATGTGGCCTCTGATCCCCAACACATCCTCTGGGATAATCACTTACTGTAAGGTATTAACCTCTATTAAGTCTGAAAATAAAAACTATACCACAAGACTAAAATGAAGATTAAATAATATGCTCATAATGCAGTTATCCCAGCATCTAACTTACTGTACTAATTGTAACACTGGTGACAAAGCTGGTCTGAGACAAAGAAAGTCTTAGTCCATCTCACATCATTTTCACTATTCTTGTAATAAAGCATGTAATACACATTTTAATTACAAATGGATTTAATACAAGAAT
The DNA here is from genome assembly GCA_032199065.1 of Smutsia gigantea. Lineage (NCBI taxonomy): Eukaryota > Metazoa > Chordata > Mammalia > Pholidota > Manidae > Smutsia > Smutsia gigantea. The sequence continues at coordinate 490,811 of JAVSCE010020781.1, read as the reverse complement.
CTTAAGCTTACCTTCTAACCATTTGCTATTTGTAAATTTCTCTGCTATAGTTGTTATAGATAGCTTTATAAAGTAAGCAGTCAAAATCCTGGCTCAAGTCACTTTTCTCCTAGGTCCTCTTTCTCCTGAGGTTATTCTCATATTTCTTTTCCACTAGAATTCCAGAGATACACTAGCCTTCTTGATTATGTTTTAACTTGATTTATCTGTCAAGGTGTTTTCAGTCAACATAAACCAGCAGAAATTTTAAGGGACTATTTATATCCATATTCATTGATTAGAAGATGTGGTTATGGCAAGAGGTTTTCTGCATGTAAGTTCATGCAGGATCTCTCAGTGCTTCAGGTTTATTTTTAATCAGCCCATCTACGAATTTGTGTATAATTTTCTGTAATTTTTTGGACTGTCCTAAGGAAGTGCAAATAATTTAAGATATATAAAAATTGAAGATTTCTTAAAATGCCCCCAGGCTTTAAAGCAAATCTTGCTTGACATTTTAGGCAGTTTTACATAGATATTTTATAGGCAAAATTTATGAGGTCTTTTAAAATATGTAATGTCCTTTAAGAATTAAAAATAAATGAAAAGTTCATCAACTCCTAACCTGTGATTTTCTATTTATTGTCAGGCAATCCATAAAAGAATATCAAGGCTCTTTTCCAACAGGCTTTCAAAAATAATTTGTTATATCAAAAATCACTCTAAGCACCCAAATGGATATATACCAAGAATGTATTTTTTTTAAAGTCAACATACGCTCTTTCATTGAAAAGAATCTTAAAGTTTAGTAACCCAAAGAACAATTTTGAAAGAAAAAATTCAGAGCAATTAATCTTTGTTTCAAGGTCAGGTACTGATCCTGGTCTCGGCATTTGATAATAAACTTAATAGTAAAAAATCCCTAGTCTCATGGAATTTATATTCTAGTGGATGAAGAGACAATAAACAGTACATATAAAATATATATACTATGTCAGATGGTTCTAAGATGGAAAATGAGTCAAGAAGAGAAATTGTGTTCTCAGGTGAGTTGAAACTTTTAACAATATGATTAGGTGAGGTACTACTTTGAGGACATCTGAAAAAATGATGAAGATAAATTGGTAAGCCACGTGACTATCTGCAGAAAGAACACCCCACTCACAGAAAATGAGCACAAGGCAGGGATTCTGCAAAGCTTAAAAACAAACAACAAACAAGGAAGATTTTGGAATGGAACAAATGAGGTAAAATCTTAAAGTGTGCAGGCAGCAAGGTAATGCACTGTGAACATAAACATGGAGTGAAGTCAAAACCGAGTAGAGAGAACTTAGCAAAGGAATGTCACAATCACTTTCATTTCCTTGTTGATTGTGATAAGCCAGTGTGAAAGTAGGGAGGTAGGAAATAGCACAGGTGAGAGATGATGGTGGTTTGTAACATGGAGGTAAATGTAGAGGCAGAGAGAGAAAATTAGATTCGGGGTAGTTTTGAACCAACAGGATTCCCCAGCATATTGGTTGGTCGTTGAATACTCAAGAAGAGGAATCATGTTGACTCTGAGGTTAGAATAAACCTTGAAAGACAGAGTCAACTTTATTAAAAGGAGGAGTGCTTCAGGTGAGGATTTTGACAGTTAAGGACATATTATCTTTGAGATGTCCATTAAATAATCTAGCTGAAAATGTTGAGTAAGCATTTGGATATATGAATCTGAAGCTAGGAATTATCCTACATACCTACCAGCACTAAGTTTTATATTTCCTCCAATTATGGAGGAGACCAACTGAGGGACATTAGAATTCTGACTGGGCATAAAAAAATTGGAAATGATTAGCATACTTTTCCCAGGTACATTATAACATGGTACAGGCAAGGATTAGACTAACAGTTGAATTTGACCAAGACTGTGGTTTGAGCAGTGGAATTCAATGAAGCAAGGGAAGAGTCAATTAATTGAGTTTCCTAAGATCTAGTAAGTTCAGTGATCATCATTAGCATTATTTATGTAAAGATGATTGAGGGGAGCTGAAGGGATTCTGGATAATAAAAAGTTTATAGAAACAGTAGATCATTGTTCCTGTTAGAGTTAATGGCTTGCTAGATTTAGAGAGGGAAAGGGAAATAAAAAGTAATGATGAGCAGAGAGAGGGCTATAAGAAATTGAAATTAGAAGTAAAGTCGAGTATCTCATATAATTATTTATTTTCCTGAAATTATGTAAACAGAAAATTTGAACTATTTTTCATACTTACATACATATTAATATTTAATAGTCAAAATAAAAATAACTACATAGAGTAATTTTTATAATATTTACAAGTCAAATTGCTAGCCTTTTAAAGCAGGAAAAAAATGAAGAAGATACATTGGGGGGCAACTAGAGCACAAGCATAACAAATTTAATATGCTTGATATCAAACAGCAGTATATTTACTGATTAAAGTTAAAAAAAATATTTAAAGTCACCACTTCATATTATAAAAAAATTAAAGAAATTCACTTATTACACATAATTGTGCCTAAATTTACAAAAAGTGATTTCATAACCATCCCTTTTCCCTTACATCATATGACATTTAAACATTTTTGAGTGTTTATCTAATAATAATTGTTCTTACAACAATGATTCTTGAGGTTGATGGAACTAAGAGTTAGCAAATGAGAAAACAGAAATAATTAGATTTCCTAGTATCACTCAATTGGTCTCCTCCATAATTGGAGGAAATATAAAACTTAGTGCTGGAAGGCATGTAGGATAATTTTATTTAAAGACACGAATTTATAGAGAAAATACCGAGACACAGAATGGCTAATGACTTACCCAGGTTGCTTCCGGACAATACTTAATGTCAGGAGATTTGTCCTTATTAAGTCAGCCTTCCAACCTGGAACGTGTGACAATTCTCATCAGGATATGTTTATTTTGGAAAAGAACAAGATGGACAAATATAATAAGTCTATCCACAAATCTGTCTCAAATTTTTTTCCTCTCAGCTACTTTTAAAGAGAGCTGAAGAGGATGGTAAGTAAAGATTAAATGAGTATATGTAATACAACTATATCTAATGTAGCAAATGGCATGTTTTATCTTGACAATTTTGTCGAGACTATAGAATGATAAAAAAATTAAAAAAGAATACTTATTTTAGACATTGGGGCAAGGTAATTTAAATTATAATATGTGATTAACCTAATTAACTCATTTTTAATTAACTCCTTTTCTTCCATCCAAAAACATTTGGATAGTTTAAGTTTCCCCTTTCCCCTTTTCACTTTTTTTTTTTTGCATTGCTACCAAATCATGTGTGTCTGCTTTTTATTTGGATTATATTGTATCTCAAAAGGAAATTCAATGCACATTGTGGGTTTTGGAGCTACCCTGATTTTTGTAATCATCATTTGCACCACTGAAATGTTATTGTATATTAACCAAGGCATGCAAAATGTTTTGCTTCACATAAAGCAAAACACAGAAATCAACTTTTAGGATATGTTTTCCATTTTAGTTTAATGAATCTACTCTCATGCCACCATACCTCCAAGAAAAATAGGGCTTGGAAACATTTTGAAAGGTGTCTAAATTTAAGTATATAAGATTGGTGATGAGAAATTAAACAAATGGAATTCCTCCAACTAGTAGCTATGTGGATACAAATATAAACAGGTGAGGGAGATCTATCATCTATCTGTGTACTTATTTATTATTTTTATATTTGTTAGTCACCTTATTTCTTTAGCATTGTCATTTACCTCTCTAGGCCCTGTTCTTTAAAGTGAATTCATGGCATTCATATGGAGTGCTGGCCATTCTTGAGCTTTCAGATATTCTGCCAATTTCATACAACATTAAATTAATTGGGTCTATTCCACAGAAGAGAAAAATATATAAAATAAAACCAAACTTTTCCTTTTCCTTTATTAAGTTGAAGGATATTAAAGCAAGAAGTCTAACTTCCTAGATCACAAGCTGCCATCAAATGGGAAAAAAAGCCAATTAGTAAAAGACTCAGAGAGAAAAAATGAAAAGCCTAATTTAGCTATCTTCAAAAGATTTTTTCAAAAGGTTTCTAATTAATCACTGCAAACTTCTCATTATGAGTTTCTATTTTAGTTCAGGGAGGTACTAAAACCTATTTAACTACAGAAATAATTATAGTTGAAAGTCCAAGGTAGAATTTTCTGCAAGAATTTTGTTGTTACTATTGTAATTGCTATAATGGCAAGCTGTCAGTTAATCATGCTTAACTAAGGTAATATTTAATATAATGTAATATTAATATAACATGATTTTTTTATTTTTCAACTCAAGCTGTAGAAAAATATTAATAATATATTATTATATGCTTCAGTTCTATCAAATACTTGTTTGACAGAAAAGTAAAGCTTAAATAACTAATCACAGAGATTGAGAAAAAGTTCTTTATTTTATAAAAATAATATACAGGATTTACAATTTTTACCTAATGACTGAAAGTTACAGTATTTAACAACACAGAATGTGGACCTAACCTGGTACTAAAATAGACAGATTAGAATAAAAATTATATACTTCTATCATTTTTTGTATAGGTGTATGAATATTTTGCAAAACATAGAAAGAATTTTTAGTCTTACAGTAAATTATACTTGTACTTGCTCAAGTTTTACAATTATAAGAGAAGTACTATAAAATATTTATTTAGGCTTACAAAGAAATAAATCAAAGAATGTCATTTTTTAAGAACAATTTGTTTCTATCAGTGTATAAGATCTATGTATATATCAGTTCTAAATTGTAATTTTAATCATATGTAAGATGACAGGAAATTATCTTCCTTTTTTAATTGAGGCAAATTAGCATTCAATGTCATATATTTCAGCATGCAATATTAAAATTCAATATTTGTATGCAAAGTAATTAACACTGTAAATCTAGTTACCATCCATGCCCATACAATTGAGTCCCTTAACCAATTTTTTCCACTTCCCACCCCGTCAGCCCCTACCATACTTCCCCTCTGGTAACCACCAATATGTTCTCTGTATCTATGAGATTGTTTTGTTTTGATTTTTACATTTCACAATAAGTGAAATCATATTTCACTGACTTATTTCACTTAGCATAATAATCTCTAGGTCAATATAAAGTGTTACTCAAAGAGGTAGAACTATGTAATATTTGTATACTAGACAAATCATAGCTCATATCAGAAAGAATTTTAAGCAAACCTAAAGAAAATAAAACAAGGAAATTGCACTGAATGCTACTAATAGTTGAATTAATGTAAGGAAGTTTTCCCCCATTTCCTGAGCTTTTGCTAGGCCAATGTGTTGGTACTATAGATACTACCCTTCTCAATTAAAATTAAAATGCCATTATATTCCATTTTCATTCACATGACTTTTCTAAACTATGCTGAAACATAAATAGCTACACATAAAATTATTTTTATGTAGGTTAGATAGGTTTGTAACATTTTTTTATCCATTAACTAATTTTAAAGATATTTTTGCACAGGCCAGATATGGGACTTTACCTCCAGTTTCTATGTCCTGGACCTTAGTGGCTGGAACTGCTGCTCTGGCTTTAATTGGTGCCACAGTTCTAACAAGATCCTATTGGGCTGCCCATCAAGGTTTTCTTTCACTACCCCAGCCTTTATCATATCAATCCATATCTGGGTTCTTCAGACCTTCATGGGGCCCTTTCCACCTCTCCTTTCAGTCATAGCCTGTAGTTCCCTCCATGCTCTTATTGTTTCAACCTCCACCAGATCTGCTAAAATACAAGTAGGCTCACTTCTGGGTTGCCTTATGTGGAGGGCAAGAATAGTCACTAGGGACCCAAAGAGAGATGGGGGAGCTGTATGCAGCACCAGGTTTCTCATTCCTACAGTGAACAACTCCTCACTGGTGCCTTGGGGGTCTGTATTATAGATGATATTTTCCATGCTCAACTTCTGTAACACCTGCTGGAGCTCTGCATACATTTTCCAGCTAGTGGGTAAGTATGGTAAATCACCCTGATTAGGTCAAACTGCCCTTCTGGCAGCTGTCAGCCAATCCAGAAGCACCTGTTTTCCTGAAGTGTGATGGGCACTTTGCAACGACTGCCAGAGGGAAAGGTAAGTCATCAGGGAAGCCAATCTACCCATTTTAGAATTTAACATAACAATGTTTTCCACCCTCATATCCTAGAGATGCAAAAGCCATGTAGGCAGAGGTTCCAGTGGCTTCTGCTGATGCCTGATGCTCATGTCCACCAGCAAATCCTGGGTATAGGGGTGGAGCATGGAGTGCTCCACAACCTGATGAGAGGGCTGCTCCTCCCACTGAGGAGCCTGCAGTTGTTGCATTTTTATTTTCTTAATTACAACTGGGTGGCCTTTAATATGGCAGAGGCTGGTGCCTCAGGTGGTGGCTTCAGCAACAGTATGGCCCTTAGCCCCACCCCCTCAACCTCCCCTGACATTTTCTCTACCATTTCTGGCATTGAAGGCACCACTCCTTCCTCTCCCTCCCCCACGGCCTCCTGCAATGTGGATTCTCCTACTGCCTCCTCCCTCTCTGTACATGTTTCTTCCAGGAGTGTGACCTGTCTTCTCAATAACTTTCTTTTTCTTAAGGGCATCGCATCGGTCATCACCCAGCTCCTCCAAGCAATGCTGCAGTGTGTCTCTTTCCTGCCAAAATGTGTCTCTTTCCTTGATAACCCTTTCCACTATCTAGAGAAAAAAACATCCCACAATCCTGGCTGCCACACAGCCACTCAGCGTCTCTAAACCACCTTCTATCTCACAGAGGGTTAATTCCACAGCTTCTGGTGTCTCCACCCTTCCCCAATTCTGGGGAAGGCCCCACCCTTGTAGGAGGTGCTTTACTCTAGACCAATTCCTCACTAGGGGCTTCCCAATTGGAAGTCCCACAGATGGGGGCTCCTTTGTGAAGATGCACCCTCCACTGCTGCAGCCACTAGGGCCTCCCCACCATCCACAGGGGAGTTTCCAGTTATCTTCCCACCATCCCTAAGGGCAGCCCGCCCAAGGGTCACACCCATGAAGATAGATTTTGGGTTCAGAGATCCTGCCAACCATGCCAGATGTAGCTCTGGGGTAAAATATTTTCCCAGCCCATGGCAAACTACCTTTGAAACCAAAGTCAGTCAAAGGGAGAAATAAAGTGAGAGGAACCTATGTTTTGCTAACAAGCAGTCATCCACTTCTGCTCACCCATATCTCTCAAGATCTGGCTTCAAAAATGGACCCCACACAACCTCTATGGTCCAGAGAAGCCCTCACTCCCCAATGTAATCTCATATTTATATGGAGATTGACTACTTCTCTCCACACCTTGGAAACACCTATTGATATGGAGATGCACTAAGACCATGCAAAAGATTCTGGAAATATTGCAATTTTACCCACAGTTACTTTCTAAGGAAAAGGAAGAAATAAACAATTCAAGAAAATTTTCTTGTAACAGTTGAAAGAGGATTACCAAGGTAACATGCAAATATTAAAATTTTATTATTCTCTTGCATGAATACAAAGACAAAACAATCATAATAATCTTGCTAACTGATAACTACAACTTATTATGGCTTTAAATAAGATTATTGTGCATCAATCAGAAATGAACAAAAATATAGAAGAAATCCTCACTACACATTTCAGTTGCCTGTACAATAAAAGCTTTCAAAAGACAGACTTTGATAACCCAAGATACAGTGGTTGCCCATGGCAAATCCATGAGCAACTTATTTCAGAGCGAGTATTTATTCTGAGCAAATGTTGTTCAACATTATTACACAAATTTTCATCTTCCCTGCCTTTAAAAACTCATTCTATACTATCTTTATAACCAGAAAATATATCCTAAGAAAGTATAATGCTCTGAGGGATGAGGGAAACAGTCATCTGAGTCAGGTAGTCTAAAAGGTGTATGATGTAGAGGTATAAGTTCTGTAATGGTTAAAAAATAAATTAACATGCAATAAAAACTAAAATTAATGGAGGTTCTAGAGTAAACATCACCAGTGAAATTATTTTATACTTATGTTATGTAGTAAACTTGTAAAAGGAATTTCCAAGAGGTGGCCTAAAACTATGATCTCTGTGTAATTTATGTATTGTTAAGACAATGATTCTTTGAATAAGATTAAAATTTATGAAGGACACAATATACCCATATGCACAGAATACATAGATGTGTAGATTAAATTTGTCCTTATTCTTTATTACACAACATATAATATATAAAATACTGTTAGGCTAAATACAGATGATAAGAAGTAATTAATTTTCCACAGTACATAATTCACATACCTTTTTAAAAAAAATTCCATAGTGCTAACATTGCAGTACTTTTTATAAGCAAAAAATTTGCCTATAATAATTCAGAGTTGTAATTTGCAGTAAATTTAGTCTTGTTAATTTCAGTATTTCTGGTTGATATCTTCTAGATTGTTCATGGAAATCATCTAATATATTTAAGCTGGGTATTTAAACTTCTATGTATCTTAAAATTTAATTATTTATTTAGGCATAGTTACAAAGGGGAAAGAAAAAAACACCTTTGTACATATATATGCATATACACACACATGTAGTTACTATTATAACATCCAAATCTGGTATTTGTTAATTGTTTGGTAATTGTTTCCTATGGTTGATAATATAGTACTTCCTGACAAATCTACTATCACTGTGTTGTAAGACTATTCTCCATATATTTCCCAAATTTCTGCATGTCTAGAGAACAGAAACTCTAATTGCCTTTTCATTTCAAACTGTATTTTCAAGGATGAGTGCTTACCAAACAGCCTTGGAAGACAGAAATAATCTCTTCTGCTGCAACAAAGGGCATGCTTGTTTCCTGTCCAGTATAATAAGGATAACATCCCTGTATGGGGAAAGATTGGACAGGTTTGCTTGCAGTCCAGTATCAAAGATTCTGGACACTTAAGTTCAGGATTCCTTTCCTGTAATGCTCTTGAAGTTTTGTCCTGAGTTTGGGAAATGAGTTTTGAAAAACTGACACAAGAATAAGATGATACTCTGCCTCCTGCAGTTGTTTTGAGTAAAGAACCATCCTTTCTGTCTGACTCAGTGACTTTTGCCAACATACATGAAATGGAAATCTTTCAGGTTCTAGACCCTATTCCACTGCGGCTGGGTGAGTTCTCCACACCAACAAACAGTTTTCTGGAAATCAATCAAACTGTATATCCTACAATTCAACTCAGTTTTGATACTGCGTGGAAACTGCATCACAGCCCACTGGTTGAGGATTCAATCCTACAACACTGACCCTCTTCTCCATTTGAGATGCCATTCATGAGCCCAGGATGTTACCTGAGTTTCTGACCACTGGCTATAAATAAGAGGTTCACACGACCTCCTCCTTGGTTTGATTATTTTGCTAGTGCAGCTCACAGAACTCAGAGAAACATTTTACTCACTACATTATTGGTTTATTATAAATGAATATAATTTAGAAACAGGTCAAAAAGATGCACTGGTAGAGGTATACCAAAAGGTTGTGGAGCTTCCATGCCCTCTGCACATGCACCCCTCTCCCAGAACCAACCAGATGTTCACCAACCCAGAAGCTCTCTGAACCCTCTCCTTTTGGATTTTTATGGAGGCTTCATTACATAGATGTGAGTGATTAAATAATTGGTCATTGATTCAGTCTCTAGCCCCTCTTTCCTCCTTGGAGGTCTGGGTAGAACTGAAAATTCCAAACCTTTTATTACACAGTTGTTCTCCTGGAAACCCACTGTCATATTAGGTGGTTTTAAAAGTCACCTCATTAACATAACAAAAACACCTTTATTGCCCTCATCATTGAGGAAACTACAAGGACTTTAGGATCTCTGTGGCAGAAATGAGCATGAAGGCCAAATTTAAATATTTCTTATAAATCACAGTGTCACTGAGAGCAGGCTAGCTTACTAGCATGAAAGTAGGACAAAATGGCATGACCTTCACAGTTAAGAAAGTCTGGGCAAAGAAGAGGGGTTGTTACCAAAGACATGTATTTTTGAGGCAAAATAGATGAGGATCTTGTGGAACATTTAGGGTTTATAAGAAGACTTTCTGGCATCCTCTAGTAAAAGTGTCAGTCAAGTTGTAGGTGAGGTAGAGGACTAAAGACTTACCACTGCGCAACTGCCTTACCTGTTAATGACTGTTAGGGGCCTCTCTGTTGAGGTAGGGTTGGAACAGGTGGCTTGAATGATGCAATGATGCTTTTGTTGGGAAGGAATTCTGTTTGATGATGCAGGCAAGTCAGATAAAGTGAGAAATGAAACCAAAGTCAAGAAAGCAAAGCAAGTTTTATTACACTCTGTAACACAGAGCAGACCTGCCTAATTTAGACAAGCACCAACTGCCTACTGTAAGACTTTTTTTGTGTGGCTTTTGGCAAAGCAGAGAAGTCCTTGATTGAGAATTCTTGGCCTTGAAGGCCTGATCTGTTTGGTGAAATGAAGACATGGGCTGTGCTCTATTTACTGTACCTGCGCTCTGATGTTTTTCTCTATCTGTGGGGTGCTTGTGCTCTGAAGTTCCTTATCTGAGGAGTGTCTGTGCTCAGGTTTCTTTTTATCTGGAGCGTTGTTTTTCATCTTGGAAATGTCTGGACATTTCAATTCACTCCAGGCCTTGAAACTTCATCGAATTGACTCTGTGAGTCTTTTCCAGCTCTCTGGTCTTATCTGATTAACTCTTTAAGTCCTGTACACTCTTTCCACCCTGCTCATGTCTGTCTTTCTGCCTAATCCTTTGGTTTTCCCACTCTACTCTTGGGAGAAGGAGAAAGAATGTCATTATGACAAAAAAGGCAACAAGTCTAGTAACTCTGCCATAAAACGATGGAGCTGCTGCTCCTAAATCTGGAGTTCCCAAAACAAAAATTAACAGTATCAGGAATGATGACATAGGGATTTGGGTGGATTGAAAAACGCAAATTTGTAGTTGAATCACAAGAAGCCACTAAGTCCCTAAAAAGAGAAAGTAAATGGTGTAGAACCATTTTCTCCCCTCATGTCTCCAAGTTCATTCCTCCCACTCCATAATTTCAGTGCCGTAAGGAGAACTATAATGAAGTGTGGGATTGATTGTCGTCTTCCTCTCTCCATGGAGGTTAAAAATTTATGTGTGCCTTTCTGACTAACTGGAGAAATTTGCATAGGCGAAAGACTCAAATGTATATGTTTTTATTGGACACAGGAATCCCAAGTCACAATCTAATCTGATGTGGTGATATACATTTGGCATAACAAATTTCACTCAGGAGGTTTGGGTATGGTTCTCAGTGGAGAAGAGAAACTGTGACCTTGTTTGTCAGGGCCCCTTGGGCCAATTTAATGTATCATTTTTGTTATTTCTAAGATTTAAGTAAAAGTAAAGTGACAATGTGTGTTACATATTTGTGCTCCCCTGTCCCCTACTATTACCACATGATGCAATGTGTTTTCCCTGATTCTTGTCTTCTTGAAGGAAAGCATTCAGCCCAGAGACCAGGCTGCAAATGAAAGAGTTTATTAGACAAGCCAAAGTACACTTGGAGGAGTCCAAGCAGGTAACTGAAGATTTGAGTGTGTCATTTGGTTACAATGGTTGGATTTTTATGTTTCTATGACTTTCTAGGTTTTGAGTTCTCCCTCCCCTATCTAAGCCATGCTCTAAGCAGGACCATGAGCTAGCCAGAGGCATGTGCTGTTCCCTGCCCATATCTGGGTGGGTCCCACATGTGCGCATTTTAGTTGGGTTTCCCATCCACACCACTTGAGTGGAGGTGCCATAGGGCAGTCAAATTCTGCCATTTTTCCATTGTCTGAGTATGACTGGCTGTGCTAGGGCAGCAATAAAGATGCTGACCACAGAATTGAAATGTGTTTACCTTAAAACCTGGATGTTTATTGCTGAAGGGCCCAGGTGGCTTTTAGCTAGAGACCCTTTGTGCTTTTTCCAAACAGTTCTCCCCCACCTGCTCATGGCTCATGTCAAACTATCTACCTACTCTAACACAACCATTGTCAGAAGGCATTCTTCTGATCAGAAGAGCCAAATGTGAAGACATGTTAGTGAGACAAACATCTCTGCCATTTGTCATCACTGACTGGGTTGTCCAAGATTTAGTGAGATGCCTTTACCCTCTGAAATCCAAATCTTTTGCTATATAATGTTCTGTTTATTGGCAATTCAAAACTTCAATCTCAATAGTTCTATGTTATTATTACACTTCCCCTAGCAGAAATGGCTAAGAAACCCCAACAAAATGCAGGGACTGCTCAACCAAGCAAAGTTTCTTGGATCTGCATGGGTGAATCCACAATAGATAATCTCTCTGAATGTCAGGGAAATACTGTTCTTTGTCCTCCAACACCAGAAAGGAGTGTAACATCTTTTTGCACTCTTAAGGCATTTAAACAAGAGTGTGCCAGATTTTAGAGACCATGTGTACCTCTTCTGGACAATACAGTAGTCAAATCAGCATCCTTTGAGACTCAAATAAATATGCTATACTGGCACTTAACCACATGAAACAACAAAAAATATTTTGCCTCAAATCAGTATATTATGTTACCCTTATTGGGAACTATTCTTATTTTAACTTAGAAGAGCTTAATAGCTGTAAAATACACTTATTTTTTCAACAGATATTTACCATAATATACTATGAACTAGGTCACCATTTATATAATATATGATATTGTTTTTACTTAATCTTTTACTTATTAAGAAAAATGTGGGAACATAAATTAGAAGATGAGTTCATGTTGTAAATATTTTATTGATTGTGAGTTTTGGGGAAAGTTAATCTTTCTGAGTCTGATTTCTTATTGATTTCAGTGGTAACATGTATGTAGAACTACCATACAAATTGAAAAGCACTGTAGAAATGTTAGCTGAAATATTATTTGAAAAGCATTACACAATTTATATCCACACAGACATTTCATAATGTATTACTGGACAGTCAGTTCAAATATAAGATAATGTTTGATCATTTTCTGGAGTCTTAAATAATGTTTTTAAGGATCATAATTCTCTCTAGTCTCGTTATATATAGCAAACACTACTGTGTGTGTGGTTTCACTTTTCCAGGTTTATTATGGACAGAAGTCTGATGTAGTTAAGTTACTTCTCCATTTATCACATGGCTCTCTGTGGATACTGTTCTATTCTCACTTCCTAGAATATTTGACATGAGAAAGTATATAGAAAATGAACTGCAGTCACTTCAGTGAAGCTAATCTTGCAGGTTATACTCTTCAAACATGTTTTAGTAGTGTAATTTATCCCACAATAAATTTACTTTCCTCCTTTAAAAAATAACATCAATATAATCCATGGTGTTCTATTCCATACTAAAGATAAAATACTATGAAATGAAATTCAAACTGCCTTTTCTTTTTTTTTTTTGACTTCAAGATGGTTCAGAATGTCATGCTGTTTCTTGTCGCAAATGGATTGTAAACTCCTACTTTAATATTCTAAAATAAGTAGAAATGTTCTCACACCATGGACACTCCAGGGACCAAGTACAGTATTGTAATCTTATTTACTTCCTAAAGAGCACTGGAGTTTATTAGTCTGGGTAAATGTAGAGGCAAAAAGGATAGTGGAAAATGACAACATGGTTCTATCTGCAATGTTTTTCTTTAGTGAGTGACTATATAAAGAATAAAAATTAAGTTTCCTGAAGGTATTAAAATGGTCAATTTCAATGCCTTGTGGATAATACTTTGGCAAGTAGCTTATTTTAAAAGACTGCATGTCATAAAATTTAAAATGATTTTCAATTTTCACCTAAAATAAGTACTTCGCAGAAGGGGATCCAATTTTTATATTGCTGTTATTTAGGGCTTTTTGACTATTTCTGTATGTTGATTTCATATTGTTTTACTTGTGAATTCATTAGAAAAAAATAGGGCCAGTGGGACAACCTATGTAGAACCTTAAACAGGTATGTGGGTCAAATTTTATTTATTCTTACTAGATCAGATTATTCACTCTTAAGATGGTGGCTGCATAATGAACCATGGAGTTGAGTTGGTTTTGAGATGGGTCACCTAGATTGTATACTTTATACTAAGGGGCTGGATTTGATATTTATCTATTCTAATGAGAGAATATTTTTTCACAGGTATATACATATTTAAAAAAATTGTTCCTGTTTAGAAAAGAGTACCACTATGATAATATAGGGATTTATTAGATTATCCAGAGTACTGAAGTAAAATCTAGTAAATAGAATTTATTATCTAGTAAATATAGTTAAATATAATTGGTGATTTTTCATAGGCATTATAAAATATGATTTTACCATACTAATGAATACTTCAGAAATATTGGTGACCATTTAGTATTGGAGTGATTATTTTAATTCTTTCAAATGTGCATTTTTTAAAATCATGAATGTCTGCCTTGAACTCAAAATCTGTTAAGAACATTTACCTTAAAGGAACAAAGCTCAAATAATTGTATGCAATGCATCATTAATAGACTAATAATAATAATAATAAAGAATTTAAAGCATTTGGTGTGAAATAGGCTTTCCTATTTCTATAATGAAGGTGGTCACCTATTCTAATATGAATATTGCTTCTAGCACAGAAGAGACTATGGCATGGGATACTATAAAACAAAACAATATGACTATAAAATATATGGTCCCATCCCACTATCATTCAGACTGAATAGAAAAGCAATTTTGCACAGAAGCAGGATAGAATTCCATTATGACAAGAAACCTTGTAATGAACAGGGTGTGCAAAAAAATTAGTCAACACCCAGTTTTCCCTCTCCATCTAGAAAATAACTTTTGAAAAGACATCTTTATATTTTATTGAAGAACTTACCTTGAAGATAATCAGTAGACATTATAATATTAGATAATTTCTTTTCCCCATTCATATTTTTTAAATCAAAATTATTATGCCAACAGGTGATACAAAATCTGTGTTTTTCTTTCAAGTCCCCTTTGTCTTTGGCAGTTTATTTTACATATGTAACAATACTAACCCAGAGATGGTCAAGGCTTTGTTATATATTAAACCATACCCTTTAGGAATTTAAGTAGCTGTATAGAAGAAGATCAGGTAGATTAAAACTATACACTGGACTTATTTTTATGTTTGTATAATAGTGTTCAATTAATATTGTCTTAATTTCTTCAATAAGGTTGTGACAATAAATCACTTAGATTAGCCATGTGTTTTGTCACTAAATTCATTAAAATGTAAATCACATGAGGAGGCTTTTACACAATAAGATAAAGGATTATTGAATGTGAAAAATTTTGCCTTTTAAGTTTCTGATGTTCTGGAAGTAAAAATAATAATTAGGAATTCTTTAAACAATGATTATAATCTTTATAAAACAGTTGTTGCATCAGTAATTATTTTTCTTCTTTTGAAAAGTTATGCCACATATGTCATGCCAATTAAACAATTGGTAAAATTAGCATATCAGAAAAATTTAGTTACTTATTCAAAGGTACAAGACTAACTAGTATTTTAAAATATTAAAAGAAAACTACTTTGATATTTACATGGTAATTCAAATGAAATTGGTTGGAGCTTTGGTTCAATTACCATTAGTCATTTACCTATATAACTAAAGCTGCTATCATACTTGGCATCAGCCATCTTATTTTTGTATCCTCTAGACAAAGTGAAAAATATATTTCACAAAGTGTCTTAATGTTTTCCATTTGTAACGTATAATGTCATACTTACATATGAATGCAATTGGTAAACAGAGATTACCTTTTCAATATTCTAATAGATATAAGATAAATTTTGTCTCTAGCTTTAATTGCTAATAAAATGTTATACTTATAAAACATATTTAATCACAATAGTAATAAGAATAATGAGAACTGAAATAGCATTTTCTATTTGCTAGGCATTGTTATAATATATTTTTGACTTTTCATTTCATTTTAAGTAAGCAAAAATTCTATTTTTTCTCCTCTGTTATATTTCAAAGGGTTCAGTCATGGATTGACTACTTCATAACTGATGTTTCTTTTTTTTTAGTTTTGACATTTTCTCAGTATAAAATGCCTACATTATTGTCACATCAAAGATACCAGATTTAAGTGGAAATTTTTTCAACATCTTTCATTCTTTTTTTTTCTTACCTCCATCACAAACCTCAGATCATTCATAATCTACTATTCATACAATTTTTTATGAGGACAGCAATACATCTTATCCTAAATTTTACCTTTCCCTTCAAGAAACAAAATAAATTAAATATTTTGATACCTCTGTATTTAAATTCTTGTGAATTTTCTAGGATTAATGTGCTTGCATAGTAGATTAAATAATTTGAAGTAAACCCCCACACCCAGTTCTCCGTAAAAGGATTGTTGAATGATAGGATATTAAGAAAAAATGTTTACCAAGACCAGTTATGTATCTGGTATGTCACAGGCATTTTGTTATTTAAACAATAAAAATTTCAGATGAATAACTAAGATACATTGATTAAAGATAGACAAATCAAGAATTTCATGTAAATTTCAAAGTATCTCAAGGATAGTACTGAGAATGATACTAATATCTGTATGATATCATAATTTTTTTGAGAATTATGCAATGTATTAATAATTATTGAAAGCTCCATACAAATGGAAGAGGTTAGAGATAAAATTGCAGGGAAAACATGAAGTTTGTTACTTTAAACATGAAACAAATTAGAATTGTCAGTATACAATTTAATAAGACATGTACATGCCATTTAATTATACACAGTCACACACACAACACACATACAGATATATGAGAAGAGAGGAAGCTAATGTTTTTAATTACTACTAGAACAGGTCCCTTCTTTAAGACTTAGTTTTTTACCCTTGGTATCAAAAGGTACAAAACACAAAGACAGGAAGAACAGAGCTTTCTCATACAACACAACAATCCTATTTCCTGATGTTTCTAAAATGCGTGCAAGACCACATTTTCTTTATATGGATTTTTCATTGAATAAAATGCATTATGCATAATTAAATATTATAGATGACAAAGGCTAAATATTTTCAGTGCTCCTGTTCCTGTTTTTTTTTTTTAGTTTCTAGTTTTTATACTTTATGGTGATCTGAATTTAAAGCTACCTTTAAAATTTTAAAATTTTGTTATTATTATATCTGCTTACCAAAATTTAATCAATATTCAGGAAATGAGTAATACTGTTTTTTTGGAATAAAATCACTTCAATTTTTCCTCAATCTGTAGTCACTGTAGGCATTAAACTTTGATAATGATGGAGGGCAGAGACAGGAGAAAAGCATGATTAATTTTCCAAAAAAAAAAAGCTGAGGTATGAACAGTATAATAAGAACAAGAAGGATTCCATCTTAAAGCTAAGATTCCATTTTACAAACTAAGAACTTAGGAAGTAAGATTTTTAAAACATTCTTTAGCAAATAGAAAACTCAATCCACTTTGGGGACAGGGCAGACTCTTGATTGGTATATTCACAGAGGGAAGCTGCTATCCCAGGAAGGAATCAGATCGGTACATTTCCTGTGTTCATTTTGCAGAATTACCTGGAGGACTGATAATAGAAGAGAAGAAACTCAATGTCTCTCTCTGGAGATAAGCGTTTTGAGACCACTTTTCAAGTCTATACTCCCAGCCCTTTGAAAAATCCTTAAAAGAAGGAACCCCCATCCTTTTAGCATGTATTCTCTCTGAGGGCACCCACACTTTTTCTCTCTTTAAGTGTGTAACTTTAAATAAAGCTTTGTCACTGCTCAACTTAATTAGTTTCTGTATCTCTGTGCTTTTCCAGTGATAAAAATCTTTGTCTCTTTGCTATTTCATTCTATTTCTAAGTCTTCACTTAGACTCTACTTTACTCCTAATAAGTAAGGAGGAGCTGCTGAGAGTTCAGATTTGGGCCTGCAAGTTCCCATTACCTGGGAGACCCAGAGAGAACTTCAGCTGCGGGGTCCTGCCTGAAAATCTCTTCTCTTTGGAAAGTTCTCAGAATATAATCTCAATCCATCCCATTCCTCATGGTTCCCTAAATCCCAAGGTAGTAAAGGCTAGTCCCCACGCAGTGCAGATCCAAGCAGACATGAGATGTCAAGTGATCCTGGCTTTAAGAGATGACAAGGAATATTCCCTATATCAAGAAAATGTTTAGCAGACTTTCCCTCTGAACCTCTGCATTTTTCTGCTGTCAGCTGCCTGTGAAGCAGCTACCATTCCCTGCTACTCTCTCTTTAGTAAACTCCTTCCTTACCTACACTCTCATGACCTGCTCAAGAATTATTTCTCATTCAGAGTCAAGAACCCTCCCTGGTCCATGTTGAGGTTTTACCTGGTGTGCATGGAGAGACCCCCCAGATGCAGCTCCCAAGCAATATGAAAATTACAGATGAAGTTAAAATTTTTGCAGAGAATTGCTATGCTTAGCTATGAATTTTCCAACAATATGGCTATAATATTCAAATTTATCATGGAGGACAAGAGTTGAATTATAGCAATAAAAGAGATACATATTTCAATAATCTAACTGGGACATGATATTGGCTTTGTTATTTTTGGTGGGAGAGGGTTTTCATTTGAAGGATGCTTAGAACATCTTATTGGTTACATTTGGATATTTGTAGATTGGGATACAGAGGGCAAAATAGTGTTGTTAGGAAGGAAAGAACTCAGCTCGGTGTTGCAGGGAAGTCAGATACAGTGAGACGAGAGATCAAAGTCAAGAAAGCAAAGTAAGTTTTAATACACTGCACAGAGTTACAGCGCGGGCCTGCCCAAGATAAGACAGGCCCAGATGCTTATCCTGAGGATTCTTTTATGTGGTTTTGGCAAGGCAGAGAGGTCCTTGATTGACACCTGCTGTTCTCTAGACTTGTTGTGATTGGTGAAATGGGGGCAGGGGCTGTGCTGTGCCTGTGCTTCTGATGTTTCTCATCTGGGGAGACCCTGGACATTTCCTGAGTCACTTTTAGACCCTGTGGCTTCATCTGATTAATTCTCTGAGTCATTTCTGGCTTTCTGGTTCTATGTGATCAACTTCCTGAGTGATCTTTGGGGGACCCTTTCTCCTTTTCATCCTGCTCATTTCTGTCTTTCTGCCTAACATTTCTCCCTCAAGCATTGGCACCCAAATCACTGGGATGAGGGGCAATGACCACTCTGGCTGCTTCCTGCTAGTGAGGGATGGTGTGGTCATTCGGGCCCCTCTGCTTGCTGACTGTCAGGATGGTGGAGATTAGGACAGTAAGTGTGCCCATCTAGGGGGTCCCAGGAAGACAGATGATTCATCAGTTGGTAAGGGCTTGAATCCTTATGAGAAAAGGACTTTGGCCTCGATGGACTTTAGTCTGGAAGAAACAAATTTAATTGAGAGATCTAGTAAGCATGGTCCAAACAGTTGGGCAAGAGAAGCAACAGCAGGTGTCCTGCCAACCAGGGGAAGCAACTAGGATGCCCAGCTCTAAATCTGGGGCCAGTTGCCCCACGATTCTGATAGTCATTGTCAGATTCTGGAGGCACATTCAGAAAGCTTTTGGGATTTAAAAGATGGCGGCATGAGAGGTGAGATAGAGGCTTCCTCTTAAAACTGCATATAATACGAAAATGTAATTAATACCACTACTCGTGAAAGAGCAACAGGAAAGATGACTGTGCCAAACTGCATACACCTGGAGACAAGAGCAGACCTCTCAGAACAGGGCAATGTACTAAAGCTGTGGCCCAGCAGGACCCAAGCCCTTCCCCCACCCCAGCTCACAAATAGGAGGAAGAGAAATGGAGTAGGGATGGAGTGGAGACATGGGACGGCTGAATACCTAAATCCGGAGACCTGCTCTGGGAGCACAAACCTACATATCATGGTGCTCGCATGATATTCTGGTAATTAGGGTTTTGGAAAGGTAAGAGGCAGAATTCCTGAAGAGACTGGGATTCCAGCCACTTAAGGAAAGCATGGATCCATATCTGGCTACACAGGGACAAAAGAAAGGTGGGCTGTCTGAGACACTTCCTAAAAAGGAAGCCCTTTACAAGAGAGCTGCTAAAGGAGCAAGGGTTGCACAGAGCTTACTGCTCAGAAGAAAGGACAGGTAGACAAAATTGTCTGGGTGCACTCTGCCCAACAGGTTGGGAACTTTCATGATCTTCAGGAGCTCAAGCACCCTGGCTGGCTACAGAGCTCCAAGGAACCCCTCCGTGATACACAGCCTACTGTGCCTTTCTCCCAGCCAGCCCCAGCTGGCTCACAAACTGGCAAACCCTACCCAGGTGTTAGGCCAGCCAGAGGGAAGATAGGACTGCACCAACTAAAAACACAAAGCATGGAGGCTTATACCTGTATGCTTGGCCCAATGGTTCAGGCAGTGCAAACATGCATAGAAGCCAGGAAGCAGGAACCAGCTCTTTCCTCCCCCCAGGGACCAATACCACTTCCCTACAACCCTCAACATTGCTTCAGGGGCTGAGCAGCTCCAGAGAGTAGAGCTTCTGGGCACTACAAGGTGCCATACACATATAAGAAACACCAAAAGAACCTGGTTTGGAGTAAAATAATTAATAAAACTCCTGAGAAAGTTTTAAATGATATTGACCTGATGACTCTCCCTGAAAGGGAGTTCAAAATAAAAATCATTAACATGCGCATGGAGGTACGGAAGGATATTCAAGAACTGAGGAATGAATTCTGGTAGGAGATCCAATCATTGAAGAGAAAAATGGAGGGTATTAAAAGCAGATTGGATATGGTGGAAGAGAAGAAAAATGAAATAGAAACTAGAGAAGAGGAATACAAAGAAACTGAAGCACAGAGAGAAAAAAGGATCTCAAAGAATGAAAGAATATTGAGAGACCAGTGTGACCAATCCAAACAGAACAATATTGGCATTATTGGGGTACCAGAAGAAGAAGAGAGAGAAAAAGGGCTAGAAAGTGTCTTTGAGGAGGTAATTGCTGTAAACTTCCCCAATAAAGGGGAGGAGATAGTCTCTCAGGCCATGGAGTTGCACAGATCTCCCAACACAAGGGACCAAAGGAAGGCAACACCAAGACATAGAGTAATTAAAATGGCAAAGATCAAGGATAAGGACAGACTATTAAAAGGAGCCAGAGAGAGTAATAAGATCACATACAAAGGAAAGTCCATCAGGCCATCATCAGACTTCTCAGCAGAAACCTTACAGGCCAGAAGGGAGTGGCATGATGTATATAATGCAATGAAGCAGAAGGGCCTAGAACCAACATTACTTTATCTGGCAAGATTATCATTTAAATTTGAAGGAGGGATTAAACAATTCCAAGATAAGCAAAAGCTGAGAGAATTTACCTCCCACAAACCACCTCTACAGTGTATTGTGGAGGGACTGCTACAGATGGAAATGTTCCTACAGTTTAATAGCTGACACCAGAGGTAATAAAACCACAGTAAAGAAAGTAGAACAACTAATTACTAACAAATGCAAAATTAAATTAACTATCCTGAAAGTCAATCAAGGGATAGACAAAGAGTACAGAATATGATACCTAATATATAAAGAATGTAGGAGGAAGAAAAAGGAGGAGAAAAAAAAAGAACCTTTAGATTGAGTGTGTAATAGCATATTAAGTGAGTTAAGTTAGACTCTTAGATAGGAAGGAAGTTAACCTTGAACCTTTGGTAACCACGAATCTAAAGCCTGCAATGGCTATAAGTACATACCTATCCATAATTACCCTAAATGTAAATGGTCTGAATGCACCAATCAAAAGGTACAGAGTCACTGAATGGATAAAAAAACAAGACCCATCTATATGCTGCCTAAAGGAGACTCACTTTAAACCCAAAGACATATGCAGACAGAAAGTGAAGGGATGGAAAAAGTTATTTCATGCAACTAATAGGGAGAAAAAAGCAAGAGTTGCAGTACTTATCTCAGAAAAAATAGACTTCAAAACAAAGAAAGTCACAGGAGACAAGGAAGAAAATTACATGATGATAAAATGGTCAATCCAACAAGAAGATATAAAAATTATAAATACCTGTATGCCCAACACAGGAGCACCTACATATGTGAAACAAATACTAACAGAATTAAAAGGTGAAATAGAATACAATGCACTCATTCTAGGAGAATTCAACACACCATTCACTCTGAAGGGCAGATCAACCAGACAGAAAATAAGTAAGGCGACAGAGGCACTGAAAAACACATTAGAACAAATGGGCATAACAGACATCTCCAGAATTCTACACCCAAAAGCAGGAGAATACACGTTATTCACAAGAGCAAATGGAACATTTTCAAGAATAGATCATATACTAGGCCACAAAAAGAGCCTCGGTAAATTCAAAGAGATTGAAATTGTACCAACCAGCTTCTCAGACCACAGAGGTATTAAACTAGAAATAAATTATGCAAAGAAAACGAAAAGGCCCACAAACAAATGGAGGCTTAATAATAGCTCCTAAATAATCAATGGATCAATGACCAAATAAAAACAGAGACAAAGCAATATATGGAGACAAATGACAACAATAATTCATCACCACAAAATCTGTGGTATGCAGTGAAGGCCGTGCTAAGAGGAAAGAGTATAACAATACAGGCCTACCTCAGTAAAGAAGAACAATCCCATATGAGCAGTCTAAGCTCACAATTAACGAAACTAGAAAAAGAACAAATGAGACCCAACGTCAGAGGAAGGAGGGACATAATAAAGATTAGAGCAGAAATAAATAAAATCCAGAAGAATAAAACAATAGAAAGAATCAATGAAAGCAGGCACTGGTTCTTTGAGAAAATAAAGAAAATAGATGAACCCCTAGCCAGACTTATCAAGAAAATAAGAGAGTCTACTCACATAAACAGAATCAGAAATGAGAATGGAAAAATTACTATGGACACCACAGAAATACAAAGAACTATTAGAGAATACTATGAAAAATTATATGCTAACAAATTGGATAACCTAGAAGAAATGGACCACTTTCTATAAAATACAACCTTCCAAGTCTGATGCAGAAGAAACAGAGAATCTGAACAGACCAACTACCAGCAATGAAATTGAACTGGTAGTCAAAAACCTACCTAAGAACAAAACATCTGGACCACATGGCTTTACAGCTGAATTTACCAAACGTTTAGTGAAGACCTAATACCCATCCTACTTAAAGCTCTCCAAGGAGTAGAAGATGAGGGAATACTTTCAAACTCATTCTATGAGGCCAGCATCACTCTAACACAAAAACTGGGCAAAAACACCAGAAAAAAAGAAAATTACAGACTAATATCCCTGATAAACATAGATGCAAAAATACTCAAGAAAATATTTGCTAACCAAATTAAAAAATACATCAAAAAGATCATCCATTATGATCAAGTAGGATTTATTCCAGGGAGACAAGGATAGTACAACATTAAAAAAATCCATCAACATCATCCACCACATGAAAAAAAGGACAAAAACCACATGATCATCTCCATAGATGCTGAAAAAGCACTTGACAAAATTCAACACCTATTCATGA
Organism: Smutsia gigantea; assembly: GCA_032199065.1. Taxonomy (NCBI): domain Eukaryota; kingdom Metazoa; phylum Chordata; class Mammalia; order Pholidota; family Manidae; genus Smutsia; species Smutsia gigantea. The sequence continues at coordinate 467,334 of JAVSCE010020781.1, read as the reverse complement.
TAAAAACTCTCAACAAAATGGGTATAAAGGACAAATACCTAAAGATAATAAAGGCCATATATGACAAACACACAGCCAACATTATACTTAACAGCAAGAAGCTGAAAGCTTTTCCTTTACGATGAGGAACAAGACAAGGATGCCCACTCTCCCAACTTTTATTCAACATAGTTCTGGAAGTCTTAGCCACAGCAATCAGACCACACAAAGATTTAGGCATCCAAATTAGCAAGGAAGAAATCAAACTGTCCCTGTTTGCATATGACATGATATTGTACATAAAACACCCTAAAGAATCCACTCCAATACTACTAGATCTAATATCTGAATTCAGAAAAGTTGCATGATACACAAAACTCTGTGGTATTCCTATACCGTAACAATGAACTAGCAAAGAGATAAATCAGGAAAACAACTCCATTCACAGTTGCTTCAAAAAGAATAAAATACCTAGGAATAAACCTAACCAAGGAAGTGAAAGACCTATACTCTGAAAACTGGAAGACACTCAGAGAGAAACTAAAGAAAATACCAGTAAATGGAAACACATCCTGTGCTAATGGTTAGGAAGAATCAATTTGTCAAAATGGCCATCCTGCCTAAAGCAATCTACAAATTTGATGCAATCCCTATCAAAATACCAACAGCATTCTTCAACAAACTAGAGAAAATAGTTCTAAAATTCAAATGGAACCAAAAAAGACCCGAATAGTCAAAGCAATCCTGAGAAGGAAGAATAAAGCAGTGGGTATTATGCTCCCCAACTTCAAACTCTGCTACAAAGCCACAGTAATCATGACAATTTGGTACTGGCACAAGAAGAGACACATAGACCAATGGAACCAACTAGAGAGCCCTGATATAAACCCAAGCATATATAGTCAATTAGTATATGATAAAGGAGCCATGGACATACAATGGGGAAATAACAGCCTCTTCAACAGCTGTTGTTGGCAAAACTGGACAGCTACATGCAAGAGAATGAAACTGGATTGTTTAACCCATACACAAAAGTAAACTCGAAATGGATCAAAGACCTGAATGTAAGTCATGAAACCATAAAACTCTTATAAGACAACATAGGCAAAAATCTCCTGAATATAAGCATGAGCAACCTCTTCCTGAATGCATCTCCTTGAGCAAGGGAAATAAAAGCAAAAATTAACTCATGGGACTACATCAAACTAAAAGTTTCTGTACGGCAAAGGACAACTGTCAACAGAACAAAAGGCATCCTACAGTATGGAAGAATATATTTGTAAATGACATATCCAACAAGGGGTTAACATCCAAAATATATAAAGAACTTACATGTCTCAACACCCAGAAAACAAATAACCTAATTAAAATATGGGCAGAGGATATGAAGAGAGAGTTCTCCAAAGAAGAAATTCAGATGGTGAACAGACACCTGAAAAGATGCTCTACATAACTAATCACCAGGGAAATGCAAGTTAAAACCACAATGAGAAATCGCCTCACACCAGTAATGATGGCCAGCATCCAAAAGACTAAGAACAGCAAATGCTGGTGAGGATGCAGTGGAAGGGGAACCCTCCTACACTGTTGGTGGCAACGTAATCTAGTTCAAACATTGTGGAAAGCAATATGGAGGTTCCTCAAAAAACTAAAAACAGAAATACCATTTGACCCGGGAATCCCACTCCTTGGAATTTACCCAAAGAATACAATATCTCAGATTCAAAAAGACATATGGATCCCTATGTTTATTACAACACTTTTTACAATAGCCAGATATGGAAGCAACCAGTGTCCATCAGTAGATGAATGGATAAAGAAGATGTGGTACATATACACAATGGAATACTATTCAGCCATAAGAAAGAAACAAATCTTACCATTTGCAACAACATGGATGGAGCTGGAGGATATTATGCTCAGTGAAATAAGCCAGGCAAAGAAGGACAAGTGCCAAATGATTTCTCTCATTTGTGGAGTATAACAATGAGGCAAAACTGAAGGAACAAAATGGCAGCGTGCTTGGAGACTCCAAGAAGGAACTAGTGGTTACCAAAATATAGGGGTGTGGGAGGGTGGGTGGGGAGGTAGGGAGTAGGGGATTGAGGGGTATTATGTTTACTACACATGTTGTGAGGGGTCACAAGGAATCAGTGTAGCACAGAGAAAGCAGATAGTGAATCTGTGGCATCTTACTACACTGAAGGACTGTGACTGCATTGGGGTATGGTTGGGGACTTGATAATACGGATAAATGTAGTAACCACATTGTTTTTTCATGTGAAACCTTCATAAGAGTGTGTATCAATAAAATCTTAATAAAAATTAAAAAAAATAGAATGCAGAAGTCCAGTTTGAAAAGGACATATGCACCCCCATGTTTATCTCAGCACTATCTACAATAGCCAAAAATGGAAAAAACCTAAGTGTCCATCAGTAGAAGAATGGATAAAGATGTGGTACATACACACAATGGAATATTATTCAGCCATAAGAAGAAAACAAATCACACCATTTGCAGCAACATGGATGGAGCTACAGGGTATTATGCTCAGTGAAATAAACCAGGCGGAAAAAGACAAGTATCAAATGATTTCACTTATCTGCAATGTATAAGAACAAAGGAAAAACTGAGAGAACAAAACAGCAGCAGACTCACAGAACCCACGAAAGGACTAATGGTTACCAAAGGGAAAGGTACTGGGGAGGATGCGTGGGGAGGAAGGGATAAGGGGGAAAAAGGGTCATTTATGATTAGCACGCTGATGTACAGTGACTGTAATGGGGTATGTGGAGGGGGACTTCATAATAGGGGGAGTCTAGTAGCCATAATGTTGTTCGTGTAATTGTACATTAATGATAGCAAAAAAAAAATGTGACCTAGATTCTCCATAGTGCTAGAAGTGTAGATGATTTTTATTCTTGTGTGCAACTTTTATGCTTTTTCAAAGTTCCTGTCATAAGCATGGATTACTTTATTAGTAGCAAACAACATGTTTCTCTTAAAAATATGATAAACTTATTTTGTTTAAAATGTGTGCTGATTTTCCCAGACATCCAGGTACTGTCTGTTCCCTCCTTATGCTCTTACCTGAATTTTCATTGTAATTATTTCCTTGTTTTTTTTTGTTTATAGATTTATCACATATATGTATCCATGAACAAAAAGAAAAAAAAAAAAGAAAGCTTTTGGACAGTGTCTCTAACTAGACCCGATTGGGACTAAAAACAACATTCTTCATCTGAAGAGGCATAGACCTCCCTTTTCAGTAGTCAAGTGGTCCAATCCTCTTCTGTTTTGAACCGTGACTGCTGCTAAGGAGTCTAATTGATTTTCAACAGTTATAATACTTTGGGAAATTTCTTCTAGGTTGTCAGAAAAATCTTTGGACAGTCTTTGGTAATAGGACAGCATGAGAGTCCAGCTACACCAGTGCTTAGTCCTATGGTGATTCCTAAGCCTATTAAAAGAGAAATGAACTGTATAGCCCATTTAATTCTTATGAGAGAGGAAAGAAGAATGGTCAGTGATTGGTTACAGGGAACTCTGTCAATGTCTGGGGCCAGGAGGACTAGGGTACAGGTCTCAGTCCAATTAGCTAGAAGTCACAAATAGGTATTTAATCTGCTTAAGAAAAGACTCCTTGGTTTTTGAGACAGAAATTGATTTTGATGGAAAATAAGTGGGTGAGTTTGGCCTAATTTTTTAGAACTCTGAGGGCCACTCCTTGTCTTTCATGGGAGGACAGTCAGAGTGGCATGGCTGGGTTTGGGAGCCTGTGTTAACAGGTCCTTAAGCATAGCTACAGCTTTTTGTTGTCATAGTCCCAGTCTAAAGGTTTAGAGTCATCCTTTCCTTTTAGGACTTTATAGAGAGGCTATGCAATGAATCTATAATTTGGGATCCATAACCTGCAATATCCTGTTACTCATTGGAAAGCCCTGAGTTGTTTGTGGGTAGTAGGTTTGGGAAGAAAAATAATGGCCTGAACTCTGTCTGGAGAAAGGCCTCTCTTTCCTAGAGTAAGGATTATTCCCAGGTAAGTGACCTTTTGTTGTACTAAATGAGTTTTGGCCCTTGAAACGTTATATCCCCACTTAGCTAAGAAATTAAGGGTTTGAATGGTTTGATTGATGGAGACTTGTTTTGTGGGGGAACAGATTAAAAGATCATCACATATTGTATGAGTGTTTCCCCATTGTTCAGGTGCAGGTGGTCTAAGTCTTGGGACAAGGCTCGTTCAAATAGATGAGGACTGTCTCTAAACCCCTGGGGGAAGCCAGTCCAGGTTACCTGGCCAAAGGTGTTTTCTGGAATATTCCATTCAAAAGCAAATAGTAACTGTGACTGTTTTTCTAAGGGGATGCAGAAAAAAGCATCTTTGAGATCTAGGGTTGTAAACTACAAGGTGTCAGGTGGAATAACTCATAATAGAATATGTGGGTTAGAGACCACTGGGTAGAGAGGCACAGCTGCCTTATTGATAATTCTTTGATCCTAGACTATATGATATGTCTGGTCTTTCTTTTTGATAGTCAGGATTGGAGTATTGTAAAGTGAATTAGTTGGAGCTAGCAGCCCATGTTTAAGGTATTTGAAAATTAGAGGCTGGAGGCCTTTATGAGCCTCAGGCTTATAGGATATTATCTTTGGCTAGGAAACTTAGTTGTATCTTTGAGCTGGATGACTACTGGGGTGGTATACTTATAACCCTTCCTGGGATTCCCTTATCCCAAATGTCAGGATTGATAGACTGTTCTCAGTTTTAAAAAATGGACGAGGGGGTTTTGGGAACAACCAGAAGTTGGAGGAGCCTGACTAGCTGGGGGAAAGCTAAAAATCATCCTGGTGTGTAATTTTTCTAGTATGTCTCATCACAAGAGGGAAATAGGGCATTTTTTTACAACTAAAAATGGATGTTGAAAGTAATGGCTATGGAGGAGACATCCTAAAGGTGGAGTGAAGGGCCGAGTAGTATGGGTTCCTGTCACTCCTAGTACTATACAAGTTTGAGAGGATAGGGGTCCAGAACAGGAACTGAGGACAGAGTATGAGGCCTGGGTGCCAATTAAAAAGAAAATTGTCCTACCTGCCATATCCATGGTTACCCTAGGCTCTAGTCCAGTGATGTCAATGTCATGGATTGGGGCCAACTGGCTAGGACCTCCATTTCTGTGAAAGGAGCTCAAGGACCATGGGTGGCTCTGATGGCCCTGGAGCCCTGCAGCCCATGGGGCAAAGGGCAGCCCAGTGACCCATTTCCTTACATTTGTATCAGGGAGATTGTGGAGGCTTACCTCTATTAGAACAGCTCTTAGCCAAATGCCCAGTCTTACAACAGATGTTACACTTATTATCTTTCTTAGAATTCTGGTCAGGACCTGGTGGGCCTCTGGACGTGGACTGAGCCTCAAGGGCAGCTAGTAGCTGAGGATGTCAGGTCTTTTTCCTCCTTTCCTTTTCCTGAGCCCTAGCCTTTTCCTGATCACGGCCATAGAGCACAGTATTCGCCATGGTCAGGAGCTCATCTACACTGCTGTTATGGTTTGTCTGGATCTGTTTTTATAATTTTCTCCTGATGTCAGATAATGACTGTGAGAGGAATTTATCTCTCAGAATTACTTGTCCCACATATGTGTCTAAATCTAGATTAGTATGTTTAGTGAGGTGTCTCTCAGGCTTTCTAAGAAAGTGACAGGATTTTCTTCTGGCCCCTGACTAATGGCAGCAACTTTTGAATAGCTAATAACTTTTTGCCTGGTGTTCTTTAGCACTGTACTTATGCAAAAGAGGAAGTGGTTTCCTCCCTACATATTGTCTTTATCATTATAACCCCAGTTATAGTCTATAGAGGGGACAGCTGTTTCCCCAGTGGGAAATATAGTGTCTGGTAAGTGGAGGCTACTGGCAAATTTATGGGCTTCTTTAATAACTTTCTCTTGTTCAGGTCTGAGGGTGTCTGTCCCAGGATTATAATGACATCTTTCCAGGTGAGGTCTTAAATTAGACTGATGTGCTGGAATTAATCAGTATAGTTATGAGGATTGGTAGTAAAGCTGCCTAGATCAGCTCTAACCTGTTTTAATTCAGTTAGTGAAAAAGGTTTGTGGACTAACACTGTGCCAAAATTTCCACCTGCCATTTCTACTAAAATGGGAGAAGTTTAGCAGGTGCCTTTGAGAATGGATTTGAGTACCCAGGACTCTGTTCTTTATGGCCTGTGGGGTTGGCTGTGACACTTTGCCCTTGGGTGGTCCTGGGTACTGGGGTAGAGGTAAAGCAAAGAGTGGGGCACAAGGAGGGCTAGGAGGACTTTTTAACTTACAAGGTTGGCAGAGATCCTCTTGGTTCTTAAGATAGAAGAAAGCCTGAACATATGGGATTGCTGCCCATTTACCCAGCTTTTTGCAGAAGAGTTCAAGTTGCATGAGAATGTTAGGGTTAAGAATTCTGTTAAGTGGCCACTGCTCTTGGTCCCCTAGTTGATATTGGGGTCAAGCTGTGTTGCAAAAGAGTATTAGTCTTTTCTTTTTAAGTGTCTCTGCATCTGGGACCAGTGAGAAAGGAAATAGCCCAATGACATGGTGCTCCTATAGGAAGAAACTAATGGGTCAGAGAGCCTAGTGTCCCAGGGTATCCCAGAGGTCTCAGCATCCCAAGACCTGGAATCTATTCCTGTTTCAGATGTCTCCAGCAACAGGATAGAGGACTGAAAGACTATAATCCTGTGGAATAGGTTAAAGAGTCCAGTGTCCCAGGGTCTGACCTCTGGCAGAGCCGGCTGCCCAAGATGTTAGTTAACACATCCCATCTCAGACGTCTCCAAGTGGGGTATGGACGACTAGTCTTCTGGCTTCCTAGTGAAGGGTTAAACGGGGCTTCCCGTGATCTGAGGTGATCCCAAGAGCTGGAGACAGTGGAAATCAAGGCTGGCAAAAGGTCTTTGTGGGAGCCAGAAGGTGGTGCAACCCAACAGAAACTGGAAAGAAGATAGTGTCAGGCATCAAAAAACCTATTTGGGAAATGGCCAGGGATTAGACATGGGTGTGATTTACTGTGTGCCTGGCTGTGCAGATGTCTTGTGGGTGTTGGGGAGCTTAATGCTTCTGTTGGTGATCTGTGACCACCTTATCCTGTCACAGGAGTCTTCTAGTGGTGGCCTGACCCAGTAGCATTTTAGTGTGGCCAACCTATGCCCACTTTGGGCCAGAACGGCTGCCCAACAGAAAATGAAAGTAAGAGTGACTTACCTCTGCTTTCTCTGAGGCATGGCACCAAAATATGTTAGGAAGGAAAAGACTCAGCTCAGTGTCACCAGGAAGTCAGATACAGTGAGATGAGAGACCAAAGTCAAAAAAACAAAGTAAGTTTTAATACACTCTGCATAGAGCAGCAGAGCAGGCCTGCCTAAGATAAGACAGGCCGGGATGCTCATTCTGAGGTTTCTTTTATGTGGTTTTGGCTGGGCAGAGAGGTCCTTGATTGACAGCTGTCAGCTCTCTAGACTTGTTCTGATTGGTGAAATGGGGACAGGGGCTGTGCTCTGCCTGTGCTTCTGATGTTTGTTATCTGGAGGACCCTGGACACTTTCTGAGTCACTCTTGGACCCTGTGGCTTCATCTGATTAACTCTCTGAGTCATTTCTGGCTTTTTGGCTCTATGTGATCAACTCCTTGAGTCATTTTTGGGGGACCCTTTCTTCTTTTCATCCCCTTCATTTCTGTCTTTCCACCTCACAGTATCCTGTGTCAAAAATGACTCCCAGGTTTCTACACCTAGCAACTAACTCAAAGTTAGATTTCTTTTGTTTTTTTAAATTTAAAAAAATGATAATTTGTGGCAATAACAGATTCAAGAGCATTACAATTGTGATTTTAGCTTAGGAACAATGCAGTATAGGTACCTATTAAACATGTAAGTGACGATCTCAGGTGAGTATTTGAATATGTAGACCTGAAGTTAATTCTGCAGCAAATAGAATATAAATTAGGGGTCCAACAAAAAATATGGTCAATAAGCAATGTGGAAAATGGGATTCCTTCACAGGATGAGTTTTGAATCAGGAAAGGAGATTGCCTAAAACCAAGGCTGATAAACTCTAGAATTTACCATTTACACAGAATAATCAACAATGTAATTATAGAAAGGCATTCTGATATATTGAAAAACAAATTAAGTGAGTTTAATACCATAAAGACCAAGGAAAGGAAAGATTTCAAGAAATGTTTATAATGGGTGAAAACACAATGACTCAGGATAGAACTGAGGGATAATTTTATTAGCACAATATAAGGACACTGATGGATTTTTTTTATTCCAAGTATACTTTTTTCTCCCCAGTGATCTTTACTGGGTTTTAGCAACATTAATTCAGAAAATAAGAGTAAATTTAGATATCTAAATTCCCAGCAATTTTATTTTCTCAGCTTCCTTAGAATTTCTCTAGATCACTTATAATACTCAAATTCTTGTGTAAACAAAAGATTCCCTAAAACTTAGGATATTTGAAATATGGGCAGAGATTCTTCCTAGATGGTTTATTTCAGTTTGACCAAGTGTTTACAGTTGACCATTTCTTACCCTCTGCTTTGCATTGACCAAGTTTTAGTCAGGCTTCTTTCCTCCCCACAGACCCCTGAATTTTATTTTGTCTCTTAGCCTGAGCAATGGAAGAAACCCTGCTGTCAGCTTCTCAGAGATCTGGATGAACTCAGCCAGACACAATTTCTGTCAAATCTCATAGATTTAAAGTCTGCCAATTCTACTACTATATGCCCAAATTCCCCTTACTTAGTTCTTATTCTTTCCTATAAAGAAAAAAATTATACAGAATAATACTGTACTACCTATTTGGAAGTTGCCGAGAGTAGATCTTAAAAGTCCTCATCATAAGAAAAACAATTTCTCTGTAACTATGTGTGGTGACTGATGGATGTTAACCAGACTTATTGTGGTAATCATTTTGCAATATATACAAACGTGGAACCATTATGTTCTACACTTGAAACTAATATAGTTATATGTCAATCATCTTTCACTTAAAAAAAGACTTTTTCTGTTCAATTTTGAGATAATTACAGATTTCTGCAATTGGAGTGTTCTCTCTCTTACAAATTCTTCTAAATAAAGTTTTTCTTACATAATTCCAGATTTTTTTTTGACAGTTTGATTCAGCAGCAAATCTGGATATTTTATCACATATGTAGAAGAAAAAAGTTTGATAAATTAGTGGCATGTCTATGAACATTATTCACTTAATATAGAAATGTGATATGGTTTAGATTTTTAAAAACCCCTATATAATAGAAAATTATGCATATATTATTGCTAATTAATATATCAAATCTCTTAAATAGATGTTATCATCAAAGTCTGTAGATAAGTTTTCTGAATTCATAGATAAGGATAAATTATTCAAGGACATATGGATAATAAAACACCCTCAAGATTTCATCAATGGATGTGTTTGTTAACAAAACATACAATTTACCCAAGACATGATAGTGCCTTATGAAATATTTTGTTGTAATATACAGTAAGATGAGATACTACTGATTTCCATTAATCATGCATAATTATTTGTATCACTTCAAACTCAATTACATATATCTTATAGTTCCTAATCTCACTAATAACATAAAACCTATGTATAATTCTTTCACAAAGAAGAGTAAAACTGGATGATATTTCAATTTCTACATTTTCAAATGAGGAAAAATAATTCTCAAGGTATTAAATTAAAAAAATATGAAACTATAAACTGTTAATAAGCAATAGCAATGTTTTTTCTTTTCAAAGCCCTACTATGCTCTTCATGTTTAATAACTGCTGCTTTTCAGTAAATGATAAGCATAAGTTCAGTTTCTTGATAGAAACAGGGAAAAATCAATGTTTTTCAAGTACATTACTACTAAGACAAATTCCAACATATTTTTAATCTTTAAAAATGAAAGTAGTCTTCATTTTACTTCATATTTCTCCAGATTCTAACATTCAAATAGTGAACATGTTATATGTATAGCATAATAAACAATGAAGGCAAAACAAAAATTCCTGGCACCCAAATAATCTAGATTTGTCTTAAATATAATAAAAATGCAAGCTTTAGGTGTTTCCTAATGTAAATCACTGATGCCAACTCAGAATTTTTAGCCTATAGATTGATTTCAGGAGATAATAATTTGTCTTTTTTATATTGCAGAATCTATGTAACAATAAATATATATAACTGGTTCCACTTATTTAATTTCATTTTCCAAGTTAAACAGACAATTTTGACTTAAAGGTAATTGTAGAAAAACCTGAGGCTGCACTTGAAATTGTAAGATGAAATTTTTTTTTCCAGCAAACACTGGTAGTCAATAGTTAAAACAAATAAATGTGTATTTGCTATAGAAGGCTATGATTCTCTGGCTCAATGAAGATATTAATTTTCCAAGCATGGCCTTTCTTGATTTATCTTAACAGAGATAATGCATTCATGCCTGCTCTCAATATAATTCCTAATATTTGGTTGTACTTTTCATAGTTGTCAGATCAGATAGTTTTTCCACAAGAGAAGCTAAGAGGAAATAGAAATTCAATAGAGTACAATGATATAAGACCCTCAAATCTATACCATTTTATCTTAAAAAAAAAAGAACATAAAGAAATCAAAATCTGGTAAAAATGTCATAAACATTTTTACTTATGGATAGAAGATATGTGATAAAATAATTTTATTTCTTTAGTAATATAATAACTATGATCAATTAAATCCAGATTTTCTTCGTTACAGGGACCTATCAATCAGCTGTCCATACCAAAAAAATTAAAATAGTGACCAACATGAACAACTGTTTCTATGTTACATTAGGGATACAGGTGCTAAGAGCTAAAGGTAAACAGGCAGCAGGAATAGGAAAAGATGGGACCAAAACTCAGGACCAGTGCAAGATACTAAGTAAGAAGCACACATAGGCAAGATGCAGCCAGGGAGTCCATCATTCCTAATCTATCAAGAAAAATTTGTTCAGAAAAAGGAATTGGATCATAGCTGCAGAGAGCTAAACAGACACATGCACAGTAAAATGGCTGATTCATGGGAATGAAGCAGGGGGTGAGGAGAGAATGGCCTTAAGGCAATGATGAGTTCAAATCTTGACTATTATGCTTCCATGATTCTATTTCCTCTAAATCTGAATAGGTAAATTAGACTTGGATGCTTTCTTAAAAAGAGATACAGTTTTCCCAGATTCTGAGTTCAATATGTGGATTAGGGGACTTTGCTTCCTAGGATTAAATGGTTGTAAGGGTCAGAAATATAGCATTTCCTTAAAAGTAATATACTGTATATTTATTCACTACTTGTATTAGGTAAGCAATAGAATTTTCATAAGCATTATCACCTCCCCCATTTTTATAAATGGGCTAGGGTTGTTTTACAAAGTTATACCATAAATCAGCTTCTAGCATTTTATAGAAGAGAAAAATTAGAATGTGTGTTTATCAAACACCAAAGAATCTAGATGAAAATGTGATACATTTTATTGATCTAGGAATTACCTAATGATTAATGTGGTCAGGGAATTGATATGAAATTCCAAAGCCTCTGGAACCTGCAGTAATGAGGCAGTTCATAATCCAGAAATAAGGATTCAACTTCCCAAATACTAATTTATTAGAGAGATTAATACTTTTTGATAACTGAGAATTCACTGTTGAATATATCATTAAAGCTTTATTCAAGACAGAGAATAACATTTACTAGGAGACCAAAGTAATTCAGTAACACACACTTAATACAAAGAAAATTAAAACATAAAATAAACTGATTCTTTTAACTACCTTCATCAACTGAAAACATTGTTTGCTATTTCAATTATATTCTTCAAATATATTGACTTCTGCATCATACTATGTATAAAATTCAAGTTAATCTCAAGAACAAAATAATAAATAACAGCAAGATGGTAGCTATATACAATAGAGTAATCAGGGTCTGAAATGTTAGCATTACAGTACCACAGTAAAAATACCAATTCTAGGTCTTACTTCATCAGTGCTTTATGTACTGATCTTGATTAAAAAGACAGAGTACTCTGTGCATGTGTGCATGTGTTTGTGTGCATGCATCTGTGTGTATTTGCACATGCATGAGTGCTTATATTTGCCATATGAAGGGAAACATCAAGGAGATCAGTTTAAATGAGGAATCATGGGAAACTGAATAAAAAATCAGAAAAGGTTGTAAGGTTCTGACTGATTATTCTTAGAGAAATCACTTGAAGCTCTATGAATTCAAAGTTTATAAGGATAATGTTTAAAGTTATTAATCAGGCCTTCAGGTATTTCAATTAGACATCCAAACCTGAATTACAATGTGTATTTCCCATTTCTCTTACAGACTATGCTTCCAGAAAGAAAAATATATGACTACATCCATGGGGCTAAATTCAATAGGATACATAACACCTATTTTAAGGACAATGAAGTTTTTATCGTCTTTTCCTTCTCTTTCTCTCATCAGATTCTGTTCTGTGTTCCAGTCCCCTCTTTCCTAAAGCTCCACTCCACCAAGAGGTCTTCTCCAATCTTTTCATGCCCATTTGCTTCTCCAGTCTCACAATGTCTGTAGCATTCTTTGTCTATTATCACATACCTTGTTATATATTATTTATTTGATTTAAAAAAATATACCATTTCTCCCTAGGTAAGATCCTAGAAGACCTATTTAAATGTATTATTATATTTATGAGATGTTGGTATCCTATTCTGCATATACTAGAGAGCTATGCTCATAATAGATAGTAAATATTTTTTGTTTAAAGGAAGACGTTATCTCAGACTATTACTAATTAATTCTACTTCTTTGTAACATGCAGGGATAATACCAGATGTTTCTTTTAGCTTAATTTAAGATTTGATGTGTTGAAAAAAAGATTTATTCCGTTACATTATTTTGCCACCCAAAAGCTATTTACCTTAATGTGCATATATTTGTCTCAATTTAAGGTTCACTTAAGCCAAACATTTGTATAGAAATAGATTTTATAAATCACTTCCCAGTAGACCTTACTTATCAGTACCAGGTTCTTGAATATGTTATCCATGCTTCCTAGGCCACCAAGAAAGGCAGCCATTATTTTTCAACTTCATAGTTTAGAAAGTTGAATCTTTGATACATAACTGATGGTTAATGATAAATGATTATTTATTTATTTTTAAGGGGTTAGGAAGAAAGGAGTATGGTGAAAGTATCTTCTTTCCCTAGCTAGAGCTATTTAATCATCCTCTATTTAACTTACCTTGCTCCAATTCCCAAACAAAATGTTGATGTTTGATTAGAAGCATTCTAGTAATTAGAACTACAATATTCTGGAATTTGAAATGAATGCACAAAAATAAACTTAAAGTAAGTGTATATAATTGTGCCTTGAGGAAAAGAAAAAATAAATGTTTATTCCATGTGTAATATAAATAAGTGAACTTTAAGAGTATAAGAACCATGTATGTTTTAAAAACTCCCCTCTAACACATATTCAGGCATGAAATAGGCATTCAATAAATAATTTTTGGTTGCATAGATGAACTTTTCTTAGAGTCATGATTTTGATGTCAAATGCTTTATTTTTCTTCTCTACTCCAAATTATGGAAAAGTAAATGATCCTTATAATTACAGTAAAGGCAAAATGAAATAACTTTAATGATCAGGTAAAGTTTGTCAAGGTGTGGCCTAGCTTTTTATGTGGATTTTCTAATTTAGCATAAAAATACTCTTTTACATGACATACTAATGGCTGGGGTTCTTGTTCATGGAGTTGAAGAATGAACTTCGCAAACACTCAAGGTAAGAGAGCAATGCAGATACTTTTCAGAGATAAAGTAAGAGGAAAGAGCTCCTGGTTTGCACCGGGAGGGGCAAGAGAGTCTGTGGTGGTACATTGTCTAGAGGATTTATAGGTGGTTGAGAGACAAAGGGCTAGGGATGCAGACCCGCTAAACGGTCTGCAAATGTTTATTTTTGAAAAGACACTAAGTTTCTTATCAGCATTCCAGGTTATTTTTCAAAGTTAACTTAAGGCAAGAAATTTACTGCATTGATTCCTTCCCAGAATAGCAGCTTCTTGGTTTGGGAGCAGATTCTTCCCCAGGATAGCAGCCTCTTGCTCTGGGAGCATATCAATCAAGACTCCCTGCCTTGCTCCCAAGGTGGGCTGAGTTATTGTCTGCTATGTTGAGAAACCTACTTTTTGACTTTTTGGGTTTTAAAATGCAATCTTATCTTTAAGATGGAGTCTTTCCTATGTTGTTTATGACTGGGCTTGCTTGCCATTATTAATTGCCCAAGTTGCAAATCATTTGATTTAGGGCGGGAGGAAGAAAATCAGCATCTGGGTAAAGTTAAAGAAAATAAGCTGGGCCTTTTAGCAGGCTAAAGTAAGTCTTACAATAGCCTGATTTAATTGACACAGTAAGACATGGGCTATGCTGAGGTGTTTTCTTATCTGGGGGATATTCAAACATTTCAGGCCAAGTTACTCCTGACTATTTAGTTTTAATTAATCTCACAGAAGAATGCTTACATTAGTTTAGAGAATTAATGTGACTCTGACTTTGCTTAATTGTTTAATACAGAGTTTTGGTGGATGTCTTTTTCCAGAGGCCCTCACCATACTCTGACTACCCCCACTGTCCCTGTCTCAGTACTATTCAGATTTAAACCAAAGACATAAAACCTTGTGTTTTTCTTAAGTGATATATTAGAGAACTAATATAAAAATTATTTCTTATTACTGTGGGCCCACAGCCCAATCTTCCCCAGAATTTGTGCAATTGAGTGAGTGAATTCACTATATTCATAGTATTGTTTTTGAAACTTTCCTTCATAGTTTTTCTTGCTATTTAAAACTGGCATTTTTGAGATTAATATCAGTAAGGAAAAAATAATTTAATGAGTTTATTTGCAAACCCCCACCCTCAAAGGACAGAGGAATCTGCATCTTTGTGTGATGATTTTAATCTTCCAAAGAAAGTATTTATATTACTTGACTCTAATATTAGTGCTATTTTTATTTGAAAATTTTGCATGGGAATTATGGCTGTATGGTTTTGGCCAACCTCAGAAACATTGAAGATGTGAGAAGAAACAAAAATTAATAGTAGAGCAGGCGTTCCATGACACCCTGTTCCAGCTTCCCATTCCCTCTACTTCCTACACATCTTGTTAAAAGCACAATAGGCATACAGAATATAACTGTGAACCTTCAACTGTTTTGTATGACTTAGTTAAAATTACTTATTCTAACCCTCCTGACTGTATTGGCTTTTATTTTTCTTGTGTGTGGTCTTTGGGGGTGCTAAGGCATTTTGTAGATACTCTGATAAACAGGACATGGTTAAAATTATTTATTCATATATATGTCATACACTAAAGTACAGAAATGTATTTTATGTATTCTAACAGCTATAAGACAATAAATAATGATCTTGAAATGTTTATAAATATAGGATATTTGGAGAAACTTCTGAACAAATATATTTAATAATTCAAAAAAGAAGCTCACAGTATATTGCAACAAAAAAGTATCTTTTTATTATCTAGGTATGTGTAAAGATATTTTTGTAAGTTGTATTGGCATGAAATGTTACAGATGTGACATTAAGAACTGTGATTCTCTCTCTAGATTGATTTATATAAATATTTATATGTACACATATGCTCATATGGGTTTACAAAAACATACGTTGTATAGAGTGAGGAGATAGTGTTATTTCATGCTGTTTTCCCTCTAATCTGATGTACAACTCTGAGCCATGTAATTCTCCAAAACAAAGACAATGCAGAGGTAGTAGGAAGTCTGTCACTAGAAGACATTAACAAGGCCTCTTTCACAGGACTTTATCCTGAGTCAGATTCCAATATGTGGGAAACTTTCAGGGAAAATTTACTCAGTAGACATTCTTGTACTCTTGCAAAAAGGTTTGCAGTATTATACACACACACACACACACACACACACATATCAGGCCTGGAGGCCGTAGGAGATTGATAGTAAAGAAGTTGGTTCCTGGTGCTTATGACTGCTGATTTACAGGTGCCTAGAAATGGGAATCATTGCACCTTCCATATGTCTTGAGTTACCTGAGCCTAAAGGTAACCTAGCAGCAGAGCAGCAGGAGCATACAAAGATAACTCATATTACATACATGGTACAGCAGATGGCAGGGAAAGAAAGCTCAAATAATATAATTAGAAGAGCTTTAAACTCTAAAACTGTTAAACTGATGAAAATATTCTGAGGTACATGCCTCATATGAGAAAAATATTCAGGAAAAGATATAAGCAACAAATTAATGAGCAGAGACCTTGAGATCCTGCACGATGAAGAAGAAATGAAACAGTAGTGAGTAATGTATACCATGTGTAATATATTTAATGATAGTCTGTGAATGTGCAGTATAAATTCTGAATAAAGCTACTGAAACAAAAGGGGTATACTCTAAGTGAAATATTACTAACATCGAGATAAAAGCCATGCAGTAGTCTAGATCTTATGAAAAGAGGGAAGCCACACAGAAATTTGAGCAGGGGAAGAATAAAATAAAATAATAAAATTAATAAAATTAAATAAAACATAAAATAAAATAAATAACATAACAAAAGATTAGAATGATGGATTGACTAATAAGTGAAGAAAAATCTGCAAAACACAGGACACACAGTATAAGTAGTAGCCAGTACTCCTAAGGGAAATACAGTGAACAGGAAAAATGTCCAGGTTTTGTGGAGAAGGCATAGCTATGGCTCACTTAAGTGCAGAGAAGTCACTCTGGTGCTGTGCAGAGGACTTGGTGATTTGCCCTCGAGATCTTGTGGGAACCCTAAGGTGTCAAGAAAAGTTATTCATGGGGTGGTGACTCCTCTGAGGGACTTCACTAGAAACCTGCCCACAGCGAGGTGTCAAGGAAACTTGTTTCCTGATGTGTGCTGCTGACCACCATACACACTGCAAGAGCTGGTTCTGGAGAAACTGTGAGGACTGCAGAAAGCAGAGGTACTCCACTGTGACAACCACCCAGTATGGGTGGGAAGCCATTTGCAGCTGTCACTGAGTAGTGCTCATGTCTTTCATGCTGTACAGTGGCAGAGCCCCAAAGAAACTGCGCAGCCTGGTCCTGGAGAAAGCTGTGTACACTGCAGGGTTTGCCCAGGGAGCACACTGAAACCAGGAGGCACAAAACATTTTCTCCTGCAGGCAACTCTCTAGAACTCTCTCCTGACAAAGCTTTAGTGCCAGCTGGAAAAGAAAAATGTAAGGGCCAGATCCATTTTCACAAAGCAGGCAAAAAGATCAACTGGGGTCTCAGTGCCAATAAATCAGTAACTAGACAAATTCCCCCTTTAATTATTCAACTTCCATATGCATCCTTCAACAAACATGTGGACTTTTCAATTAACAACAAAATAACCGTATATTTCTACTTAACAAGATATAGATATCATTCTCACATGTGAAAAGAACATTCCGATTTTCTCCAAAATGAGGAGACATACAATGACAAGCGTTCTTGTGCACATCACTGGATATATTAATTACCCTGCAAATTCAGTCACCACCCCATTGAATATTCTATATCTAAAGAATAAATTATAAAGTTAACTTTCAATATCTTATATATATATAATAAAAATTGGAACACACAAAGCACATGGAAAATAGCATTTTCAAAACAACGTGCACATATATAGAATAGAAACAAGCAAAGATTAAATTTTATAATTGGCTATCTGACTATAAGTGATATCTGTTTCTTCCTTCTTTTGCTACTCATTTTGTATTTTCCTGGACCTCACCAAAAGAACTCATACAGAGTTGATATTTGGCACAGACATTTCAAATGTCATTGAATCTGCTGGATCACAAGGCCCAGTAGTGGAGCAACTTGTACTTATGGTGAAATTAATTTCAGTAACTTCTCTAAGGATTTGGTATTTTTTTCCCACTTACCATCTTGGAAAGTAATGGAGTTTCTAGGGGCTTCCAGTTAGTGCTTCCTACCATATGGGTCAATGAGCTGACGTATTGATTCTATCAACTTGTTGTAGAGACTTCTCTTATTCTAGTCCCATTAAAAACTGAATTCTTTATAGGTGACTCCATAGTAAATGTTGCCTCCAATATCTAAAACATACCTGTTGATCATTGTGCTTCTGTTTTTTTATGGGAGTGTGAGGTATAACAACTTGCTTCAACCTTGAGGGGATATCTCAGTCTACTCTAGGCTGCTTAATTCCTAGATCCTTCACTAGAGAGGTTGGTTCCTAAATTTTTGTGAGGTTGACTTCCCAACCCCAGCTCGTTTTCATCTCTTCCTAAGGCCTCTCAAGTACCAATCACTTCCTGCCCATCATATCCAATCACCATAATGTAGTGAATGCAGTGGACCAGTGTGATGTTCTGTGGAATGTCAACAGTTTCAAAACCTCTGGGAACTATGATAGATATAATCATACCTGCTTCTTTCAACTGTTTTATGGTAGAATTAATTTATGTAATTTCCCCAGGGATTTGTTATTGCTTTTGATTTATTATCTTGCAAGGGAATGGAAGGTACAAGGGCTTCCAGTTAGTGCTTCCTACTGTAATGTCCCCCTATGGGTCAGTGAGTTGATGTGTGATTCTATCAATTGCACTGCATGTCTAAGTCAATTAGAAGAGCTGTTTGCACCAGGATATCTGCCCAAGAAGCTGCCCCTGTTGCAGGAACCTGGCATTAGAGAACCCAAGTGCAGTGCTTTGGCCTGATGAGTGAGCACACCCAATCTAGGAAGCAAGTTTTCTTTCCTCTTGGAATCTTTCTTCTGTGCTTTCTACTGACAAAGCTTCAGTGACAGCTTACAAAGAAAAATATTTTAAGGGCCCAGATCCATTTTCACAGAGCAAAAGAAGGTATGTATGTCAAATTAAGAAGTAAAAAAATCAATAACCCGAATGTGTCCTAAATTTTTTCAATTAAATATTATATGTGGGGTAACTGTGTATAAGGAAAAAGTAAGTGTTCCACATACATCACTTGGTTTATCTTTCACAAATCAAAGTTTATAAAATATTGTATCTTACTGGGAGAGTAAGCCAGCAGTCAGGAAATAGAACAAAATGATTAAGAAAGACATTGAAAATTATCTTTTTGAATATTACTCTTTGAATAAGAAAAGCAAATGTTATTTATATGTGTATGTGTGTGCATGCATAATTTTCATGTATGAGCAAAGTACATATGTATATGTATACATGTATGTATACTTTAAGCATTACTACAAGTAATGAGAGATGATCAATTCAATACATTTCCCAGGATTGAAGTTATACAGTAGATTTCCATTTTTTCCTGTTTTAGGAATAAATTCAAGTGGTAGTTTTTTTTAAATTTTTTATTTTTCTATCACTAATCTACAATTACATGAACAATATTATGGTTACGAGACACCCCTTATTATCAAGTCCTGACCACTTACCCCATTAAAGTCACTGTCCATCAGTGTAGTAAGATGCTATAGAATCACTACTTGTCTTCTCTGTGTTATACTGCCTTTCCAGAATCCCCCCTTTCATTATACATGCTAATCGTAATGACCCTTTGTCCCCCTTGTCCCTCCCTTCCCACCCATCTTCCCCAGTCCCTTTCCCTTTGGTAACTGTTAGCCCATTCTTGGGTTCTGTGAGTCTGCTGCTGTTTTATTCCTTGAGCTTTTTATTTGTTCTTGTACTCCACAGATGAGTGAAAACATTTGATACTTGTCTTTCTCTGCCTGGCTTATTTCACTGAGCATAATACCCTCTAGCTCCATCCATGTTGTTCCAAATGGTAGGATTTGTTTTCTTCTTATGGCTGAATAATATTCCATTGTGTATATGTACCACATCTTCTTTATCTATTCATCTACTGATGGCCACTTGGGTTGTTTCCATTTCTTAGCAATTGTAAATAGTGCTGCGAAAAACATATGGGTGCATACGTATTTTTTAACCTGGGCTCCTGCATTCTTAGGGTAAATTCCTAGGAGTGGAATTCCTGGGTTAAATGGTATTTCTATTTTTAGTTTTTTGAGGCACATCCATACTGCTTTCCACAATGGTTGAACTATTTTACATTCCCACCAGCAGTGTAGGAGGGTTCCCCTTTCTCAACATCTTTGCCAACATTTGTTGTTGTTTGTCTTTTGGATGGTGGCCATCCTAACTGGTGTGAGGTGATATCTCACTGTGGTTTTAATTTGCATTTCTCTGATGATTAGTGATGTGGAGCATCTTTTCATGTGCCTGTTGGCCATCTGAATTTCTCCTTTGGAGAAGTGTCTGTTCAGCTACTCTGCAAATTCTTTAATAGGATTATTTGATTTTTGTTTATTGAGGTGTGTGAAATCTTTATACAATTTGGATGTCAACCCCTTATCGGATATGTCATTTATGAATATATTCTTCCATACTTTAGGATATCTTTTTGATATACTGATGGTGCCCTTTTCTGTACAAAAGCTTTTTTGTTTGAGATTGAAGTCAGGGAGCATAATTCCCCCTGCTTTATTCTTCCTTCTCAGGATGGCTTTGGCTACTCAGAGTCTTTTGTGGGTCCATATGAATTTTAGAACTATTTGCTCTAGTTCCTTGAAGAATGCTGTTGATATTTTGATAGGGATTGCATTAAATCTGTAGATTGCTTTAGGCAGGATGGGCATTTTGACAATATTAATTCTTCCTATCCATGAGCACAGGATGTGTTTCCATTTATTAGTCTCTTCTTTAGTTTCTCTCATGAGTGTCTTGTAGTTTTGAGAGTATAAGTCTTTCACTTCCTTGGTTTGGTTTATTGCTAGGTATTTTATTAGTTTGGATGTGATTGTGAATGGAATTGTTTTCCTGATTTCCCTTTCTGCTAGTTCATCATTAGTGTATAGGAGTGCAACAGATTTCTGTGTATTAATTTTGTATCCTGCAACTTTTCTAAATTCAGATATTAGATCTAGTAATTTTGGAGTGGATTCTTTAGGGTTTTTTATGTACAATGTGATGTCATTTGCAAACAGGGACAGTTTGACTTCTTCCTTGCCAATCTGGATGCCTTTTATTTCTTTGTGTTTTCTGATTGCTGTGGCTACAACCTCCAGAACTATGTTGAATAAAAGTGGGGAGAGTGGGCATCCTTTTCTTGTTCCTGATTTTAAAGAAAAAGCTTTCAGCTTCTCGCTGTTAAGTATAATGTTGGCTGTGGGTTTGTCACATATGGCCTTTATTATGTTGAGGTACTTGCTCTCTATACCAATTTTGCTGAGAGTTTTTATCATGAATGGATGTTGAATTTTGTCAAATGCTTTTTCAGCATCTATGGAGATGATCATGTGGTTTTTGTCCTTCTTTTTCTTGATATAGTGTATGATGTTGATGGATATTTGAATGTTGTACCCTTCTTGCATCCCTTTGATGAATCTCACTTGATCATGATGGATGAGCTTTTTGATGTATTTTTGAATTTGGTTGCTAATATTTTGTTGAGTATTTTTGCATCTATGTTCATCAGGGATATTGTTCTGTAATTTTCTTTTTTTGTAGTGTCTTTGCCTGGTTTTGGTATTAGTGTGATGTTGGCCTCGTAGAATGAGTTTGGGAGTATTCCCTCCTCTCCTACTTTTTGGAAAACTTCAATGAGGATGGGTATTAGATCTTCAATGAATGTTTGATAAAATTCAGCAGTGAAACCATCTGGTCCAGTAGTTTTGTTCTTAGTTTTTTTATTACCAATTCAATTTCTTTGCTGGTACTTGGTCTAGTCAGATTTTCTGTTTCTTTCTGGGTCTGCCTTGGAAAGTTGTGTTTTTCTAGAAAGTTGTCCAATTCTTTTGGTTATCCAATTTGTTACCATATAATGTTTCATAGCATTCTCTCATAAATCTTTGTATTTCTGTGGTGTCCATAGTGATTTTTGCTTTCTCATTTCTGATTCTGTTTATGTGTGTAGACTCTCTTTTTTTCTTGATAAGTCTGGCTAGGGGTTTATCTATTTTGTTTATTTTCTCAAAGATCCAGCTTCTGCTTTCATTGATTCCTTCTATTGTTTTATTCCTCTCAATTTTATTTATTTCTACTCTAATCTTTATTATGTCCCTCCTTCTACTGTCTTTGGGCCTCATTTGTTTTTCCTTTTCTAGTTTCATTAATTGTGAATTTAGACTGTTCATATGGCAGTCTTCTTCTTTCCTGAGGTAGGCCTGTATTGCAATATATTTCCCTCTTAGCACAGCCTTCACTGTATCCAACAGATTTTGTGGTGTTGAATTATTGTTGTCATTTGTCTCCATATATTGCTTTGTCTCTGTTTTTATTTGGTCATTGATCCATTGATTATTTAGGAGCTGTTATTAAGCCTCCATTTATTTGTGGGCCTTTTCATTTTCTTTGCATGATTTATTTCTAGTTTCATACCTTTGTGATCTGAGAAGCTGGTTGATACAATTTCAGTCTTTTTGAATTTCCAGAGGCTCTTTTTTTGGCCTAGTATATGATCTATTCTTGAAAATGTTCCATGTGCACTTGAGAAGCCTGTGTACCCTGTTGCTTTTGGATGGAGTGTTCTGTAGATGTCCGTTAGGTCCATCTGTTCTAGTACATTGTTCAGTGCCTCTGTCTCTTTGCTTATTTTCTGTCTGGTTGATCTGTCCTTTGGAGTGAGTGGTGTGTTGAATTCTCCTAAAATGAATGCATTGCATTCTATTTCCCCCTTTAATTCTGTTCGTATTTGTTTCACATATGTAGGTGATCCTGTGTTGGGTGCATAGATATTTACACTCGTTATATTCTCTTGTTGGACTTACCCTTTTATCATTATGTAATGTCCTTCTTTGTCTCTTGTGACTCTCTTTGTTTTGAAGTCTATTTTGTCTGATTCAAGTACTGCAACTTCTGCTTTTTTCTCCCTACTAGTTGCATGAAATATCTTTTTCCATCCATTCACTTTCAGTCTGTGTATGTCTTTGAGTGAAGTGAGTCTCTTGCTGGCAGCGTATAGATGGGTCTTGCTTTTTTATATATTCAGCGACTCCATGTCTTTTGATTGGTGCATTCAGACCATTTACATTTAGGGTGATTATCGATAGGGATGTACTTATTGCCATTGCAGGCTTTAGATTCGTGGTTACCAAAGGTTCAAGGGTAATTTTCTTACTGTCTAACAGTGTAACTTAACTCACTGTATATGTTATTACAAACACAACCTAAAGGTTCTTTTTTTTCCTCCTTTTTCTTCCTCCTCCACTCTTTGTATGTTATGAATCATATTCTGTACTCTTTGTCTAGCCCTTGAGTGACATCTATTTAGCCTTAGGAATACTTCCATCTACAGGGGTCCCTCCAAAATGCACCGTAGAGGTGGTTTGTGGGAGGTAAGTTCTCTCAGCTCTTGCTTATCTGAAAATTGTTTAATCCCTCCTTCAAATTTAAATGATAACATTTCCGGGTAGTGTATTCTTGGTTCGAGGCCCTTCTGCTTCATTGCATTAAATATATCATGCCACTCCCTTCTGGCCTTTAAGGTTTCTGTTGAGAAATCTGATGATAGCCTGATGGGTTTTCCTTTGTATGTGATCATTTTTCTCTCTCTAGCTGCTTTTAAAAGTCTGTCTTTATCCTGGTTCTTTGCCATTTTAATTATTATATGTCTTGTTGTTGTCTTCCTTGGGTCCCCTTGTGTTGGGAGATCTGCTCACCTCCATGGCCTGAGAGACTATCTCCTTTCCCAGATTGGGGAAGTTTTCAGCAATTACCTCCTCAATGACACTTTCTGTCCCTTTTTCTCTCCCCTCTTCTTCTGTTACCCCTATAATGTGAATATTGTTGCATTTGGATTGGTCACACACTTCTCTCAATATTCTTTCATTCTTAGAGATTCTTTTTTTCTCTCTGTGCCTCAGTTTCTTTGTATTCCTCTTCTATGATTTATATTCCATTTTCTGTCTCTTCTACTCCATTTAATCTGCTTTTAAATCCCTGAATTGTATGTTTCATTTCAGATATGGAATTTCTTAATGATTGAATCTCCATCTTAATTTCATTCCTGAGTTCTTGAATATTTTTCTGTACCTCCATAAGCATTTTAATGATTTTTATTTTGAACTCTCTTTCAGGAAAATTGATGAGTTCAGTTTCATTTTATCCTTTTTCTGGGGTTTGTGAGGTTTTGGTCTGAACCAGCTTCTTTTGATGTTTCATATTTCTATGTGGTGCCCTGTAGTGCCCAGAATCTCCAGTCTCTGGAGGTGCTCAGACCCTAGAATGAGGTTGGGTGTCATTGTGGAGGAGAGCTGGTGTCTGGGGGAAGAAAAATCTGTTTCCTGATTCCTGTCTGTGGTACCTGTCTCCAGTATCACTGCCAGTGGGCCGAGCACAGAGGTGTAAGCCTCTATACTTTGCGTCTCTAGCTGTTGTAGGCAGGGCCTCCCTCTGGCTGGCATGAGGCCAGTGCAGTGATTTCTGGTTCATGAGCCAGTGCTGCCAGGGGAGGGAGAAGGCTCGGCATGATGTGTGTCACAGTAGGGGGCCTTGGAACTAAGCAGCCAGTCAAGGGGTTGGATCTCCTGACACTCCTCAAAGTTCCCAACCTGTTGGACAGAGCACGCTCAGACAGCCTTTTCCAGCTCTTCCTTCTCCAGTCCAGCAAGCTCCGTGGAAACCCTGCCCCTTCAGCAGCCCTCTCACTGCTAGGAAGCCTCTCAGAGCACCTGCCTCTCCCCTCTCACAGAGCAGCCAGATGTGGATCCCATCCTCCACAAACGGCCGTAATATCACTCTCTGAGGCACTTCACCTGTCCCAGCTCCCCAACCTCCTTAGCATCACCCAGTGTAGGTTTCTGTTCACAAAGCAAATATCCAGGGCTAGGTGTTAATTAGTCTCAGGCTTCCGCCCTCTCTCTGCTTGGTTTCTCTTCCTCCCACTGGTGAGCTGGGGTGGGGGACCCACATCAAGCCTCCAGAACATTAACCTGTTTTATCAGGTCTGCTCTGTTCATGATGTCTGTATGCAGTCTGGTGCAGCCTTCTTTCCTGTTACTAATTAACTATATTTTCATACTATTTGTGGTTTTGAAAGGAGTTCTCCATCTCACCTCTCACACCGCCATCTTGAATCTCTCAAATGGTAGTTTTTAAATTGGATTTTGAGTAGGCAGGACTAAAGACTAGCAACAAACACATGTGACTATGTAGCCAAACTATTAAGAAGACATTACATAAGGTGGGATACTCCAGAGAAATAGATTGAGTTACTTAGGAACTCATTGTTACAGAAAATTTATATTCTTGGCTTCATACTTCTCCTTCTCCTATTAAAATACATATTCATGTCTTACACATAAAAATCAGGAAAAACAAAGATAAAGGAGCATACCTAATAAAACTGTAACGTATATTTCTGAAAATTTTGGAATGATATAAAGTTAATATGATGAATATTAATATTGGGGATAGGCAAACTATTTAATTCTGTGACCACAGTTGAGCCACTTAACCATTTCAGTCTCAGTATATTATCTATAAAATGGGAGAGCTTTGAAGACCATATCAGACATTCAACTTTTTGTAACACCACAATTTTGGCTTTGAATATAGTGATGAAACCAAATTACAATATTCTTATCTATTTATTTCTGATTTAAAATAGGGGTATTTAATAACCTATCTGATAAGGGAAACAACCAATTAGGATAAGTAACTAACCCATCAGACTAGGTGTTTCCTACAATATTTGGTCAATCTATACTGTTTTATAAATGCTAATCATCAACACTCATTATTTCCCATTTATTTAAATAATTGTTTTCCATATAGTTAAATGATAAATGTATGCTAGATTGAATGACAGCCATACCTTTATGATTAAATGTGCTCTTTTGAGCCAATGACCTCTAAAATCCAAGCAAATTTGATAGCTTTTGTGTGTCTTTTTTTAGTTATTGTGGATCTATATATTACCTTATTTTCCATGTGAAGTTTATTACTTTACCTAAGAAATGGGTAATTTATTTTGTGTTTTATAAAAGAGCAAAAGCAGTGAAATGTATTGCAGAAACATTATTAAGAATGCATTGGTTTCTAAGTACATATAGTTGCAGCAATACTATACTAGTATTAGTAGTAGAATTACAGTGCTTTTAATATTTTTAAATGCATAAAATGATTCAAAGCATGCATAGGAGAACAGAGGATTATATTTTGACTTTTCAGAGAGCAAAATACAAGAGTGTTTAGAAATTAAAATAATGCCAGATAAATTAGTCAATCAGGATAGCTTGATACAAAACCCAAGATAAAAATAAGTAAAAATATGATGACTACTCATACAGCTTAAGTGGATAAGACATATTCTAGATTTCTAATCGTTCAACCTTTGTAAATTTAAGTAATACTTAATAGTCATGCCAATAAGACCAAAAACGTCTTCTGTGAAAAACATGACATTACAAGATAATTTAATTCTGCAAGTTTCTATAACATGGAAGTGATGGCATTTATTTTTCTAATACAAAGCTCCAGCTGAACTTAGATGCTCTATGAAAGGAAGCCTCATGGGCTAGGAGCTTGAAGAGGTGGCTTACTGAATCACAGTTCTTGTGGCAAGGTCCTTTTCTCCAGACATACTGAGGTTAGTTTATGGAGAAGTTCTTCATTGTTTCATGCACATCATAGAGCAGAAGCTGAGTCACACAGACTGGTAAATTACTCACATTTAAGGGAATAATTTTATCTAATTTCACTTTGTTTTACAGTTAAAACCTTGTGAATACCTATTTTCTTTGATGTATTCCATGAAATATTTGACTTATCTATATCACCTCTAGAGGATTGTTTATAAAAGAAATATATAATTTACTTTTTCATAAAGTAAATTTTACTCCTTGTAAAGCTTCAGGAAATTAGTATTCTGTTTATAACATAGAAATGATAGAAAAGTCCTGATGCTCACTATTTAGAAAAGGTCACTGTCTCATGGTATTAAAGAATGAATCATAACCTGCCTGAGATATAAGAAAACCTGATGTGTATTCTTGGCATGGACAAATTAAGTGCTTTCTTTTAGGCTCATGCATGCTCACATACACTGCAATCTTAAAACCTGATTTCAAAACATCAATGTGGGACAATTTAAACCTGTGTAGTTTGCATCGTTTAACCTTTATATTCCTCATGCATTTTTTAAACCATGCAAAGAACCCAAGCATTTTAAGTAAACATATGATCTTATTAATTTTCTATGTAAGGATATTTTCTCTTTATATTAGAAAGTCCCCTTTAATGTGATCTTCCAAAAATACAAGTCTTTGTGTTTTTAAAATATCTTGGTCTTACTTTGACATTCCTTATTATTTAGCCTGCTTTTCTATTTTTCCATTTCTCAAAAACTTAACAGTACTTATAATAAACATGTTCCCCATGATATTTAATATCTATAATGTAAAATATTATAATACATATATAATATAAAATCACTACTTCCTTCTGCCATTGTAGAAAAAAAGCAGCCATAGATTTTGCGTGATCAGCAAACAGTGACTGCATCATCCCTTCTATGTTCCAAATAAAATTCTATTTATGAGTGGCAAGCTAGATTTGGCCCATAGACTTACTTTGCCTTCCCTGGTTTTAGAGTCTACTTCTTGAACTGAAACAAATCCAAATTATTCTAATTTGGGCATACTTATGAATGAATCAGCCCTAAAAATATTGCAAAAAAAAACTTATAAGCAATTATTTTCCTATTTCATTTGTTTCAAAATGTGTGGGTTATTGAAACTTTACTTGTGTTTTGTCATAGAAAAACTTGAAATAGAAAATATTGGGGTCGGCCTATATTCAGGGGTATAGTGGTTATTTGGCCACAGACACTAATGGAAATTTCTTATTATGATGATGTGATTTTAATATACATGGGTATTATTTACAAATTACCTTAACCACTGTTTTAAATATACATGATTCTATTTTATTGACTTTTGCCATAAATTCTTTTTTTCCATTGTCATGCTTTTGTAATACCTCAATTGAGACTCCATTACAACTTATCACAATTTTTTCCACTACATATTTTTGCTCTTGTTATTTCACGTCTTCAAATGCAAACTCCTAACTTTTTTGCTATTTTGGGGCCAATTACATATATCACATTGTATAGTTCATAAATCACTTTGTAAATGTGATTTACAAAATCTAAAAAAAAAAGTCTTCTACTACCTTTATGCTTCAATTTGTCCTGATTTTCTTTAAAAAAATTTGCGTTTGCCTTTGGTTCAGTTTAGTTATACCAGAAAGGTCTGCAATTTCATGCTATTTAATTTTGAGTAGATTTGATTTCCTGTCTTCTAAGATTGCTACCACTGGACTTGAACTCAGCTGTGTTGAGTATCTTCTTAAATGAAATGGCGAGGCAAGAATGTGGTAAGATCACCTGGACTTAAATTCAGGGATTATCACTCAATCAGTGGCAAGAGGAATAAAGAACACACACACTTGTCAAATAGTAAAGGAACTGTGAGCTCGAGAATATGAACATCATCTTAGAATATGATTCAACTTCCAGTTCATTCAAGTTAGAATATGATTCAACATCCAGTTCATTGAAAAAAGTCCAAACTTCTTTACCTGTAAGTTTTTATTATGAAATATGGGATTTGAAATTTCCACATGTAGAGCAACATTGAATCAACAACTAAAGGAAGGCTTCATCACTTCTGGCAATATATGAGATGTAGAAACAAGTGAAAATTTCATGGGATGATATGAACCTTTATAATAGCTTGAGAGTTGAACAAATTATATTTCAGGTGATTTCGATAGTTCAGGTGGCAAAATTAGAATTACATTGTTAAATAGTTCTTTTCTTGAGCCAGATATCAGCAATGGAGAAGATGGTGACCAATTAGATTTTACTTTTCTTAACTAAAGCTAAAGGTGTCAGTTTCCAGGAACCAGTAAAAGACATAAGAAATGAAATGGAAAACTAGGTAGTATTCTCACATACTTCTGCAGTAGCAGATATTTGCTTATAGCCATACTGGGAAAATAGTTTAAAAAATAGTGACATTGCTATTGCTTCTGGCTAACATGGAATGACATAGACCAGATTTACTTTCCTGTTAGGAATAATCAAGAAAATAAAAAGACAAAGTATATTAAACAATGATTTTGAGATACTGGAGTGCTGGTATCACAATGTGATACCTGAGAGATGAGAAATAAATGAGATTGCATCTACATTTGTGCAGGCTTACTGTCTTAGAAGCTCCAGGACGCCTTCCTAAGCATAAAGGGAACCAAGCAGAGTCCAAGAAACTCTGAGTTGAGGGTAAGCTGAGAAGGTGGGGAAAACAAGGCTACTAGAGCTGCTAAGTACTGGGGAGAGAACCACATACACAAAGAACTCCCAGATCGGCAAGTCCTCCTCAGGTATTCACTCAGGTACTAATCACTGCATATTTAAAAGCTTGGCCTGGTCTTTTCACCCTTTACAACCTTGGTGTGTGGACGGTGATAACTGATTAACTACGCTTTCATTTGTTTTTCCCTGGATAAGGAGATTGAATAATTTTTCATGTTTATTAGCCATATGGAAAACTTTTTTTCATAAAGTGCCAAATTTCTTACCAACTTTTCCATTTTTTCTGTTTCTTCCTTTGTGATATATATATAAATATGTTTATATTTATATCTATATTTCTAGTTATAATGTGTGTGTGCTAGCCACTTTATATATGTTGCAGTTTTTCCTGCTGACTTTATTTTTCAAGAATTTTTGTATCTTTTGATAAGCAGATGTTCTTAATTTAATGAATTTAATCAACAAATGTCTTTTAAAAATAAATAACTACTATATCCTGTATTTCAAAACCATGGAGACTTGGAGGCATTCGACTTTCTTCTAGAACCATTATTATTTTACCTAAATTTAAATCTACAATTCATCTGAAATTTACTTTGCATATGGTGTGAAGCCAGGATCAGTTTTAATTTTTCCACACACAGAGCCAATTTGACACATTTATTTAAGCATTATTATTTTCTCATCACTTGTGACACTTTTATCATAACTCAAGTGTACATGCAGGTACAGGTATGTTCTGGAATTTATAGTGCTGTTTGGTGTAGGACTCTAGAATTAATTCAATCCAGTTTCACATATGTTATTCAAAGTTGAGTTTCAGTCCATTCCAAAGCCTATCCACTTCCAATTTACTTTTTTTTTTCCAGGTAACAACTCTTCCGATATTTAGATTCTCAAATGAAATTGAGCACAATTCACCAGATCTTCATATTTAAAGATGGATGTTTAGTTATTGTGTGTGAGTCACCATGCAGTATTTTTATATATATGGCTTTCCAAACATCTAAAGAAGCCATCACTCTAACTAGTAATAATTTCAGCCCCAAACTCTTGGTAAACTATTTTTATCAAATGACTATTTGGATTGGAATGTATCCAACATTTCCTTTGACCAAAAATACATAAAAAAGCATGTGGTTGGAGCAATAAAGTTATACAATGAATGCCTAAAATGAAATATTAACCAAAATTCACTAGGTCCCATGATATGACAAGAAACATGATCAATATATGGTTCTTACCAGATTCAAAAGCAATTCACACATAAATAAAAATAACATTTCTAGCAGCAAATAGAAGCTATCGTCCTAATGACCCTAATACATTCCCATTTGAGCCTGATTTTCAGTTCTGAAAAGGCAAGTTATGAATACTGAAATCTTCATTAATGTTGTGTCAATTTCTTATGCTTCAAGCCATTTCACTTTAGCTTTCATGTGTCTAAAAAGCAGAGGTTACTGATTTTATATCATATTAAGCTAAAGTTTCAAGCTCATTTCAAAATCGTTTTCTTATTTCTGCACATGTGATTGATGGCAGGCTTTATATACTGAAAATGATATTTAACAAGATATTAATTTATGTTGTGAGAAACTGTTTTCATCATTTAAAAAATACACCTTTCATGATCATGGTACTTTTTAAAGCTAGGTTAATTTGACCTTGGTTCAGAGTTGAGGACTATTCCTGTTCTTTTGTCATTGAATAATTACACTCTACTAAAACACTTGTATAAGTCATACATAAATAATTAGATATCAATTTTATGAAATCAGTAAGGGAATCATTATTTTGAGTTCTATTGCTAGTTAATAACTTTAACACAGTGGAAAATGTGGGTGCCTGTTATATACAAGGTCCTATATAAATACCTGAAAAGAAATATTGTTTTTTGATCACTTAAGATAATGACTTTAGAAGACCCACTAGAATACCAATTGCATGGCTTTTCATTTTTTTCATCTTCCAGTTGCTCTCTGTGTGATGAGGAAGCTTCATAATCCAGCTATATCTTCCCTCAGGCAAGGTTGCTGTGTGGTTCTATGAAGCAGAGCCCCTTCTGCCTATACAGGGCTGTAACATGAGCAAAAAACAATTGTTCTTAGGAAAAGTGACATGGGAGGTGAGACATATATTCACCTAAGTTATGTAGTATATCAAACCATTTGATGAAATTGTTGCTGTCTTCAGAGGTATATATTTGGTAGAAGCTTTGGAAGAAATAAAAGGGATTAGAGAGATTCAGGAAACTGGAGTATTTTAAGATTGGAAAAGGGAATTTTCACAGAACTAAGATATAGCAGTTGTATGATTGAGAAAGATTTTAAGCAACAGAATCCTAATTAAATATTTCTACTGTTTATATTGTGTTAGATAAATATCAGAATAAGGGTGGAACTAAGCAAACTATTTCAGTTGAATAAAAGGATTCAGAGCAAAGATCAGATGAGGAGTATGCTTCAACTCAAAACACAATGTCCTCAATGAGGTAGTACCCTTAAAGTTCAAATAGAAAGGTGTAAGGGTGATAAAGCAAATATAGCTGATATGAAAATTATTTCATCAAGAAAGACTAGTAGAATATGGAACAGAATAGAAGACAATAGAACAGAAATAGGCTAGATTGTTGAGTGTTGTCCCATTCAAAAATTTAAAAAATTATTTGTAATTTACTTTTAAATGCATTAAAATAGGGATGGATGTTTAATTGGATAGGTATATTATAGAACATATTTAGTGAAATGTTAATGACAGAATCCAGATAGGGGGCATGCAAATGTTCACTGGAAAATTATTTCAAATTTGCTCTCAGTATGAAACTTTACATAATAAAATGTTTTAAAACATCTTCAATGATCTCCCAAACTTCTATGAGTAAGAAGAGGGATGATCAATGTACTTAGCCCCTAAATACAGTCAAGTCTCTTCATACGTGGCCAAAAATAATGTAGAAGAAAAAACTTCACACAGAATTGAGGTTCAAGAAAAGGAAAAAAGGAGAAAAGAATACTCCTTCAACAATACTAGAATTGAACCTTACCCCCCATTCCTGAGGGATGTGAACTCACACAAAATTTCCCACCATAACTGTAGATGTCCTTAGGGTGAGTGGTTTCATTACATCCTCTATTTTTTCACTTTTCCAACAGACCTATTTATTCCTTTTTGCTGTTCTATCATTATATATTGATTTTTTAAAATAATTTATTTTGGTATCATTAATCTATAATTACATATGCAAAATTGTGATTATTAAACTACCCCTTCATCAGGTCCCCCCCCCCACGAACCCCATTAGAGTCACTGTCCAACAGCATAGTGAGATGCTATAGAATCATTACTTCTCTTCTCTGAATGGTACAGTCCTCCCGGCACCCCCCCCCCCAACATTACGTCTGCCACTCGTACTGCCTCTTTTTTCCCCTTGTCCCTCCCTTCCCACCCATCCTCCACAGTTCCTTTCCCTTTGGTAATTATTAGTCCGTTCTTGGGTTCTGTAAGTTTGCTGCTGTTTTGTTTCTTCAATTTTTTCTTTGTTCTTATACTCCACATATGAGTGAGATCATTTGATATTTGTCTTTTCCTGCTTGGCTTATTTCACTAAGCATAATACCTTCTAGCTCCATCCATGTTGTTGCAAATGGTAGGACTTGTTTTCTTCTTATGGCTGAATAATATTCCATTGTGTATATGTACCACTTCTTTTTCATCCATTCATCTACTGATGTACACTTAGGTTGCTTCCATTTCTTGGTTATTGTAAATAGTGCTGCGATAAACATAGGGGAGCATCTGTCTTTTTCAAACTGGGCTGCTGCATTCTTAGGGTAAATTCCTAGGAGTGGGATTCCTGGGTCAAATGGTATTTCTATTTTGAGTTTTTTGAGGAACCTCCATACTGCTTTTCAATATGGTTGAACTAATTTGCAGTCCCACCAGCAGTGTAGGAGGGTTCCCTTTTCTCCACATCCTCACCAACATTTGTTGTTGTTTGTGTTTTGGATGGTGGCCATCCTCACTGGTGTGAGGTGATATCTCATTGTGGTTTGAATTTGCATTTCTCTGATGATTAGCAATGTGGAGCATCTTTTCATGTGCCTGTTGGCAATCTGAATTTCTTCTTTGGAGAAGTGTCTATTCATGTCCTCTGGCCATTTCTTAATTGGATTATTTGCTTTTTGTTGTTGAGGTGCATGAGTTTTTATATATTTTGGATGTCAACCCCTTATCGGATACGTCATTTATGAATATATTCTCCCATACTGTAGGATCTGTTTTTGTTCAACTGATGGTGTCCTTTGCTGTACAGAAGCTTTTCAGCTTGATATAATCCCACTTGTTCATTTTTGCTTTTGTATCGCTTGCCTGGGGAGATATGTTCATGAAGAAGTCGATCATGTTTATGCCCAAGAGATTTTTGCCTATGTTTTTTCCTAAGAGTTTTATGGTTTCGTGACTTATATTCAGGTCTTTGATCCATTTTGAGTTCAATTCTGTGTATGGGGTTAGACAGTAGCCCAGGTTCATTCTCTTACATGCAGCTGTGCAGTTTTGTCAACACCAGCTGCTGAAGAGGCTGTCATCTCCCCATTGTATATCTAAGGCCCCTTTATCATATATTAATTGACTCTATATGTTTGGGTTAATGTTTGGATTTTCTATTCTGTTCCACTGGTCTGTGGGTCTGTTTTTGTGCCAATACCAAATTGTCTTGATTACTGTGGCTTTCTAGTAGAGCTTGAAGTTAGGGAGCATAATTCTCCGTGTTTTATTCCTCCTTCTCAGGATTGCTTTGGCTATTCGTGGTCTTTTGTGTTTTCCATATGAATTTCAGAATTATTTGTTCCAGTTCATTGAAGAAAGCTGTTGGTATTTTGATAGGGATTGCATTGAATCTGTAGATTGCTTTAGGTAGTATAGCCATTTTGACAATATTTATTCTTCCTAGGCAAGAGCATGGGAAGCATTTCCATTTGTTTGTGTCCTGTTTAATTTCTCTTAGGAGTGTCTTATAGTTTTCAGGGTATAGGTCTTTCACTTCCTTCGTTAGGTTTATTCCTAGGTATTTTATTCTTTTGATACAATTGTGAATGGATTTCTCTTTCTGTTAGTTCATCATTAGTGTATAGGAAAGCAACAGATTTTTGTGTGTTAATGTATCCTGCAACTTTGCTGAATTCAGATATTAGTTCTAGTAGTTTTGTAGTGGAGTCTTTAGGGTTTTTTATGTACAATATCATGTCATCTGCGAATAGTGACAATTTGACTTCTTCTTTACCAATCTGGATGCCTTGTATGTCTTTGTTTTGTCTGATTGCCATGGCTACGACCTCCAGTATCATGTTGAATAACAGTGGAGAGAGTGGGCATCCCTGTCTTGTTCCCGATCTTTGATGAAAAGCTTTCAGCTTCTCGCCATTAAGTATGATGTTAGCTGTGGGTTCGTCATATTTGGCCTTTCTGATGTTGAGGTACTTGCCCACTTTATCCACTTTGTTGAGAGTTTTTATCATGAATGGATGTTGAATTTTGTCAAATGCTTTTTCAGCATCTATGGAGATGATCATCTGGTTTTTGTTCTTCTTTTTGTTGATGTGGTGGATGATGTTGATGGGTTTTTGAATGTTGTACCTTCCTTGCATCCCTGAGATGAATCCCACTTCATCATGCTGTATGATCCTCTTGATGTGTTTTTGAATTTGGTTTGCTAATATTTTGTTGAGTACTTTTGCATCTACATTCATCAGGGATATTGGTCTGCAATTTTCTTTTTTGGTGAGGTCTTTGCCCGGTTTTTGTATTAGAGTGATGCTGGCTTCATAGAATGAGTTTGGAAGTATTCCCTCCTCTTCCATTTTTTGGAAAACTTTAAGGAGAATGGATGTTATTTCTTCTCTACATGTCAGGTAGAATTCACAGGTGTATCCGTCTGGTCCTGGGTTTTGTTCTTTGGTATTTTTTTGATTACTGATTCAATATCATTGCTGGTGATTGGTCTGTTTAGTTTTTCTGTTTCTTGTTTGGTCAGTCTTGGAAAGTTATATTTTTCTAAGAAGTTGTCCTTTTCTTCTAAGTTTTCCATCTTGCTAGCATATAGATTCTCATAATATTCTCTTATAATTCTTTGTATTTTTGTGGGTTCCGTAGTGATTTTTCCTTTCTCATTTCTGATTCTGTTTATGTGTGTAGATTCTCTTTTTCTCTTAATGAGCCTGGCTAGGGGTTTATCTATTTTGTTTATTTTTTCAAAGAACAAGCTCTTCGTTTCATTGATTTTTTCTATTATTTTATTCTTCTCAATTTTATTTATTTTTTCTCTGATCTTAATTATGTCCCTCTTTCTGGAGAATTTGGGCCTCATTTGCTCTTCTTTTTCCATTTCAGTAATTGTGTCTTTAGACTATTCATTTGGGAATGTTCTTCCTTCTTTAAAAAGGTCTGGATTGCAATATACTTCCCTCTTAGAACTGCCTTTGCTGCATGACACAGACATTGTGGCTTAGTGTTGTTGTTGTCATTAATCTCCATGTATTCTTTGATTTCTGTTTTGATTTGGTCATTAACCCACTGATGAATTAGGAGAATGTTGTTAAGTCTCCATGTGTTTGTGAGCCTTTTGGTTTTCTTCCTAAATTTTATTTCTAGTTTTATACCTTTGTGATCTGAGAAGTTGATTGGTAGAATTTCAATATTTTCGACTTTACTGAGGTTCTTTTTGTGGCCTAGTATGTGATCTATTCTGGAAAATGTTCCATATGCACTTGAGAAGAATGTGTATCCTGTTGCTTTTGGGTGTAGAGTTCTGTAGATGTCTGTTAGGTCCACCTGTTCTAGTGTGTTGTTCAGTGCCTCTGTGTCTTTACTTATTTTCTGTCTGGTTTATCTGTCCTTTGGAGTGAGTGGTGTGTTGAAGTCACCTAAAATGACTGCATTGCTTTCTATTTCCTCCTTTAATTCTGTTAGTATTTGTTTCACATATGTTGGTGCTCCTGTGTTGCGTGCATATATATATAAATCATTATATCCTCTTGTTGGACAAACCCCTTTCATTATGCAATGTCCTTCTTTATCTCTTGCCAGTTTCTTCGTTTTGAAGTCTATTTTGTCTGATTGCTTTTTTCTCCTTGTTTTTTCCATGAAATATCTTTTTCCTTCCCTTCACCTTTAGTCTGTGTATAACTTTGCGTTTGAGGTGAGTCTCTTTTAAGTAGAATATAGATGGGTCTTGCTTTTTTATCCATTCAGTAATTCTGTGTCTTTTGATTGGTGCATTCAGTCCATTTACATTTAGGGTGATTTTCAATAAATATATACTTGTTGCCATTGTTGGCTTTAGATTTGTGGTTACCAAAGGTTCAAGGGTAGCTTCTCTGCTATCTAACAGTCTAAGTTAACTTTCTTGTTAAGTTATTGTACACACAGTCTGATGTTTCTTTATTTCTCTCCCTTCTTATTCTTCCTCCTCCATTCTTTACATACTAGGTGTTTTATTCTTTGCCTTTAGTTAGTATTTGGGTGGTCTGCTTACTTTGCTATGATTTTATTTTCTCTGGTGACCTCTTTTTAGCCTTAAGAGTGCTTCCCTCTAGAGCAGTCCCTTTAAGATATCCTGAGGAGGTGGTTTATGGGAGGCAAATTCCCTCAGCTTTTGCTTGTCTGGAAATTGTTTAATCTCTCAGTCATATTTAAATGATAATCGTGCTGGATACAATATTCTTTGTTCGAGGCCCTTCTGTTTCATTACGTTAATATATCATGCCATTCTCTTCTGGCCTGTAAGGTTTCTGCTGAGATGTCTGATGATAGTCTGATGAGTTTTCCTTTGTAGGTGATCTTTTTTCTCTCTCTAGCTGCCTTTATACTCTGTCCTTATCTTTGATCTTTGCCATTTTAATTATTATGTGTCCTGGTGTTGTCTTCCTTGGGTCCCTGGTGTTGGGAGATCTGTGGTTTTCCGTGGACTGTGAGACTATTTCCTTCCCCACCATGGGGCAGTTTTCAGCAATTATTTCTTCAAAGACGTTTTCTATCCCTTTTTCTCTCTCTTCTTCTGGTACTCCTATAATGCGAATATTTTTCCATTTGTATTGGTCACACAGTTCTCTTAATATTCTTTCATTCCTATAGATCCTTTTATCTCTCTCTGCCTCAACTTTTCTGTATTTCTGTTCTATGATTTCTATTCCATTAACAGTCTCTTACATATCGTCCAGTCTGCTGCTAAGCCCATCGATCCCTTGTCTGATTTCTGCATTGTCTTTCCTCACTTCCCTTACTTCCTCCCTCAGCTTTTGCATATTTCTCTGTAGATTCATCAGTATGGTTATGACCTGTATTCTGATTTCTTTTTCAGGAAGATTGTGCATTTCCATCCCATCAGACTCCCTCTCTTGTGTTGTCTGGGTCTGGGTAAGCTTTGTTTTTACCATATTCCTCTGTCGTTTCATGGCGATAGAAGTGGTAGGTTGTAGGTGCCACATCTGTCATCAGGGCTCTTTAAGACTTTTACAAATCCTACCATTTGCAACAACATGGATGGAGCCAGAGGGTATTATGCTCATTGAAATAAGCCAGGCAGAGAAAGACAAGTTCCAAATGATTTCACTCATTTGTGGAGCATAAGAACAAAGCAAAAACTGAAGGAACAAAACAGCAGTGGACTCACCAAACCCAAGAATGGACTAACAGTTGCCAAGGAGAAAGGGACTGGGCAGGGTGGTTGGGAAGGGAGGAGAAGGGGGTAAAGGTGCATTACTACTAGCATACATAATGTAGCAGGGGCACACGGGGAAGGCAGTATAGCACAGAGAAGACAAATAGTGATTCTGTAGCATCTTACTACACTGAGGGACAGTGACTGTAATGGGGTATGTGGTGGGGACTTGATAATGGGGGAAATCTAATAACCACAATGTTGCTCATGTGATTGTATATTAATGATACCAAAATAAAACAAAATAATAGAATGAAGATGATACTTGCATTATAATTTGTTGCCGAAAGAAATGTTGCACTTAAATTTCCATCCTAGGCTATACAACGAGATCATCTGAAGAACTTTAATAATATAATGGGTTTTGGATTTTCCTTCCCCCTACCAGAAATGATGATTTAATTAGTCTTTAAAGGGGACTGGATATTGTGATTTTAAAGTTACTCGAGTGATTTTAGTTTTCAGCCAAGGTTGAGAACCTCTGATATAAATACCAACCTTAAATAAATAAAACAGCTATACTCTGTAATATAGTATAGTAATATGGTATAGTATAGTATGGTATAGGTAACCTCTACTGAAGCCATGCACTACATGAAATACTCTTCTCAGGGGAGTCTTTGGGTTGCTCCTCCAGAATTTAATCAGGGCAAATATCAGCATCAATGAAAACCTTGTCACAGTCCAGCCCTCTTCTTTTTGGCCACTGAGCATGGGACTCTGAAAGGTTTTTCTCCCTGATAAAACTACATATCTAGATAAACTAGACTCACAGCAGAGGAAATGCAATACAACCTTGGCATAGACACATGTAGCTGAAATGCCATTTTTATAATATTCTTCATTCTACTATGCAGCCTCAAAATTAGTATCCTCTAGTTATTTAGAAGAAAATCCAATACTCCATAACACATTGGGTGACTCATTAGTAGGCTAGTGAATCCTCTATAAAATTTCTACTATTCACATAAAAGTAAAA
This sequence comes from Smutsia gigantea, assembly GCA_032199065.1. Lineage (NCBI taxonomy): Eukaryota > Metazoa > Chordata > Mammalia > Pholidota > Manidae > Smutsia > Smutsia gigantea. The sequence continues at coordinate 428,258 of JAVSCE010020781.1, read as the reverse complement.
AATAAAACTCTTTATTTGAGATAGTACATATTTATCCTTCAAGTCTTAAATCAAGTGTGAGTCCACTGTGATATCTGCCTTGCATCCTCTAGGCAGACTTCAATGCTAATATGTAAGCAAGGATTATATTCCATTTTAATTGAGTTTATCAGCTTTGCCACTGACTGTCAATACCTTCAGAAGGAGAGGACATGGGCTCTTCATCTTTATAGCTCAAAGTCCCTAACACAATACCTGGCACTTAGGTACTAAAAAACACAAAGTGAATTCATAGGTGACAATCTGCTTCAGGTTATCAATGGCAATATAAGCATACTCTTTCCTTCTCAAAGGGCAGTGTATCTGGTGCCAGTGAGAACAATGGTTACAGAATCCCCCAAATACAGGACAATTTTAGTAAGTTTTAATTGTGGATATACCACTAATAACCTTCTAAGAAATCTTTTAAAAGCTTCTAGCCATAGAGGTATTTAATTGTCTCTTATGTTGTACATGCTTTTCTTTTGAAATACATCACTGTTACAGTTGACAACATTCTGCTTGTGTTTCCAGACACTTACCTTTCTCCTCACAGACTGAGCAGAATACATTTTCCCCTAAGGATCAACTTCTGCTCTTTGAAGTAATGTTTAACACTGATGCATTTACACTTACCTAGAGATTATTTCCAGATTTTTCTTTTGTTTCTTTTTCATGGTACCTTTCTTTCTCATTAATTCAGAGTACGTTTATATCATTCTATTCAATCTGAATATAATCACTTTTTATATACTAAATGTGTTTATTATACTGTATTTCTGAATTGTAATTGATTTGTATCACACATTTTTACCAAACTATTCCCATAAAATTTCACCATGCCGATTATTCACCTGAATGTACCTTTAGTACAATAAATTTTCTTTTCTTCCTATTAACCTCTGTTCAAGCTTACCACCACCTTTCATTACCCTATAGTTGAATTTAATTTCTGTATCCTAGTTTTCTCTTCATTTCTGTAAGGTTGCTGACTTTGAGAAGCTGTAAGTTAGGTTCTTTTACATCAAAGAAACTTTCTTATTTAGCCAGACTTTTAAAATAACTATTTTTTTCACCTTTGGTCTCCTTTTTATTATCCTCCTCCTTGTCCTGAGCCTCATTTCCTCCTGTCATTGATGGTTGTGTTGCTGATTTCCTTTCTCCTGTTTGTTCACCTGAATTAATCTTTTTTTTTGAATCAGAAAACAATTTTTTTATTATTTTTTTATTTTATTTTGATATCATTAATCTACAATTAAATGAGTAATATTATGCAACAACATGGATGGAACTAGAGGGTATTATGCTCAGTGAAATAAGTCAAGCTGAAAAAGACAAGTACCAAATGATTTCACTCATATGTGGAGTATAAGAACTAAGGAAAAAAAAACTGAAGGAACAAAACAGCAGGAGACGCACAGAACCCAAGAACGGACAAATAGTTACCAAAGGGAAAGGGACTGAGGAGGATGGGTGGGAAGGGAGGGGTAAAGGGGAAGAAGGGACATTACGATTAGCAGATGTAATGTTTGGGGGGCACGGGGAGGGCTGTACAACCCAGAGAGGACAAGTAGTGACTCACCTGAATTAATCTTATAATATCCTTCAAAAAACATAAAATAATTTAAAGCATTTTGTTCTATTATAAATCTGTATTATATAAATATATTCTTCTCCCTTACATTTCACTATGCACCAGTTTTAAAAAAAAATAATACACAAAGAAGCAGTTTCCTGCACAGCATTGAATATGTTTGCTATAACGTCCTATTGAGAAAAGAATAATATGAATATTTGGATTTATTCAGAAGGAAACACAGGAGCTACAGAATCTTAGAAGTTAGGGATGGATAGAATGAAGTAGCAAGTCAATAGTAAATCTGTCATAGACTATAAAATGAAATGTTTTTGTAAGTGATAATCATCTTAATGGGATTATTTCTTTCAATATCAAATGGAAATAATTTTGTGCATAGTATTGAATTTTTTTCTGATTACTCTTGGTCAAGAAAAGAGAAAAGAAACAAAAACTCCTTAGAGATCTTTACAGCAACTTATAATAAAGTAGGGATTATTTTAACCCTTGAAGAACTCTCATAGGTTGTCAACCTCTTGCTATTTAAAGTTAACTCACCAAAATAGTAGTGTTATATTTGTCAACTTGAATATGGGTATAAGAAATACTAAACTGATTAGATATCCAATATCCATTTTCAATGATGACTTCAAAAGAAATTTTACAGAAACTTAGTTTGCTTTCATAACAACCTCAAACCATATATATTCAGAATTTCTCTCATTAATGTACTAATACTTTAAATTTATCTATATTATTAAGCTTATACTTTTAAGCCTTTGATAAAAGATCCTCCACTCCTTTATTAAATTAATATTGAATTTCCATTACAGGGAAGTAATTAGGGAAAAAATTGATGTGACATATGCCCATAATTTTAAAATTAAAATCCCAGGGTTTCATGTTATGAAGTAAACAAGTTCTCACTCAATTCAATTAAAATCTGCTTTATGTTTATGTGATTAGAATGAAATTAAAGTATATTGTATTGTGATATGTTAGATATTAGTTTTTTTCCATTTTTTTCTCTTAATCCTCCCAATAATCTTATGAAGAAATAGTGTCAGACCCATTCAGAAAACAGAAGTTCTGAGAATTTAAGTAAGTTATATAGTTATAGTATCTTACTCCAAAGCCATGTTGTTTCCTTGTGGCATCACTAATCATTTTTATTTATTTTCATAAAGAAGTTATTTTGCTTAAAATATTTCCAGTTATTTTTCTCTGTACTATCTTGAGCAAATAAGCAATTAATCACGCTGTCCTAGTACTTCTCACAGTGCGTACCTTCCAATTTTATGTAAGGTCTACAATATTATCTCCTTAAAATGAACTCTTCTGATGTTTAATGTCCTTATATTTACATGGAAATAACTATTCTGCATCACCTAACTCACTTTACTGTATTGAGGATCAAATAATTAATATATATTAAAGTTGGCTGGTATTTAATTATACCTCTCTCCTACTTATCTTCTGAGAAAATTTAAAAAACAGACATAAAAGTTGAGCACTAAACCCAGATGACTTTTTTATAACTGGCTTGAAGATCAAAGCTTGGAACTGACATCAACAAATACACCTGCTAGCAAATTTAATGTTAGCACTAACTAATGAATGGACTAGAGCTGGTAGTGCACTTAAATGTATGCACATAGAACATCCAGCCTGCCACACACATTTACAGACACAAGAAAGCAAGAGTTGGATGAGAAGAAATGTGTTCTTTAGCCACCAGCTGGTATGGCATGAACTCTGACCCAGTTTCCCAATTATTTACAAAACAGAGCAGAAAAAAATAATGTGGTCCTGTCTGCACTAATTCAGATGTAGCCAAAAATCCAGGCCAGACATTGTGCTAGAGACTGTTAATCTTTGCCCAAGATCAAACCTCCTTTTCTTACATGATTTAAAAAAAAAATCAAGCTGAGAAAATGATCGTTCTGGTAAAGCCTTTCTTTCAACCATGTGGCAACGTGATTAATTTTGGAAAAATGGCATGGGGCAAAAATGTGACTAACATTGGAGTTTGTTTTTATATTGAAGGGAGTTAGCCCTTCTCTCCCTCCTTTCCACCCACTCCATACACAGGCTGGAATGCAGAAGTAAGAAATCTGAGCATATATTAATGCAAAGCATAAGGATGGAAAGAAAGGAGTCTGGGAACCACATACTTTGAAATAGTTCTGGATCATCTGCCTTATCTCTTATACTCAGGATAAAATTAATTCTGTCATGTTAAATGCAATACATTTTGGAGGTTCTTATATGAGCCTAGCATATAGCCTCACTAATTTTTGTAAAAACAATGAATATTGCTCAAATATTTCAATCAGATAGGCCACCTATTCTCTTATGAGCAGTGGTTACTGAGATGGAAGATTCCCTAAGAAAAATATTCTATCACTTAAATAATTTAGGATGTATTGTACTTAAGATAAACTTAAGAATTTAGGCTTAAGAAGGCTAATAAATAACACCAATTTTCCCTGCCCAAGTTCTATAACAATGAATAGAAATAAGAAGCAAGGCATATGGTTAACAGAAGAAATGGTCCCTCAGTTCCTGAATGTCAGAGTTAGATAGATGTGCCCAGCTACAGGTGGTTCTGTAAAACAACAGGCCTCCACAGAGTAAAGTCATGTGTCCTGTGCATAACTGTTTCCTAAGAAAATTATGATGGAGTGGTTGAACATATGCCTAAACATTTATTCTAAGTACACCAGTCATGGAAGTTATTTTCCCTTCCCTAGAATGAGTTACAAGGAATTGAAGAAGGCCAGGGATGTTATACTAGCAGACAGCCAGCCCTTCATATAGCTGGAAATATCAGGTGTCAAGAATATTTTCCTTTTTCTCCCAATATTCAAAGGCTCTTTTTCCATCAATCTATCTCCATAAAACATTAAGCCTATAATCAAATAGAAATGTCGTTGTTGGGTACTGGAGAAGTCGAGGAATCTTTTTAAGATTCTTATGAGGTTTTTGCCTTCATACACACTACTGCTAATTATATATCTCAAGGAGTTCTGAGGGGCAGGATAGATTGTATATCTAAAAGGCAGAAGAATACATCAAAACCGTTTTTTTTCATTTGTATCATTAATATACAATTACATGAACAACATTATGGTTACTAGACTCCCCCCATTATCAAGTCCCCCCCACCAACCCCATTACAGTCACTGTCCATCAGTGTAGTAAGATGCTATAGAATCACTACTTGTCTTCTCTCTGCTTTACTGCCTTCCCCGTATCACCATCCCACTAGAATATGTGTGCTAATAGTAATACCCCCTTTCCCCTTATCCTTCCCTTCACGCCCATCTCTTCCAGTTCCTTTCACTTTGGTAACTGTTAGTCCATTCTTGGCTTCTGTGAGTCTGCTGCTGTTTTGTTCCTTCAGTTTTTTCTTTGTTCTTATACTCCACAGATGAGTGAAATCATTTGATACTTGTCTTTTTCCACCTGGCTTATTTCACTGAGCATAATACCCTGTAGCTTCATCCATATTGTTGCAAATGGTAGGATTTGTTTACTTTATATGGCTGAATAATATTCAAAACTGTTTTTTAAATTGATTCTGTGAACACTTTATTTAATAATCTGAAAAATTAAATTCCAAATTTATTTCTCCTTCAAGTTATATCCACCCATGTTTACAGATACGTTGTATCAGTGGCTCAGCTATGAGATTAAAAGTGATCATGAAAACACTTATTTTAAACATTAACTATGGTCACTTTGGACTGACCATTGGCTAAGGTAGAATTATGTTTCCGAGAATTCTTTTCTCTCTATGATTCCAAGTCAGAATTGGACATAAGAGACATATTATAAGATCTGGAGAGTAGATATGAAACATTATGCATACTATTTAGAGGTCCTGATAACTAGAAGCAAAGAGAGACAGATACAGATATAGCCAGAGGATTGGTGCCTGCCCTCAGTTTACTGCATGGTTAGAAACAATTCAGCAGCGCTGTCAGGTTCATGGGAGGCCTCCTTCCCTCTGCCTTACTATTCTTCAGGCCCACTGACAGAGAAATATCGGCCTTACATAGACTTCTTTATCTGCCTCTCTTCTGTGATTTCATTCTGGTGTGAGGATATGCCTAGATTTCCAGGTTTCTCTGCAAACTCCTACTTGTCCACACGTTCCAGGGTTTAATAAGAGCTGGTAAATGACTTTCCTCTGGTAATCCAACTCTCCATTACAGACCACATTTCCCCTCTTCCACCCTTAATCATATAAATTCTAATTACTATAATAAATCATGCTCATATTGTTTCTGCTTCTCTAATCAAACACTTGAGTGACCCAGTAACTATTCTGACAAGTCCAAAATTTGAACATAAATCCCTCAGCATTGAATTCCTAGGGAGAAATTCATTTGAGAGACCAAATTTCTTTGAAAGTTAAATTTCAAAGACATAAACATCTAAAAGAGTTAATGCCTTAAATCAAATTCTATTGCCCTCATAAGTTCAGGTCAAGGAAATTAAAGCCCTACTTTCAAACCCCCCAATTACTTGTTCTCATTCTCAGAAGAAAAGTTTCTTGAATAACTAAGTAGAATAAGATTTCTTTAACAAATGCAACCTGCAATCTCTTCCTGGAAATAGCTGTGGTGTTTCCAGGGCCACAAATATTCTGTCGGTTAATGCAGAGCTTCTCACAAGTCAGCTGAATAAGAGTACAAATGGTTAATAGAGAATACAGATCATGTTGAAATGAATGAATGTCAGTGACATTTTGAGGGCATAAGGAGCTCCTTAAAAAAAACTACTTTGTTTTTGTAATAATTTTATATTCATTGGAAATTGTAAAATTAGCATAGAAAGGTCCGTTGTGCACTTCATCTGTTTCCCCCAGTGGTCATATATTATCTAATTTTGGTAAAGTATCACAAATGGGGATCTGACTTTTGTTCTTCATGCATATTTATATATACACACTTGTGTAATCACCACCACAATCAATGTACACAATATTCCATCACTATAAAGTTCTCCCTGGTGCTATCCTTTTATAGTCATACTGTGGGTAATATTGCAATATTTCCAGAATCTCTCACCTGGCCTTAGTGCATCTCCATATCAATAGGTGTTTCCAAGGGGTGGAGAGAAGTAGTCATCTCCATATCACTAGGTGATAACATGGCATTGGGGGGATCAAGGGTATATCTGGATCTGTGAGTTTTAGTGGCATTCTTTATCAGCCAGATCATGAGAGACATGGGTAAGCAGAAGAAGATGACTGCTTGTAAACAGTAAATGAGTTTCTCTCACCTGATTTCTCCCTTTGACTGATTTAGGCTTCAAAGGTTATTTTCCCCAGTTGGGAACATATTTTCCCCCAAGAGTTACACATACCTATGAGCCTCCCACCCCTTACCAGCTTAAATACTAATTATTTTACCATCTTTATAGTTTTGTCATTTAAAAACATTATGTAACCGAATCATACAGTAGGTAATCTTTTGAAATTTTTTTCACTCAGCATAATGTCCCTGAGGTCCTTCCAAGTTGTGCATATCAATTATTGAGTATTATTCCATTGTGTGCATGTGTCTAACTATTCACCTATCGAGAGATATTTTGATTGTTTCCAGTTCTTGGCTATTAAAATAGCTGCTGATAATTGTGTATAGATTAGTTTGAATTTATCTGGCATAAATGAACAGGAGTGTGTACAACTGTCTTATGGTAGCATATGTTTAGTTTTTTAGAAATGGCCCACTTTGTTTCTCAGAGTGGTTGCAATTTTATGTTCCCACTAGCAATGTATGGAAGAGCCAGTTGCCTTGCATTATCACCAGCATTTGTTATTGACATTATTTTTAATTTTAACAGTTTTAATTGTTGTAATGATATCTCATCATCGTCTTAATTTTCATTCTAATGGCAAGTTATGTTGAATATTTCCCTTTTGCTTATATGCCATCCACATATCCACTTATGTTTATTCATCTTTTATACTTATTTTCTAATTGAAATGTTTATTTGGAGGTTTCTTTTTAGTTGGATTTTGAGATATGTTTGTACATTTTAGATCCAATTTCTTTGTCAGGAATATACTTTGCAAATATTTTCTTCCAATCTATAGGTTGTCTTTCATCCTTTCAACAGGAGCTTTCCCAGGACAAAAACATTTTAATTTTGGTGAAGCCCAGCTTCTGGATTTTAACTTTATGGACCATACTTTTAGTGTCATTCATGTTCATTAAGCCCTAGATCCCAACGTTTTTGTCTGAAATTATTTTAAATTATAGGCTTATATTTTATATTTAAATCTACAATTCATTTAGAGTTAATTTCTGTATAAGGTGTGACATTCAGGCCAATTTTTCTTGTTTTTTGGTGTGTGTGTGTGTGTGTGTGTGCATGTATGTTATGTGTTTTGATATCCTTTTTCACCATCCTGACTTGCTGAAATGACTACCCTTCTCCACTGAGTTGGTTTTGCACCTCTTTAAAAATGAGTTAGCTATGTTTAAATAGGTATATGTCTGCATTCTCTATTCCATTCCACTGATCTATGTATCTATCCCTCCTCCATAATTCCAGAAACATCAAGCTTGAAATCTGTTTCTGACTTTAACTATAATGTTCTTTCCATCATGACATTCTATTATGAGGATTAGTCTTAGGAAGCCAAAAATAACTTGATACTATAACTATATAGTAAGTCTTGTTTGCTTTGATAGATGTTCTTTACCAAGTCAAGGAAATATTCCTCTATTATTCTTTTTCTCATAGTGTTTTTTTTATCACAAATGGGTGTTGAATTTTATCAAAAATTTTTCTGCTTTAATTGCTTAAATCGTTTGTTTTTTCTTCTCTTGCCTATTAATATAGTGAATTTTGCATTGATTGATTGATTTTCAGATATTGAAACAGCCTGGTATAAATATCACTTGGCTGTGGTATATAATCTTTTAATATTCCACTGAATTCTATTTCCTAACATTTTGTTAAGAATCTTGTCTTCTGTATTCATGAGACATACAGATTTTAGTTCCATTTTTGTCTTGTCTTTGTGCGATTTCAGTAACAGGTTAATACTAGTTCCTTAGAATGAACTGGGGAGTACTTCTATTCTTTGGATTAGACTGTGAAGAATTGATGTTAATTCTTTCTTAAACATTTAGTAAAAATTTCTTGTGAAACCATCTGCACCTGGAAATCTCTTTTTCAGGAAGTATGTAATTACCAATTAAATTCTTTTATTTATTTTATGTTTATTAACATTATTTACTTCATATTGAGTGAATTGTAGCAGTTTTTAGTTTCAAAGAAATGGTCCATTTCATTTCATTGACTTAGTCAAGTGTATATGTGTAGGGCTGTTTGTAATATCTTCCTATTACCCTTTTGTTATCAGCAGGGTTTGTAATGTTATACAGTGTTTCATTGCTGAAATGACTACCCTTTTCCACTGAGTTGGTTTTGCATCTTTTTTTTTTAAAGTTAGCTGTTTAAATAGGTATATGTCTGCATTCTCTATTCCATTCCACTAATCTATGTGTCTATTCCTCCTCCATAATTATAGAAACATGAAGCTTGAAATCTGTTCCTGATACTAGAATGTGCATTTTCTCTTTTTGCTTTGTCATTCTTGCAAGATGTTTGAAAATTTTATTAATCTTTACAAAGAATCTGTTTTTTTCTTAATTTCTCAATTACATTTCTGTTTTATCATCAGTGGTTTTTGCTCTTATGTTTATTACTTCCTTCTATCTGTCTGCCAGCTTTGAATTTATTTATTTATTTTTAATTAGTTGGAGATAGGAGCTTAGGTTACTGATTTGAGACTTTTTTAATATAAGAATTCAGGGTTACAAATTCTCCTTTCAGTACTGCATTAGCTGAATCCTACAAATTTTGATATGTTGTATTTTCATTTATATTCTGGTCTATATATTTTTTATTTCCTTTGAGAATTCCACTTCAGCTCATTGATATCTGAAAGTGTGTTTTCAGTACCCAAATGTTTGGAGATTTTCCTATTATATCTCTACTATTCATTTCTTATGTAAGTCCATTGTGGTCAGAGAACTGTGATTCTAATTCCTTAAATATTTTGAGGTTAGTTTTTTGGCACAGTATTTGATCTATCTTACTGTATATTGCATAGCTAACTAAAAAGGATGTGTATTCTGCTATTATTGGGAGGAATGTTCAATAAATCTTGATTACATCATGTTGGTTAATGGTGTTTTCATTTTTGCTATATCCTTGCAGATTTTTCTGTCTGATTTTTCCATCAGTTGTTGAGAATGTTGATATATTGAATCATATTTGTGAATATCTATCTCTTCTTTCATAACTTTTGCAGCTTCGCTGTTTGGTGCATATAATTTTAGCATCACTATATATTTGCTAGATTGATCTTTTTATCATTACATAATATCCTGTATATTCCTGGTCATCTTTGCTCTGCAGTCTACTTAATCTGAGGTTTATATAGTCATTTCTGCTTTCCTTCAATTAGTATTTGTATGGTACATTTTTGCAATCCTCATTTCAACTTTTTGTATCATATTTTATGTGAGTTCCTTATAGAGAGTATCTGTTTGGGTCACATTGTTTTTCTCTTATCCTCCTTTTTAACTAGTTTATTTAATCTATTTTTATTTAACACAGTTCTTAAATTTTAAGGCTTAAGTCGCATTTTCTTTTTTGTTTTCTGTTGGTTCTGTTTTTCTGCTTTTCTATTTCCCCCTTTCTGCCTTCATAAGAGTTACTTGAATTATTTTTAAATTTCATTTTGATTTATCTACAGTGTTTATGAATGTATTATTTGTAAAGATTTTCTTTAATTTATAAAACTTTAACATATTGTAAAGTCTGCTATGGGGTTTATACTCTCCAATTTACAAAGTAATTGTCAAAAATATTTTTCTCAGTGTACATTAAGAACCACATTAGACATTGCTGTATAAATCTTTTGCCATGTGCAATTTGCTACAAATGCTTTAAAAATATGCCCTACACATAAGATTCATTCCAGAGTAGATTATTTTAAGTTCAAAGTGCTTATGTTTTTCTCACTGAGTATATAATTACTATATCTGCCAATCTATGTTTCAAATATTTACAGTTTACAGAATACTCTGTAAATGGGTCCATTTTAGAAAAGAAACAATACTTTCATAGAAATTCTACATACAATTAATAAAATATTTAAGGTAAGAACTGGTATATTTTATATCATGCATTTAATGAGCCAATTTCTCTTTGTATCTTTCAATATTGACAACATGTAAAAGTAAAATTTAGATCCACAGAGCTAATGTAAAAGAAAAACTATCATAGTATTCACATTTAATGCAAGTATTCAAAAAAAACTTGTATAGGGCTTTTTTGAACCTCTTAAACATATGTTAGAAGTGAGATACATCAATAATCTATAAATATTTAAGTGATCTCTTGACAATCATTACAATTGTCACATTATCCCCTTTCCTGGTTTACTTAATAGTCTGTAGGAACGTGTACAATTTCTGTGACATTCGATTTGCATTAGGTAAAAATGCAATTCCTCATTATTTATGTCTTTTCTTGATATGGAAAAACAATATTGAAAAATAATACATAAATGTTAAAAACATGGTAAATGACTATGTTTATATGAAAGCCTTAATGAAGTCATGGTAAATATTATTTCTTATATCATTTACTTCATATTTCTAATTTTTAATAAAGTATTTATATAAAGAACAATGGTATTGCCAAAGAGGGTTTTAGTTCTAGATTGTAAAATGCTTGGAGTCATCCTCTCATCCTTACAAGAAAAAAATCTGAACAAATTGAAAATCAATGACTTTTGAGATCCATCAGAGAATTAAGGCCACAGGTTAAACTGCAGAAAGCTAAAAACAAAAAGAAAATCTTGAAAAAAAGCAGAGAAAAGAAACTTACCTATAGAGAAAGAAGGAAAATAATTGCACTGAAATCCTCATCAGAAACCATGCAAATAGGAATATAGTGGAGTGAAATATTAAAGTGTGGAAGAAAAGCATCACCAACATAGAATTTTGTATTAAGCAAAATTATCCTTCAAAAGTCAAGGAGAAATAATACTTTTTCAGATAAGTAAATAAACAATATTGTCTTTGTTCTAGTATATATCTGCTCAAAATAATAAGAACAATGTATTGGGTGATTATACATATATGGGTAAATGAAATGAATGACAGCAATGCCACAGACAGGGATAATAAGAAGGAGGAATCTGGAATACTCTGTCAGACGGACCTGCAGTATCTGACAAGTAGTATAGCAACCATGAAGAAAATTAAAGTATAACATGTAAAGAAAGGGGAGAAAATGGAATCATAAAATGCTCAATTTAAATCACAGAAGGCAGAGAAAGAGAAGATACTATAGAAAAAGTCTTTTTGGGAGAGAAAAACAAATATGGGATAAAAAGTCATTTCTAAAAACTGCCTCTCTTGGGATTTTATTTGTTGAACAAACAATAATTTTAATTAAGTCAGTAACTGTATTATCATATGAGACAAAATATATTAAAAATTTAGGAAGCAGGGAAAGACTTACTACCAAATAACTGATGAAACTGTATCAGTGAACTTGGATAGATTTTTTGAAAGAGGAAAAATGTTAAATGTAAAAGGAAAAAAGTACAATGAAAATTTAGGAGGTATTCATTACAAACTGAGTGAGAAATCATTTTTTCTAAGATTACATCAAATTGTGGTGAGTCTTTTAAACTACTTAGTTTATGCTAAGGAATTTAAGCTTCTTTGGGTAGTAAAATTTAAATATTGACTTAGCAAGAGGGATGTTAACAGCACTGTAGAGTACACATAAAAAATCAATATTTTACAATAATGACAGTAATGTTCACATATACTGGATAGAAGAAAAAAATGTCGCTGTGGGGAAATTTTAGTTTGAATACTCAGACAATCTGTGAAAACTGTTCTAGAAGAGGTGGGGATGAAAATAGTTCACCCAGAGATGAATCTGAGTGAATAGAAAAAGAAGCAGGATCTTTTTCTTTCTAAGGCTGTGAATTAGACCTTATATGTGTGGGTATGTGCCACTGAGTGTCAGTTTGGAAGAGTCCTAGGCAGGGACAATAAATAAAAATATATATATATATATTAAGAATGAGTTGAAGGCATAATGACAACAAAAATGACAATGGTTTTAGAAGAGAAAAAAAGAGAAAGAACATGGGTATATTTCAAGAAATAAATTATGACTAGCATTAGAGGAGGGAAGAATTAGTATTTTTCTTCTAACTTTAGAGTCACTTTTCACCATGAGGAGCAAGTGGAAGTTGCTTCAGGGTTTGCTGCTGTTCACAATTCAATGATCTTCATTATTCATAAGATAATAAGGTACACCTAACTGGTTGTAAATTATTATGTTTAAAGGTTCATAGAAACCAATATACTTCATTGTACTTGCCATTATGGTATTTATGTGCTTTGCTACAATCAGTCATCTTTATTTGAATATGAAGTATAATTGCCTGTTAAGAAAAAAGTAAATTACACAAGAATTAAGGTATTAAAAGGGAATCATTTAGAGTTGTTAACATGAATAATTGATACAAATATTTACTATGAAATCATTATTATGGCATTTATTTTCAGTTATGTCATATAGTCAACAAGAGAAATTTGTATGCTAGATACTTATTTTTATAATTTTAAAATAATTATGGATGACTATGTTTATTGCATACAAAACTGTATTTTATGGACAACACAGTGTAAATATTTACCAGTATTTTGGTATATTCATTGTCCAATTAATGTGTGCTGCATGTTTTACAATTAAGTATTTCACTGTCTAAAAGATTGGTTTAAGTGGTACTGTTTACTATATTGAATTGAGCTAGATAACTTAATGATTTTTTTATAGTCTTCAAAATTGATGAGGTTCCTAAGACATAATAGAGATAAATGCAATTAAACAAAAATGCTTTAAGGCTGTTGTTCTTGAATTTATTAGTTTGATAGCTATAAAAACTCTCTTAATTTAAAAACTTTCAAATAAAACTTATTTAGAGTATAACCCATTTTTCCAAATTCTTTACCAAGCAATAAAGTAAAGCACTAAATATGTGAATTACATGGGCTTAATAACATTTATTAAACTAAATATATAATGTCTTAGAAAGTAATGTGACTTGCTCAAAATAAAAGAAGTGGCAGGCTTGGAAGCAGGGCTTCTGACTTTATCTATTGTGTTCTTTCCATTGCTACATTCTGCCATGAGGTTTAGTCTTAGAAAGAAAAAAAAATTCATCTTGAAATAAAGAAAGAGATGAATATGGGTGAGGATACATAAAAATGTTGACATTGGGAATAAACAGTTTAGGTTAACTTAGTTTTGTAGGCTGAAATTACTTTAGTAAAATAGGAGGTAAGATCATCTGAAAACAGGGAGTGTAAAAGTGAAATGTTTTGTAGCAACTGCTATAACTTTAATAAAGAGAATTAGAGGTGAACGGTAGATATGCCGGCATCAAATCCTCTGTAACTAAGCTTACATAACCTAGATTCAAACCAAAAACAAATGGTAATTCTAAATTTTAGTTTTTGTTTATAAATTTGATTTCATGTGAACAAAAAGGATTCTAGGGTTATATTGGTTGATCCAGTGGAACTACAAGAAAGCTAGTGGACTACATGTAGGTTGAGACTATGTGAGTTGATCTCTCGATGAAAGTGTAATACAGTTACTATAAAAAAAGTATATAAGAAAGGAAGACTCTGGTAGTTACACTTAAATCCTAAAATGTGGTGTATGTATATATATATATATATATATATATATATATATATAATAGGATATTTTTCAGCGATGAGAAAGGACATCCTTCTGTTTGTGACAGCAGCATGAATGTACCTTGAACACATTATGGAATATTAAAGAGCCAACCTCATAAAAACAGAGAGTAAAATCATGGTTACCAGGTGATGGAGTTGAGGGAATAGGACAGATAGTTAAGGGTACAAACTTGTAATGCATAGTAAATAAGCCCTAGAGATCTAATGTGGTGTATAGGGAATATAGATAACAACACAGTACTGTATTGCAATCATCAAACTTTTGAAGAGACTGTAACAATTATTTCCAGCAACTAAAAAGAAATAATTATGTAACAGATCTAATTGAGGCACTAATTATGACCACAATGACAATATTACAATATATAAATGTTTTAAATTACCATGTTGAACACCTTAAATTTACATAATACTATATGTCAACATATATTATAAAAAAATAAAATTATACCCAATATATAAAGCTATAGAGAAATGTTAAAGAACACTTGTAATAAGTTTCTAAGAAAGTTTAAGAAAAGAAAAGAAATGGATTCTAATTTTAGGTTTTAAGTATCAAAAGCATAATAATTTATGGTTGATAACAATAGATGATGGATTCAACCTAAAGGCCAATAAATCCAGGATGTAGAATGGGATGGTTGGTGCTGATAACACAAGGAGCAGTGATGAAAACAGTGAACATATTTTGAATGATTATGTTGAAGTCATCAGTATTAATAACAGGTATTTTACAAGGAAGACTGAACTAGATGCTGGACTCCTCAAAAAGTTAGAAATCCCACATAGTTACTTTATGTTTGGGAGAGATTACATAGGCAAATATCACTTTCAGAGGAGAGAGGATAGATGATCAATTGCTTGGAATTAGAACTAATTGGCATCAACAATGGACACCAAGCAGACAGAATGCTCCTCCTGCTTCTAAACACACAATAGTTGGAGGAGAAAAAGTAATAGTAGGCTCGACAGAACAGAGTTCAAAAAAAAGTTTCCTAAGGTGTAAGAATAGAAATAATATTTCAGAAGAAAAAATCCATTTTGTGTTTCTTGTTGGAGACAGAATATAGTATCTACATAATATAATAAAACCAAAGACCAATGAAGTAAACATGAGGGAAAAAAGCCCAGGGAGGAGTGGGTGCAGGCAGGGACATTTCAAACATCAATAACTACCAGGAAAGACACCAGCTAGGTTCATTAAAACAAGCAGAAACATGCAAACAAGAATTTGTCCTTTTATCCATTTGTAAAACCTGGGGGTTCAATCATGTGAGCGATATGATGATTCAATCATGTGAACAGTCTAATGATTCTTTTTTTAATCTATTTTTATGTAAGTTAATGACTTCATATTTTTAAAAAAGGGGCTTAAGGAATTTTGATTATTCCAACTTCCACTTAATACAACAGATTGGAAAGGTTTTGAAATGTATTAAAAATGTTGCATAGAATATTAATTGAAAGCAAGAGAAGAAATATCATATCACAGTTCTTGCATCCAGGGCTGATGTGGAGTAATGAGTTCACTTCTCAGGGCCACATTAAAATCTGCTTCATGTGTCCAGATTTATAAGGATCTGAAAATCTTGAAGTTTGAAGAAGGAAAAGAGGAAGGAGAGATTTTAAAGAATTGAGAACATTTATCCTTGAAAAATGAAGACTTGAGGAGAAAGTTTTGACTTCATTCATTACCTAGAAGACAGTGAAGTTTTTAGGCTCTCTTCTGTATCATTACATAGAATAATAGGACAGTTTGAGGACACGATTGGAATTTTAACAGAATAATTTTAGGGCAGTTTATATAAATATTTGCAAAACAATAAGGTATGAGAAGTGAACTCCCTAAAAGTAGATGAAAATAATATGAGCATGGAGAAAATGGAATTATACTGATACCTGGTGATATTTTAGAAATTAAATCACTAATAATCTTTATTCTTAAATTTAAAAATGATTTATTCTATATTTCTATAAACAGTGATATTTTGTTTACATATTCTTATGTTTTTTACTTTTTCTTGTGATGGATGTGGATGCCCACTTTTCATTCACATTGAACACTCAGTGTTGACCTGTTTTATACATAGTCAAATTACTTTGTGAGTTTTGGAAATAAATAACTCAAAAGATTCTGAAGTACAATCAATTTTCTCCCCTTAAATGCAAAATTAAAAGCTGTTTGCTTATCCAAACTTGGTTAAATCAGGGAATTGTTACATGTACTTGTCATTGTTAGGTAAATCTTGTTTATTTTCCAACATATTAAAAATAGCATAAAAAATATACAACTTTCTAAATCCTTGAAGATCATGGTATTTAAAGATCATCTCAAAATATTTAATTTTATGACTTAGTTTCCAATGACTTTTCTTGCTTTAATCCATATACTTTATATTGATTCTCATGGCCTCATGGAAATTTTCTTCCTAAACAGACATGATTCTGAATCCTTTTTCTATAGATCTGTCCTTGTTAACACTGTAGGATAGTCTTAAAGAAAATAAAGAGGTCACAAGTGGTGGCCCTCTGTTCCTTTTGGTAAATTTTGCTTTAGGACCTGCCCCTCTTCAAATATATTCAATTCTAGTAGGAATCTGGATTAAATATCCCTACTATACCCTCCACTGGAATAAAATATGACCCAAGTTGAAAATAATTAGATTGCTCTATATAGGATGGGAAGTGGATAATGTAAATATTGTTTTGGTATACATTGTGGCCACATAACCCTACACAGCCCTCTATGTTCTAGCTCTGACAATAAGAAGGGTGTAAGTCACAAACAATTACTAGTCTGCTTTTGACAGCATGGGAGGAAAGCATGTTTGGGAGTAAAACTAACATGGACCCAATCAGGGACAGGAGAAGGAGAGAAATAAGATACAGCCCTAAAGACATTTTTGAACTCCAGATGCCAAGGCCTTTATGTCAGGGTCAACCCTTGGATAGAGCACTAGTGTGACCCGACAATGAACTGTTTTTGTTTAAGCCATTTGTGATATTGTCCCTTGTAATTGAAAAGGCCTTAACTAATATAGCACCTATATCTCTTTTTCCCTTAAGCCTAGAACCCAGAACAAGCCCTCTGCAATCTATTGGCTCTTTATTTCTCCTCCTCTAGGACCCATTCTAACTGATCACTGCCTTTCCTAGCCCAGCAGAACCAAGGATGTATCCCAGGTGAAACGTGTTTCCCCAAATCTTAAGGTCATTTTGTTTTATATTGGCATATGATTTCACATGTCAAGGCCAGAGATTAAGAAGGGAACAACGAGACCATGGTAAGAAAATTGTCTTTTCTTTTTTTCTACTGTAGAGTGATATTTACTTTCCACACTCTGTATTAATTGTATTGATTACTATGGTATGATTATTTTTTCTTTCCTGTATTACAGTTTTGTGTGGCCTTGATGTTCTCAGGAAAACCTCCCTGTGAACCCAAATTAGGATATGGGCATAGAATGTGGTAGAATATTAGAGTCACAGCACCTGAAAGTTTTGGTTTTTTGTGGGTTTTTTGGTCATTCACTTCCAATCAAGTGAACTGATTATTCTCAAAGGGAACATAAACATCCAACTAATCTCTGTATCTTGAATACATACACCCATTTCTGCAGCCTCTGACTACCTTCTGTTGTTTATTTTGTCCCCATCCTTTATTCATCAACCTAATAACTCTCAGGGACTTTTGTTATTTGCTTCACTGCTATGAGGAGCATAAAAACTGTATGAGAAGAGAGTAAGTGGTAAGCACCTCAAAGCCATCCCAGCCAGCACTCAAGGGCTTATTTTCCCCATGACTCATAAAGAAACTGCTAATAATAGTGCCACACAGAGGTCACAGCCTCCAGCAGAGACAAAATATTCCTTTAAGGTGTACCAGTTTCATGATGACAATAACACCTAATTAGAACTTGCTTACTTTGTCTACTTTGGACTATTTGGTATATAGATATAAGTTAACAAGTGCAGTAGCAATGTGAGTTCATAACTGAACTGATCATTCTCATACTGGGTAATGTTTTTCTCTTACCTCAGTAATTGATATCAAGCTATTTGACATCGTACATATGTGAAGACAAAGTGGGGATGATAATGTTTCATATAGACAAATAGGTGTTTTTTATTTCAGTCTCTGAAGATAACTTTTATCATTGGCAAATTAAATTTTTTTGTAAACAAGTATCTTCTGCCTTTATTATTCCACCTAAAATGGGTGTCATATCTTTGCTGGATATGTGATCACATATTTAAAATCTTTTCTTATGGCTACTAATTCATAAAATGATGGAATATTTATTTGAACAATTTCCACCTATAAACTTTACTGCCTAAAATCCACCTCAAAAAAATACATCTTCTTGGCAACATTATTAACTCCACATAGTTTATTTTTTCCTTCCTTCTACTCCTATAACATCAACTTATATCTTGTGATTCTAATTTTGTATTTTGCATATATCTAATCTAATAATAGATCATTTGATAAATTATAGGCTCCTGATGGAAGGCAATCCTATGTATTCAGTTTTCACCTTTGTTTGCATTTTGATTACTAAGCGTGGAACCTGGAATTAAGTAGGCATTAATTACGTATTTGTAATAAATGTTGAGACAAACTTTTTTTTGAGCATTTGAACATTTTTGGTTGAGCTAATATTTTTTTAGTAAACAATTTTACACTTTAAAATTAAATTGACATTGTCCATATTAGCAGGAAGAATGACTTAGACAGACACACACGTATATAAAGGTAAAACCATATGCTACCACACACAACACATACAAAGTAAAATTTACAATTTTTCATAAATCTGAAAGAGCTATGTTTCTACCTCATTTTACAAAACAGGTTTTTAAGAAAGCTAAAAGATGGTAAAAGAAAATGGAAAGGCAATTGGAAATAAAAGAGAGAAAGATGAATAAAATAAGTAGAATGTAACAAAAGGAGTAACCAGGGGACTTTAGAATTTTTTGTTGCTCAGCTTTTATGGAATAGAAGGATAGTAATAAATGAAATTAATGTATACCAGTAAAATCAGAATATCCTACATCTATTTTATCAGTTTCTTCACATTAACAACAATACCTCTTAGGATTGCTTTGGGATGTACACATGCAGCCACACACATTTATTAATAGATAGTGTTATATAGTGATAGAAGTTATCAAATAGTAAACGCCCACAAAAGGCCATGAAATAGTTCAACTCCCAAGGACAAGCATTTCCTGTTGGAGAGTGAAAGCTACGTAGTTTTGATCATCTTATCTTTCTCAATAACAAATTCCTCTTGCCATGATAGGTGCTGAACTTCAAGGGTTCTATAAAATATCAGCAGCACTCTTGAAACATTCCCTGAATATCCTCACTGTTCCACAACAGGTTGTACTATCAATGAAAGTTGTTGAGGTTCTCTGAGGACATTGGCCTTTGATTCCTGTAACTCTATGGTAATGTAGGGAGAACAAAGTATGCTCCTGAATACTATAATTCAAAAATATCCAAGTGTCATGTTTACATTGTAACTCTAGGCTCTTTCTAAAAGGTTCTTTCCTTTTTTTGACCACAGTTTTAAAATGACCATGACAATTTTGCCCTTGCCATCTGTAATGAGGTCAAATCACATAGCCATCTCTCATAAATATTAGTGTTTAACATAAATCTTGAGACACTTGATATAATATCATTCTTATAAAAATCAGTTTTAATACTTAGTGGTATGTATGCTGTTTAGTATTATAATATACATATATTATTTTCTACGACTTATCTGGCCATGCATTCAACATAGCATTACATAAAATTTGATTTACATAGATACTTAAAGTGATTTCCTAAACCTAATTAAGAATGATTTTTATGATGATCTTTTAAGAGGTCATTGCATTTAAAAATATACCCTAGGGTATTACCAGACAGATATTTAATGTTCAAATACTTTGAAAAAATGTCATCGACAGCTTCATGACATTAAGCCAGCCTATTTACTTTACAATAATGTCAATGGAAGGAAAATCCAGTTATCATCTGTTCCACTTTTCAAGTCTTGCATTTTTCCTTTAGCACAGTATGTCACAATTATACTTCTTTTATTATGAAAGATTACAGTTAGAGTACTTCATGGGATTAGCTTTTAACACTTAAATGACTCAAGTTTCACTGATGCCAAAACTTTTCTTGTGATTTGAGAATAATAACTTTGGTTCCCACACATCCATTTACTCTACTGCTCACAAAAAAATTATAGTAAAAGATAATTATTGTTTACAGTGGAACACCACAAAATGCCTATGTATCCTTATATAAAGCAAGTTGTTTAAAAGCATGCTTTATTATAATTTTTCATTTTCCTTTTTTTTATAGTTTTACATTTTGGTGTATATGAAGGAGGTACTTACAGGTATAGTGGACAAGAAACAGTTAAATGGCTAAACATGCTACATGTAGGATAATGATGAGAAGGTAAGATTCATTATGATGTTCACCAAATATTCCAAGGTGAAAACAACAAAAAATTGTGGTTGAGATATGTACCCAAGTACCCTCTTCTCTCCTCCATCTCTATAAACCCACACATACTCCAGTGATTTCACATACACATGGGTGTATATATATTCCAGTGATTTTAGTGAGGTGTTTTAAACTCTTTTACATCAGAGTCAATGGTGTTTAAGTAAAAAGGGGTTGGAAAATGAGAACTCACCATTACACCAAGGGTAGAAACCATTCACACTGGATTGCTACCATTTAATGTAACCAAAGAGGAGCTAACTCACAGTGAAGACAAACAAAAATAAGGGCATATTTAAGAGAGCCAGAAGCCAGAGCGAAGAGAACCAAATATATGCTTCTAAAGCTGGTAGATGAGAAAAATTACAACATAAAAAGAATTATAAAAATCTCAAGGAGATGTATTTAACATATCTCAATGACATTATACAATTTAATACAAAACCTCTCCAGATAAATTGACAGAATATCCATTATTAAGATAGATTCCAAATAATGGTCTAGACAATTGAACAGAAGAAAAATCTCAAAATACAAACCCCAAAATCTGAGGAACATAAAATCATGATGGATAAGAAAAAAAAAGTAAACAACTTGAAAGATACATACAGGGATTCTAATTTATAAATAAAATCATTCCAAAGAGAGAAAAAAATCAGTACTTCCAAGCCTAAAAACAGAGAGAACGGTGTATTTACTTTGGAAACAGAGTCTGAATACAACACAAGATGGAAGCCTGCAGAGAGAATAGTCCTGAAACACAAAAAATGCTAATCTAAGCTCACATCCTATTGACAGGTGATAAGAAAGATTATTATAAGATACACAGATTCAAAGAATATATCTCCCACATATCTGAGGAGAAATACCAAGGAATAAAACAATCTAAACTAATAACTGCCAATCAGACACGAAGATTTCCACCTAGGAAAAGAAAGGGGAAATGCTATGAAAAATGAATCTGGAAATTGATTTATAAGTATGCACATGTTTCTATTCTATATCTAAAATACAGCATTAAATCAAAAAGGATAATCATAAACTATCTGGGGAGGTGCATCTTAAATTTTTAAAAAGGATTATTCTTAATAAGAGTCATTGGCATCTAAAATAAATCTAGAATTAAATATCTTATACTGAAAGCAAAATCTAAGAATCGTAATGGCTGAGAGAGACTTTTGAAAGTTGAAAGGAAAGTAGGACAATAAAAATATCCTGAAAAAAAAATTTTTTTAATTGGAGAGAGCAAATAAAGGAATTTTTTTTATTACCTATCCAGATGGAGGGAAATATTTATCACTCATTCATGTAATTGTAAAGAAATATGTGTTTGCTTTTGAGCCTTAGGAAAAGTAAAGTCATACGTAAAGACCTGGAAACAATAATAGAATTAATGAAAGGAATAGAGGAATAAGTGGCCTCATGATGAAACTAATGTAAGGAAAATAAAAGTACATAAATTCATGAAGGGAAAACCATAAAGAAAAATAGTAAATGAAAAGTTAAATCATGGAAATATATTCAATTGTCCACTACAAATAAACAGAATGAAATCATCTATGAACAACAATATTCAATTATAACAGACATTGAATACATTATACAAAATTAGCTGTAGAAATTTACTTTTAAAGAGGAAAAATCAAGAGACAGAGAGGATGCAGGGATACACAAAAGCTATCAGGAAAACACAAACAAAAGGATAGTAGTATTCATATTAATATCAGAAAATGTAAGAACCAAAAAAAAACACTAGCATAAAGATATATAAAGTTCTATGTGATAAATATTACTGCTGTTTAAACCCTTTAGAAATGTAATAGAAATGATAAATTGTAGTCTAAAATTAATAAACCTGCACATTAGAAGGATTACCCACTGATGGCCAAGGGCTAGAAAGAAATATGAAAGAAATCTTATTTCATTGAAATGACTAGACTATGAACGAGTCAAGAAAAATATGAAGTGAAAGCAGAAGCGAAGCAAGTAGTGCAGCAACTTAGAACAACATTCTCATGGGAAGCAGCATCAACAGCAAATTAGGAAAGGGAATTGGGTGAATATCACTGGAAAACTGTGTTCAACAACAGTTCTAGAGATACGTAGAGCCCTCTCATCCTCCATACTGGTCTCAAATCTCTGATAAGTGACATTTTGTCTTCCGGAAATTTCAATTCATTGACTTCAGCTTTGACACAAAAGGTAAACTTATCCTCTTCATCAGGTAAATGAGTTTCTATTAATATAGAAATGGTGAAGAAAAACACTAATTTTGGTAAATTTGGGCAAAATTATGAGTAATAACTTGTGTTTTATAACATGTAATAGTTGAAAGAAACTCACATATTGATCTTATGGTTTTCATGGAAAGAAGAAAGATAATTTGGCTTAATGTATTAAATGTTTTCATGCTAAAGACAATTTCATTATGAATATGAGACATAGCATTTACATTGCATTATGGTTAAATATTAAGGAAGCATCCAAATGATTTGATTTCCAGAGTTTGTTAGTCCTGACATTAAAATATTGCAGAGTTTAAATATATTATATTGACATAAAAATCATTTCAATTACACAAATACAAATATAATATCCAATGAAACTATGAAAATATACATGCATGCACTTATTATATATTATTTCTTTAGAACGTATACAAATCAGAATATATGTGTAAGAAAAGATATATACAAAATGCATTATATATAATCATTACATGTATTATAAATAGTACATATTTAATGTATGAAATGTGTGTATTAAAAATGAATTATAAATAATTATATATCTGAAAATAATTTTCCATACTATCTATATTCATATATATATTACAGAATGCATTTTATTTACCCACAATTAATTACATGTTTTTTATATATACATATATTGTTGCATGACAGGTAAATCTAATAATTAGGTTGTAAGTGGAACAGAAAGTTTAAGTGTATTTAATCATTAATTAATAAAATATTAACCAAATTAGACAAGGTTTTGTAAATATATAACTTCATATGTGTATATAGAAAACAGTTCTAAGTTAAACTATTAAATTTAAGTGTATTAAATTTATTTGTAATATTAAAAACTGAGTAAGAACTTTAAATTTACTTTTAAATAAGAACTTTGAAAACCATACACACTCATTTCTCCTAGCTATTAAAATTTATAAAAGAACACCTATTGACATACTTGTTTCACAGTTATATAAAGTAAACATACAAAAATAAGTCAACACAGATAGATAATATATTTTTGAAAAGTTTTTTGCTTGTGTGTTTGTGTTTTTGTGAGCATATATGTGTATAGACGGGATAAGTTTGCAGTAGGTCTCTTATGTTGGGAAGAAAAACTGAGATTTTTGCCCAAAATTGAATAATACAAATATTGATCTTGTACAAGGCAAAAAAACAAACCTTTATAGTCTATCTTTATCATTATATAAAATATACTTAACATAAAGGCATTTTCTGTATGTTAAAAGTTAAACAAACAGTATACACTAATATAGTGTAAAAAATATTTTTAAAAATTAAGACAGAAATTAATAAAAGACACACAAAATAATAGAGGATAGGATAGATAAGTATAAAGGCAAGTTATTTTGAAAATATACAGAAGCTAATCCCTTATAAGAATTTTAAAGCAAACACAGATATAAAAATGGAGAAAATTAAGAATGCTAAAGACATATAACCATAGACAGATAAAAGATGAAAAGAAATATATAATAATTCTCCATGTAATAAATTTGGAATGTTACAGGAAATACATGTGTGATAAAATGAGGGTTTCTGAGGCCAGGATTCTCACCTGGCCCTGGTCGGCTAGCTCACTACACACATGCGGGTAATACGTTGTTATTGACTGTATATAAAGAGTCCTGCCCAGTGCTCTGGGCAACATGGTGGCACAGCTACAAGGCTGCAGGAGAGCAGAGCAGAGGCTGGAGTGGTGGCAGCACCGAGGACAGAGGCCCAGAGGACGGCTGTGCGGGCAGAGAGGCCTGGAGTCAGAGACTGGCTTGCTGCGTGCAGACTCTCTCTGAGTGAATGGGATTCTAGTGATTGACCTGACACCATGGAAATAAAGTTGGGTATAAACCCTTTCACCCCAAAAAACATTTGCTGTCATTTCTTTGGTCACATTGAATCCATAGTGAACTTGCTTGGGGCTGAAACCCATTGGCAAGACACATGATTACCCATAAGATTATAATGTAAAAATGTGACCAGAGAACAGATTATGTTTGAACAAATTTCCTTAGAAGATATTGGAAACAATTTTAAAAGTTAACAGACCTAATGATTACATAACTTAATTCTATATATTTAAAGAAACATAAAGTTATTCTAGATATGAGAAGTATGAAATCTCCACAGATTACTTGTGATACTCTTAATTATCCAAACTTGATTAAGATAATTAAAAAAGAAAAATGACTGTAGACCAATCTCACTTATATGTGCCAAAATTGTAAATAAATGTAGCAAAATGTACATTATCTAAAATAATGATAATGGGGAATTTTTAACTGTGCCCTTGGAATAACGTACTATCTCACACATAAAACAATATAACAAATGTCTCTTATTGGCAGATTATATGGAAGAGGAAACTCACAGGTGGCTGATACGAGTTTTAGAAAACATACACACAGCTATTTCTCTGCAGACTCTTACATTCTACCTGACTCTGTGTGTTTGTGTGTGTGTGTGTGTGTGTGTGTGTGTGTTTCCAGTGAATTTGTAAGAAATAAATGGACTTCAATAAAATGCTTTTTTGGAATTAGAACCTTCCTTTCATTACCTTATTAACTTTATTCCCTCAGTATCGATTGGTTAGGATATAAGAGAATTGTATCCTTCATAAGGTATAACGAAAAATAAATTAAAATGGCATACATGTAAACTAATCACTTTTCAGTTGGCAAAGTTCCAGATTTTGAAGGTCGGAATTTCATTTTAAATAGTACACTAGACTGCAAATGAAAGTATTAGTGTAGCTGAGTTTCAAAAGACTGTAAGAGGCTGCTGAGCTATTGAAAAATCATGCCCTACATCATTGGAGAGGTTATTTTGATGGCTTCTAAGGACACTCTAGTGAATGCTGTCCTGGATCATACATATTCCCCACCAGGAACGAAGGATTGACCTCTCTCCTTACTCCTATCAGTAAACGTTCATCTGTCAACAATTTAAAGGAGCTGCCTCAATTGAAGAGAGCTACTTTGCTCCAAGTAATGCCCATTTCCAGTGATTAATCAGTGTTGATATCCTGGTAGAGGGTTTCAGCCCTGCACAAGTTCACTATGGATTCAGTGAGACTGAGAAATGACAATGGAATGTTCTTGGGGTAAAAGGGTTTATACCCAGCTTTTTTCTCATGGAGGTAGGTCGAGCATTAGAATCATGTCTGCATCCAATAGTCTACAGGTCTTAAACCACCTCCCTCTCTGCCCCTAACCAGAGCACTGGGCAGAGCTCTTTACAGAGTGACTCAGTCAATAACAGCTCATTGTCTACAGGTGTGCAAGCAGTAACCTAGCAGTAGGCCAATTATATCATCAAGTAGTTTAGGGTCAGGTGGCGATTCTGGCCATAGGAATTTTCATTTTCTGTACACTCCATCCCTCCAGGATTCTCTCCTCACAATCTACACACACTCAATTGTCTGTGATGGTGCCCATGTGAGAAGAGTGGAGCATTGTACCCGGATTCCACAACAGCAACAGAGGATAACAATGATATACAGATAATAACAAAAATTATGATACAACACAAGTTATGCTACTGGTAGCAAAAATTATAATAATCCTAAATCCTGAGGAGATCAATTGCCACCAAGTAGTCATTCCAGCTGTATTCCAACCAATTCTACTCAGATCAGTTTATGACTTGCTCTTTTTATGGGAGAAAACAATCTTCTGCAATGGTCCCTGTGCAAAAAACCTGGAGCCTTTTAACAACAAAATTATAATATTAGTAGACATCTTCAAGCCCGAGGAGATCAATTGCAACCAAGTGGTCATCCCAGCTATATTCAAAGCTGTCCCAGTTTATAATGAGAGGCCAGTAGCAGTACTGATAGGGAGTTCAATGCACCACAGCAAATAGCAGTTTTCTGGTAGGGTGTGTGCCCAAACCACAAAGATGTTAGAGGAGATTAACCTTAAGGGTGGTAAGAGATGTTTTAATGACACATGACACCAACATAGGCAAATCTTGTCCATCAGGTAGGATGCAAGCAAGAGAGTGATCCTGTGATAGGACCGTGGCAGGAATGGGATCCAGTGTTGGTCTAGTATACCATACCTTTACCTTTCTCCCTTTGGGGATTACTTAGCAGTCTCTATATATGTTGCTACTAGAGGTGTATATACTGGGCATAATGATAAAACAAAACTCCCAGGTAAGATGTTCTTACCATCAGCTCTTTAGGATATACTAATGTGATCTTTGGGAAGCACTCTGTTGTTACTCCAGGAACACAAAGGAGGCCAGCTTCCAGGCCTCATCCTCAAGGTGCCAGGAAGGCCACCCATCACTGTTCCATGTATTGAAATGTCTCAGGCTATGTCCACCAAACAGAGTCTCCAGGGTTTATTGCAGTTGGTGCTAGCAGCAAGATTTATTCTAGTGACCAAACCTTGGCTTCCACGATTCCTACTTGGTTTGTACTTACAGTTATGTAGAGAAGGCAGCAATGTGTGTTAGCATGTCTTCAGGGCTGAGTGCCCCCTTCCATTGCTTCTCATTCAAATACTATAACAATATCCACAAACGGACTGACCATCCCTGTAAACCATAGACTACTTGTTTCTAACTTCAGGCCAGATTTTAACAAACCACTGTATCTCTCCCCAGTAGGATTATATGGTACATGAAACTTCCATTTGCTCCCTAATTACAGCACCCATTCTTGTAGTGTATGTCCAGTAAAGTAGGTATCTTGATCACTCTCAATTATCTGCAGTTGACCATAGGCTGCAAAGAGACGCTCCAGACCTCTTTTGGTCATCCCCTGGCCTGCACAACATGCAGGAAAAGCAACCAGAAGTCCAGTAGCTGTGTCCACTCTAGTTAGGCACTGGTACCTTTCTGACAGAGGCAGAGGCCCTATATAGTCTATCTTCCACCTGATGAGTGGTATCAGCCCCTTAGCTGTTGTCCCATGTTGCTGTGTGACTCAGTGTAAGTCCATTTTAAAACATACAATGCACTCCTGCTGGGCTTTGCCTACTTCTTCAAAGGTCAAAGGCAGGCCCCACCAATGGGCTACAGCCCACATACAACAAATGTTGATGTAACCACTGGGCCACATCAATGGCATGCTTTCATTCTAGCCAACATACTTGGACCAATTCATGTCCTTCATAGTTTCCTGGGTTGGTCAGTGGCAAATGACCTGTCACAAGATATACTGCAACTTCTTTAGTCTGACTACAGGCCCATAAGTGTTTCCATAACTCTTGCCTTCGAAGGGGTCGGTGAACAACCGACCAGTTGTCATGTTACCATGTCAGTAGTCACAGAGTCAAGCCTCAATAGACGACCCAGCTGTCAGTACAGACAACTATAGGGAAGAGCTCCTGGCTGATCACAGGACACACTGCCTGTAACTCTGCCCATTGATTGGTCTCCCTTCGCCTTATTCCATCCATATTGTCTCAGTCTTAGGATGGAAAGCTATGGCCCTCCATTTTGGGGGCTTCCCATGGTGGAACTATCCATGTACCATGCATTTTCTGGTGTAGGGGCTCTTCCCTCCTGATAAAGGCTCTTTGCTATTTATGGCTCTAAAGCAAATTGTTCCTGCCTTTCACTAGTATGTGTCACTGGCCTCAATAAGCATTGGAGTTTGTCACTCAAGGAGCTAGTAGAGAGTGTGCTATGCTGATGTAGGAACATGCCCTATTTGGTCAGTGTAGGCATCTGTGCCACACCACTCTGTGGCTTTTGGGTCCAGTCTCACATGCACCTCATGATGAGATAGGTGGCTATTACCTTAATTGGGGCTGCTCTGGTGATGGGCTCTGTAGCCATCAAGGCATGGTACATGGCAGCCAATTGTTTCTCTATTAAGTTGTACTATACCTTTGCTCACTTCGAGAGTTGTGACCAGATGAATTCATTCAAGCCACTGGCCAGAGATCCCAGCTGTTACCATCTTCTGTTACACGAACATCCATCTCACAGGGCCTTGATGGGTCTATCACACTCAAGGCCTGCATGACTTGACTTCCCATTTTGCTGTTATAAAAGCAAACATACATGTCTTATCCCAGTCCCACCTGACAGTATAAGGGCTTCAAAATTTGTGACAAGTGTGAGATGAGCACTGTCCAGTAGCATAAAAGATCCCAAAACTCCTTTAACAATGCCACAGTTATAAGGATAGAGAAGGCCTGTATTCTATCTATGACTGCTTCTGGGATAACTTTTGTTTTAACTTACCAGAAGACCCCCAAGTATTTATTGACACACCAGGTCCATGAACCTTGGTGCTGTTCACAGCCCATCCTTCCTCTTGTAGATGCAGCAGTCTAGGTGCTGGACCTTCTGTACCTGAAAGAGAATCATATGTGAGAATGATATCATTAATATAATGGCACAGCTGTACCACTGGTTTTTCCTTCCATGCTGCCAAGTCCTGGGCTACAAGTCCATGACAGATGGTGGGACTGTGGAGGTGTCCCTGTGGAAGGACAGTGAAAGTCCACTGTGGTCCTTCCCACATTAAGGCAAACTGTTCCTGACTTTCCTGTTCTATGTCAGTGGAAAAGAAGGCATTAGTAAGATCCACAACATAATGATTATTTTCCTAGTTCATGACTGAGAGTATTCATCAGGTCTGCAATAGAGGGGACAGCAGCATGCAAAGGGGTTATGACTTTATTCAATTCTCTGAAACCTACGGTCATACACCAGGAGCAGTCTGGCTTTTATATTGGCCACTCTGGGGAATTGGAAGGACTATCTTCTCCAGTTTCTGGAGGGTTTCTGCAATTTTGTTATGCCCTCCAGGCTATTTGTACTGTTTGGTATTAGCCACCCACTGAGGCAAAGGCAAAGCTATGTGAGGGTGCTTAGCATATCCCCTTAGAACTGCTTTCACTACAAGTTATCTTCAGTCTGAACTCACCTTCTGTGATCTGCAACCATAGGCTCTGCAGGCTATCTTTCCCCAAAGTATATTCAGGGATGAGAGAGATATAGACAGTATACTCTTTTGGGAGTAGACACTTTATTCCTGGAGGGATTCTGGCTTGTTTCACTCTGATAGCCTTACCCCTGCATCCATCTATAACAGCACAGGTCCTGGGAAACCACTTAGGGTTGCCATAAATCAGTGAACATTTAGCTCCAGTGTCCACCAGACACTGTACACACTGTACACTCACTGGGGAGCAATGAATTTATTCCAACACGTGGCCTCCATTTGTCCCTGGTCCCTCTGAGTATGTACTTCAAGCCTTCCCTCAGTCAAACCATATCCCCCAATCATCTTCCTGTGCAGGTTCAGGTGAGGTCAGATCACTCTCCCACAGAAAGTCAAGAATGGCCACTAGACACCCAAAGAGGGATATGGGAGCTGTTTGAAGCACCACATTTCTCATACCTGAAGTAAAATGCTCTTCATTTTATCCATAATTCTCTGGACAATAAATAACATTTTTCATCCCTAACTCCTGTAACACCTGTGGAACACAGCATATATCTGCCTTCTAGCATGGGAGGATGGTAAATCACCCTGACTGGGCCATACAGTGTGAAGCTGAGCCATAAGCCATTCTAGGAGGGGATGATTTTGGGAAGTTTGAAGTGCATTTTGTAAGCACTTCCTCAAGGCATAATGAATTTTCAGGGAAGCCAACTTTCTCTGAACCAGACAGAACAATTCCATCTCCCCCTATATCTCAAAGGTTCAGTAGTTAAGCTGATATTGACTCTGAGGGCATCTTCCAAACCAGGAGTCCAAATCCACCAGCTCAGCCTGAGTATAGGGGCAGAGCATACAGTGCTCCATGACCTGAAGAGGGAGCTGCACCTCTCCCAGAGGACTCCGTAGTTGCTGTGTCTTTATTTGCTTGACTAGAACCAGAAGGGCTTTCAATAGAGGAGGGTTCAGTGACTCTGGAACCACTTCATCCTTCCCAGGATCCTCCTCCACTTCTGGGGATTATAGTACCTTTCTCTCCATTCCCTCAAGTGCCTCCTCTGCTACACCCTTTACCTTTTCTACAGTACCTCACAGCAATGCTAACTCAGTCTTCAACAGCTTTCTTACCTTCACCTCAGTGCCTTGCAACTGGCATTCTTGTGATGCTTCCTCCTGTGCTTCCCTCAGGGGCACATCCTTTTCCTCCATGGCCTCTCCCTCCTTCAGAGCACCTGGCAGTGCTGCTGTCTCATTCTGTAAAGAATATTTTATCTCCTCCACTGGACCTTGCAGCTCACATTCTTGCACTGCCTTTTCTTGTGCTTTTGCAGGGTTATGTCCTTCTCCTTCATGGCCTTTGACTCTTCCACAGTTCTTCACAGCAACACCATTTCATGTTTTAACAAATCTTTTACTTCCTCCATAGCACCTCAGAGCTCACATTCTCATGCTGCCATTTGTCATTTCCCTTGCAGGAGCACATTCTTCTTATATGTAGCCTTTTTTAATACTGTGAGAAACAGCCAACTCAAAGTTCCCATCTCTTGGGAACTCTCTTCCTCAAAGGACCCCCTTATTATGCAGAGGGCCACCTCTACTGCTTCAGGTGTCACCTCCACCGCCCCCCAGTACTGGGGTAAGACCTAGTCCTCTGAGGCAAGTCACCCCAGACCACCTGCTCACTGGGGGCCCTCAAATGTCTCTCCATCCTAGGGCAGCCTGCTGAATCATCCCTCCCATGAAGGCAGCTTGTTCCATTCTTTTGTCTTCAATAAATCCTGCAGACTATCCCAATTGTTTTGCCTGAAGGTTTCAGCACCTGGCAAGTTCATGATGGATTCAGTGAGACAAAGCAATGACAATGGAACATTCCTGGACTAAGAGCTTATACTTGGCTCTATTCTCCCGGCAGTAGGTCTACCACTAGAACTATCTCTGTATCCAGCAGTATGCAGGTCCATAATCCACCTCCATCTCTCTCTTTGCTCAGAGCACTGCATGCATATAGTAACTCAGTCAATAATAGCTCATTGTCTATGGGTGTGGAAGCATTAGCCTAGCAGTAGGCCAATTACATCATCAAGTAGTTTAGGGTCGGGTGAAGATCATAGGATCTTCCATTTTCT
The DNA here is from genome assembly GCA_032199065.1 of Smutsia gigantea. Taxonomy (NCBI): domain Eukaryota; kingdom Metazoa; phylum Chordata; class Mammalia; order Pholidota; family Manidae; genus Smutsia; species Smutsia gigantea. Next base: position 396,026 of record JAVSCE010020781.1, on the reverse strand, counting down.
CCACAGTTGGATTACAAATAACCAGGCTTTATGCTCAACTTTGAGACAATTCTAAAGTGTCCTTCCAACTTTAAAGCTCCCTGTAGAGACTGAGGCCACCTTTAAGTCAGTACTGCAGGTCAACTTCTTCCCAAACATTTTTGCCTTCCTTCCACAGGTGTTAATCTCAAAACACTCACTAATAAATCTCCTGCCTGCTAACTTCAACCTCAGCTTTGGATTTCCTAGGAATTAAATGTGCAGTTAATTCCAGGAGTGGATTGAATAAGCAGACTTGGGAATGAGATTTTGCAACTGGCACTAAGGACCCTATGACCTGACTGGCAGTAGGTAGAGCACAGATAACATCTGGTAGCAGTGCAATTTTTTTAATAGTTGGCAAACTACAATGGCAGAAGAAAATGCATTTGCAGGTGTGATGTATCAGATATTTGAGAAAGAAGGGGAAAATATTAACTGTAAAAATGGAACTGGTGTCTAATACACAGCTTGTTTAAACTCTGAGAAAGATAACTAAAACATAAACCTCATTAATTGAAAATAAAGACTAAGAATGAGAACCAGAAGGCTTCCTTGGCAGAAAATATTTCCTGCCTTAGCAAGCCAGAAAAATCTAACATCTGGAGAACCACACCCAGACTTAAGTGGATGAGTATACAATCTCAGTATCTAAGACAGGTCTCTCTTCCAAACCAGAGCCTGGTCAGGAAGAACTGAATTCTGATATGTTGAATGAAGACACATAGATTGAGATATGCAAAATTTTAAATTCTTAGAATTTAGTGGACTTCCTGAGCCTGAGGAAATCACCTACTCCTTCACATTCATCCTTATCTGAGGATGATTCAGAGACCCTGCCTTGCAATATGTAGGTCAATAATTAATATTTACAACCTGATCCATAACTAAGGTTAAGTCACAACATGACCCCGCTGTGCTCATATTAGACCTGAGAAGAGCAGAAATGATCATATGTCAAAGGAATCGTAGGATCTAGCCAGCATATAATGGCAAAATCTGGGAAAATACACATGGGACTGAATAAGATAGTAAAATCTAAGGTTGAAAAAGGAGAATTTATTGATTTGGGAATTGTCTTCTTACATATAGGATTGAACACCCTGGCAAATATATCAGGAGATGGTGTAAGCCTGTCATTAGTATGGCTGAGAATACCTCCAAAGATTTTACTCCTTTTCAAAGTTTTTCTAGCTATCCCAGCACCTGTCTCTATATGAATTTTGGAAAATCTTTTCCATTTTCATAAGTCAGATGAGATTTTTGACTGGTATTGCATTGAGGCCACTGATAAATACAGGAAGAATTGAAATCTTAACAATATTGAGGCCTCTGGTCCATAAGGACAGTAGATATCTACATTTTTTTAAATACATGCTTAAGTTTATTTTAGAAATGTTTGGTAGTTTTCAGTGTATCACTATTACACTTCTATTGTCAAAATTTTGCCAACATAGTTTATATTTTTTATATTAACGTAAATGCAGTTAAAAAAAATCCATTTAATGATTTTGTACTGCTAGTGTGTGGGTAAGTTGGGGTTTCTATGACCAGGAACCTCACTGAACTTAAACCACCTGGTGATGTAACTGGCCTGTTGCTAGGCTACCGCTTCCACACCTTTAGGCAATAAGCTATTATTGTGCTATATAGAGAGCTCGGCCCAGTGCTCTGGGTGGAAGCAGAGATGCTAATGCTTGACCTACCACCGGGAGAACTAGCCGGGTAATAAGCCCTTTCACCCCAAAGAACGTTTTGCTGTCAATTTCTTTGGTCACACTGAATCCATAGCGAACTCGCCCGGGGCTGAAACCTGTTGGTAACACATAGTGTATAGAAAGGTAGATTTTTTGCATATGAATTTGTATATTAGAAATCTTGATATATTACTTTTTTATCTCATAAACTTTTAAATTCTGTTGTATTTTCTACATGGACAATCATATCATCAGGAAATTAAAATATGTCTACATGTTCTTTCCTTTCTTTAAGTATTTTTTTGAAGTATAGTTGATATACAATCTTGTATTGGTTTCAAGTATACAAAGCAGTGAATCAACAGTTACCCACATTATGAAGTCCTCACACCAACTAGTGCACTTACTATGTGTCAACATAGGAAGATATTACAGAATCACTGACCATATTTTCCATGCTGCACTTCCATTCCCATGACCAATTTATATTAGGATTGAGATACATGTACCTCTTTATCCCCCTCACCCAATCCACCCACTAACCCATCCCGCATGCTAACTACCAGTCACTTCTCAGTGTCTATGATTCTACTGCTACTTTATTAATTTTGTTGTGTTTTGGTCTTGGATTCCACATATGTGTGAAACCATATGGTATATGTATTTACTTCTTTTCTGATTTGGATGGTTTCATTTGTATTTGTTGTGTTATTGCACTGATTAGCTCTTCAGTACAATGTTGGATAGAAATGGTGAGAGAAAATATCCTTGTCTTGGAGGATAGGAAGAACTAATTTGATCTCTAACAATTAATTAGGATGTAGGCTGTAAGTGTTTCATAGGCATTTCATATTCTGTAGTGAAAATATTTCTTCAACCTGAATTACACTGAGGAAATTTTCCTTCTAATACTAGTTTGCTGAAAGTTTTTAATAGGAATGGATGCTGGACATTATCAAGTGCCTTCTTAGCATTTAGTTATGTTTTTTCCTATATTGTTTTTGTCTAGTTTTGTTATCAGACTAATGCTCAGAATGATTTGGAAAGCATTCCCTTATCTTCAATTTCATGGAAAAATTTGTATTGGATTTATTAAAGATTTGGTAGAATTCCCCAGTGAAGCCATGTGTGTCTGGAATTTTGCTATATGTATTATTTAACAGAAAGTTTAATTTTAAAAACCAGAGAGGTGCAGTGGGGAAGTTGGTATTCCTATGGCCAGGATCCTCCCTGAACTTAAACCACTTGATGATGTAACTGGCTTGTTGCTAGGTTACCGAATCCACACCTTTAGATGATAAGCTATTATTGCACTATATAAAGAGCTCAGGCCAGTGCTATGGACGGAGGTAGAGATGTTAGTGTTAGACCTACAGCCAGGAGAACAAGCTGTGTAATAAACCCTTTTAACCCAAAGAACATTTTGTCATTTTCTTTGGTAGCATTGAATCCATAGTGAACTTGCCCAGGGCTGAAACCCATTGGCAAGACAATTGGCGAAGTTGGCAGGGTTCATTGTTGACCAAGGAAAAAGGCAGTCTTCCCTAATGGGAGGGATGCTTCAGCAGGCTGCCCCTGTGAATGGGGAGACAGTGGATTGTCCCCCAATGTGTATGTGGTCTTAGGTGGCTTGTCTCCTAGAGGGCTGGGCCCCACCCCAGGACTGGAGGCAAGTGGAGGTGATACCTGAGGTAGTAGGGGTGGTCCTTAGTATGGTAAGTAGGTCTTTTGAGAGACAGAGTGCCCGTGAGGCAGTGGGGACTGTGGGTCAGCTGCTTCTCACAGTATTAAAAAAGTCTAAAGAAGAGAAGGACATGCTCCTGCTCCTGAAAATGACCCAAGAAACGGTGGCACGAGAACACGAGCTGCAAACTTATGTGGATTCCCTGAACAAGGAAATGCATTAATGCGAGAGAAGGCAGCACGAGAATGCCAGCAGTGAGGTGACATTGAAGAGGTAAAAGATTCCTTACAGAATGAGACGGCAGTGCTGCCAGGTGCTCTGAAGAAGGAAAAGGCTATCAAGGAAAAAGACAAACTCCTGAGGTAAGCACAGGCAGAGCTGGCATGTGAACACCTGCTGCGAAGAATTGAGGTGAAGGTAGGAGAGCTGCTGAAGACTGAGCTACCATTACTGCAAGGCATGGTAGAAAACGTAAAGGTTATAGCAGAGGAGGCACTTAGGGGAGGGGAGAGAAAGGTGCCATCAGCCCCAGAAATGGAGGAGCTGGGGAAGGATGAAGGGGTGGTGCTGGAGGCACTGACTGACCACTCCTGTATTGAAAGCACATCCAGTGGTTGTGAAGAAAATAAAGACCCAGCAGCTGAAAGTTCCCCAAGTAGAGGAGCAGCCCCCTCCCCAGATCATGGAGAACTCTGTGCTCCGCCCCTATACTCATGCTGAGCTGGTGGATTAGGGCTCCCTGTTTAGGCAGAAGCACTTGGAGTCAATATCAGCTTGGCTCCTGTGTCTGTGGGATTTAGAGGTGGATGGAATTGTTCTGTTGGGATTAGAGATGGAAAAGCTGGCTTGCCTGACAGTTCAGCCTGTGTTGAGGCAGCAGTTACAAAGTGCACACCAGACCCCAGGGAGTCACTCTCTCCTCGATTGGCTCATGGCTGTACTTCATGCTGTGTGGCCCAATCCGGGTGGTCTACCATCCTCTCCTGTTAGATGGCAGACATATGCTGAGCTCCAACAGGTGTTACAAGAGCTAGGTATACAAAATGCCATCTATAGTCCAGAGAATTATGACTAAGATAAAGAGATTTTCACTACTGGTATGAGAAATATTGTGCTACAAACGGCTCCCACATCCCTCTTTGGGTCTCTAGTGGCCATTCTTTCCCCTCACTTAGGGCAGCCTATAAGGGAGGTGACGTGTACAGTAGCAGATGTAGGAGAGGCTGAAGCAATGAGAACACAGAAGGAAATAAGGTCTGCTACTCACAAGAAGGATTTAAAGGGCCCCATGAAGGTTATGAGGACCCAGATGTGAGTTGATTTAATATGGGCAGGAACAGATGGAAGAAAATTAGATGGGAAGTCAAATAGGATCTTATTAGAGCTATGGCAACAACTGAAACCAGAGCAGCAGTTCCAGCCATTAAGGCAAAAGAGGCAGCAGTCAGGGACAGAGCCACAAGTCTGGCCTGTTTGTTTGCAAGACTTCCTGCTGGAGAGTGAGCCAACCTCACTTGAGCCCACACAGGAAGATGATTGGGGAACATGGTTTGACTGAAGGGAAAGTCAAGGTATCTGCCCTGAGGGACCAGGGGGCCACCGGAGGTCACAATTTCAAATAGCTATCCATTGGTCCCCAGTGAACATACAACATGTCCTGGCTCTGGTGGACACAGGGGCTGAATGTTCACTGATTCATGATAACCCTGAGCAGTTCCACAGGACCCCAACTACCATACATGTATATGGGGGTAAGGCTATCAGAGTGACAAGCCCAAATCCCTTTGGGAATAGGGAATCTACCCCTAAAAGAGTATACTGTGTATATATCTCCTATCCCTGAGTATATTTTGAGAATTGATATCCTAAAGGGTCTATGGTTGCAGACCACTGCAGGTGAGTTCAGACTGAGACTACATGTGGTGAAGGCGGTTCTGAGGGGACATGCTAGGCACACACCCATAGTTTTGCCTGTGTCTCTGTGGGTGACTAATACCAAACAATACAAACTGCATGGAGGGCATAAAGAGATTGGAGAAACTGTCCAGGAGCTGGAAAAGGTGGGTACTATAAAGTCCACTCATAGTCCTTTTAATTCCCCGGTGTGGCCACTAAAAAAGCCACATGGCTCATGGTGTATGACTGTGGATTACAGAGAAATGAATAAAGTCACACCCCCTATTTGTGCTGCTGTCCCTTCTATTGCAGACCTGATGGATACCCTCAGCCATGACCTAGGAACATACCATTATGTGATAGATCTAGCTAATGCCTTCTTTTCCATTGACATTGAGCAGGAAAGTCAGGAACAGTTTGCCTTCACATGGGAAGGACAGCCGTGGACTTTCACCATCCTTCCACAGGAGTACCTTTACAGCCCCACCATCTCTCATGGACTTGTAGCCCAGGACTTGGCTACATGGCAGAAACTGCCAATGGTGCTGCTGTGCCATTATATTGATGATTTCATGCTCACGTCCAATTCTCTTTCAGATCCAGAAGGTGCAGCACCTAGACTGCTGCAACATCTACAGGAGAAAGAATGGGCTGTGAACAGTACCAAGATTCAGGGACCTGGTTTGTGTGTCAAATTCTTGGGGGTCATCTGGTCAGGTAAGACCAAAGTTATACCAGAAGCAGTTATAGATAAAGTCCAGGCCTTTCCTACCCCTACAACTGTAGCATTGCCACAAGAGTTTTTGGGTCTTCTAGGCTACTAGAGAGTGTTTATCCTGCACTTAGAACAAATTCTGAAGCCCTTACACCAGTTGGTATGAAAGAGTATCAGATGGGACTGGGATGAGACATGTGCATATGCCTTTACTACAGCAAAATGGGCAGTCAAGGCCGTGCAGGTCTTGAGTGTGATAGACCCATCAATGCCCTGTGAGCTGGATGTTCATGTGACTGAAGATGGTTATGGCTGGGGTCTCTGGCAACAGCTTGAATGAATTCGCCAACCTATTGGATTCTACTCACAACTCTGCAAAGTGGAAGAGGTATGATACACTTTGATAGAAAAACAACTGGTTGCCATGTATCACACCTTGCAGGCTACAGAACCCATCATTGGAATGGCCCCGATAAAGGTAATAACCACCTATCCCATCTTGGAGTGGGTATGAGACTGGACCCAAAAGCCAAGAAATGGTGTGGCACAAACGTCCACACTGGCCAAGTGGGGTGCTTACCTACAGCAGCATAGTGCCGTCTCTAATCGCCCTTTGAGTGAAGAACTCCAATGCTTATTGGGGCCAGTGACATATACTAGTGAAAAGCAGGAAGAACTTGCTTTTGAACCATTAGTAGCAGAGAGTCCCTATCAGGAGGGAAGAGCCCCTATACCCGAAGATGCATGGTACACAGATGGCTCCAGCCGTGGGTGGCCCCCAAAATGGAGGACCATAGCTTTCCATCCTAAGACTGAAACAATATGGATGGAAGATGGTCAGGGGAAGAGCAGCCAATGGTCAGAGTTGCAGGCCATGTGTCTTGTGATCAGCCAGGAGCCCTCCCCTATAGTTGTCTGCACCGAAAGCTGAGCTGTCTATCAGGGCTTGACCCTGTGGTTAGCTACATGGTACCATGCCACTGGCTGGTTGGTCAATGACCCCTATGGGGACAAGAATTGTGGCAAGACTTATGGGCCTGTGGTCAGACTAAAATAATTAGAGTATACTATGTGACAGGTCATTTGTCACTGGCATCCCCAGGAAATGATGAAACAGATAAATTGGCCCAGATATGTTGGTTATAAGGAAAGCCTGCCTCTGATGCAGCTCAATGGCTACATCAGTGTTTGCTACATGCGGGGCACAAGACAATGTGGGCTGTAGCCTGTTGGTGGGGCTTGCCTTTGACCTTTGCAGAAGTTAGTAGAGCCTGGCAGGAGTGTGTCGTGTGCTCCAAATGGACTTACACTGAGTTCCACAGCAACATGGGACAATAGATAAGTGGCCTATCCCCCTTGTCAGGCAGCAGATAGACTATATTAGGCCTCTACCTGTGTCAGAAGGATATCCATATGCGATGACTTGTGTGGACACAGCTACTGGACTTCTGGTTGCTTTTCCTACCCGTTGTGCAGACCAGTAGATGACCAAAAGAGGCCTGGAGCATCTCTTTGCTGCCTATGGCTGACCACAGGTAATTGAGAGTGATCAGGGCACCTATTTTACTGGACATACACTGCAAGAATGGGTACAACAGCTAGGAATCAAATGGAAGGTTCATGTGCCATACAATCCTACTGCAGCAGGCATGACAGAGAGGCACAATGGCTTGTTAAAATCTGGACTAAAGTCAGATGCCAATAGTCTGTAGGGATGGTCACTCTGCTTATGGACCGTGCTATGCCTTTTGAATGACAGACCCTGAAAAGGAGCCCTGAGCCCTGTAGACATGTTAACACATAATGCTGCCTCCCCTATACAACTGCAGTACAAACCAAGGAAGAATCACTGAAGCCGAGGTTCGGCCACCAGAATAACATCTTGTGGCCAGCACCAACTGCACTGAACCCCAGAGATTCCATTGAGTGGACGTGGCCTTGAACCTTTCAACACATGGACCAACGATCGCTGCCTCTCCTGGAACCTTGGGGACAAGGCCTGGAAGCTGGCCTCCTGTGTATTCCTGGAATAACGGCAGAGTGGTCACCAAAGGTCACAGTAATATATCCTGAATGTCCAGAAAGTAGGAGCATCTTACCAGGGGTTTTGTTTTATCATTATGGCCAGTGCATGCACCTCCAGTAGCACTATATATAGACGGTTCAGTAATCCCCATGGGGAAAGGAGTAAAAGTATGGTATACTAGACCTGGAAGGGACCCCCTTCCTGCTACAGTCCTATCACAGGACCACTCTCTTGCATGCATCCTACCTGATGGACAAGATTTGCCTATGTTGGTGTCATTAAAACATGTGTCTTATCCCCACTAAGGTCTTTGTGGATTGGGAACTTCCTCTAGCCTGAGGATTATTATAATTTTTGTTACCTGTATCAAAATCTTCTTGTATCTTAATTTTTGTTATTATCTCTAAGTTGTTATCCTCTGTTGCTGTTGTGGAATCTGGTTACAGTGCTCCAGCTTTCTCGCCCAGGGACCATTGTGGAAGATGGAAAGCATGTAGATTGCAAGGCGAGCATCCTGGAAGGGTGGAGTGTGGGGAAGTTGGGGTTTCTATGGCCAGGATCCTCACTGAACTCAAACCACCTGATGACGTAACTGGTCTGTTGCTAGGCTACCGCTTCCACACCTTTATGCAATAAGCTAGTATTGAACTATATAGAGAGCTGGCCCAGTGCTCTGGGTGGGGGCAGAGATGCTAGTGCTTAACCTAACTGCTGGGAGAACAAGCCGGGTAATAAACCCTTTCACCCGAAAGAACGTTTTCTGTCATTTTCTTTGGTCACATTGAATCCATAGCGAACTTGCCCAGGGCTGAAACCCACTGGAAGGACAGGTGCCCATGTTATCTATTTGGGGGGGGGATGGGCAGGGGCATTAGGTTTGGTATTTTGTGTATTTAAAATCAATTAGAAAATTGTTATACTTATTAGGATAAAGCTATTACCCTTCTTATTTTGTTAACACCCATAGATCTGTGTAGTTAAGTAGTTCTTTCATTCCCAGTACTGAAAATTTGTGTTTTCTCTGTTTTTTGTTGATCATAGACTGAATAAACTTTTCTTAATTTTTCCCATAGTGTCAAAGAACCAGCTATTTGTTTCAGAGCTTTGATCTACAAGAATGATTTAACATGATATTGATGGCTTTTAAGATGAATGCAGCCACAAGAGAGCTACCATGATCTGCTGAGAGTAAGTCTCTGTCAATAACCAAGGGAGAGTCCTATAGTTAAGAGAAACTGTATTCTTCCAATAACGAGAATAAGTTTGGAAGAAGACCCCAAGCTTCCTATGGGAAACAACTGATTAACACCTTGACTTCACTTTTGTGAGATCCTAAGCAAAGAAATCAGAGAAAGCAGCCATGGTAACCCAGACTTCTTACATAGAGGACTGGAAGATAAGAAATGGGTGTTATTTTAGGCCTCTAAATTGTGGTAATTTGTTTTATAGCAGTAGAAAACTAATAATAACACAATATTAAGCTACTATAACCAAGACAGTGTGATATATTGGTTTAATGATAGATATATAGCTTGATGGAATAGAATAGTCTAGCAGTATACAAATATAGGTATGTGTATATATATCTATATATCTATCCATATATAGATATATATACATATACACACAGAAATTCACAAATAATTTTCTAAACTAATGCCAAACAATTCAGTCGGTACAGTAAAATATCTTCAAGAAATGACACTGGAAGAACTTGAAATCTACACATTGAATTAATAACCTGACCCATACATAATCCCTTGCTCAAAAATCAATTAGGGATAGGTGATATATTGTATTTGGGCTTAAAATGATAAAGCTTCTGGAAGAAAAAAGAGGAAAATTTCCCTGTGTCTGGACATAGGCAAAGATTTCTTAGGAAGAATACAGAAAATAAAAACCATGAAAGAAAGAAATGATGACTTGAACTTTATCAAAATTAAAACTTGTGTAAATGAAATCAGGAACATAAACAGGAAGCCACCTACTGGAGGAAAGTGTGTACAGCATATAGTTCAGGTACAAGGCTTACATACAGAATATATATTAAACTCATTCAAGTCCATGATAAAAACATGAAGAACTCAGTTAAAAATGGACAAAACATTTGAACAGACATTCTACAAAGAGGGTAAGCACACTGTCAAAATGACAAACACAAAATTATGAGGATGCAGAGCAAAGAGATTCTCCTATATTATTAATAAGACCTTAAAATGGTATAATTATTTTGTCATACTCTTTGGAAGTTTTTAAAAATTAACCCTATTTCTATCCTATTACCCAGAAATTCCACCTGTATATAAGATAAATTGTAGCATACATCCACAAGGAACCCTATATAGGAATTTTTCTAAGTTTTGTTCATAAAAGCCAAAAATTAGGAATAGCCCTAATGTCCATCAATGAGGGAATATATTGTAGTATGTTGATTCAGTGTAATAATAGCCTGGGGCTCACAGGCAGAGAGAAGCCATGATCAGGGGTAAGGGAACAGGAAGCACCAGGGGATATCCCCCGTCACTGCCTGTCCAAAGTTCTGGGAACCACAGATAAAACCTTGAAAGAATTTTGACTCTGTGTGTAGCTCAGAGCCCACTACCCTTCTAACTTGGAGCTGGGAAAGTGTGAGGACAGGAAAGAGAATGGATTTTTAGCTGTCTTTGTCCTCACACATTCATTTGAGGAAAATTTTAGCCCAGTGAAACCTAGCCCTTGCTTTCTTAGACATAGCCCCCTTTCTGAGTAAACTATGTGCTCTGTGTCCCTCAGGCAAATTCTGACTTCTAAGTGATCCCCAGACTTCAACCAGCCTTTGCCTCTATCTTTTTCCCATGACTCTACCCTAAAATAATAGCACACCAAAACTTTTCATAAAGATATTTTTGTTCATCCTGTTTCATGCTGATTGGAGGAGGCTGAATCTCTTTAGTGATATTTCTTTCCCTAATGGAAGTGGGGAGGAATGTGTGGAGGAGTGCCTTAAGGTTCCTGTGCTCTCTGTCTATGAAGGAAGATGGGGGTTAGGTGGAGAAAAATGGCAGAGTGGTTAGCTGAGGTCATTGCTTTTCATGGCTAACGTAATTAAAATGACAGGGACCTCGAAACAGTGAGGTTAAAATGAAGGGAACTGCTTTATCTACTGCTGGTAGATTCATATAAAATTATTATGTGAATGAAAGAAGTTATATAGACAAAAATACATGGTGTGGAACTCTAGAATAGACACACTAACCTGCAGTGACAGAAATTGTGTTTGATGGACTGAAAGAGTGAGAAGTGCTATGATTGGAAGTTTTGGTATGACACATGCAGTCCAGAGAGTGGAAAATTGACAAATTATTATATCTTGTATATTCTATCATAAGACAGTAAGCTCAATGTCTGCTAGTCTCTTTATGTTCTGGAAACAGCACACTCTTTATCTAGATATAATGCTTCAGCCAATATATTGTGTGGCACACATGACAAAAAGTGCTGCCTGCTTTAAGTGGCATCCAAATCAGGAAAGGACTCTGCAGAAGATCCAGGATAAAATGCAAGAAGATCAGCTTCTTTTGCTTTGTTTTTGAAAATACTGGTGCTGGGAAAAATCCCATGTGGAGTTAATGGCAGACCCCAGCAGGAGATAAACAATACTTCCAGTGTTCTGGAGAAAAGCCAGGTTGTTTGCAGTAGAGGATTATGCAACTTTTGAAAAACATTTTCTGACATGTAGAAATGGAACTTGTGACCATCAGACACTAAAGAGACCATGAGGCCAGAACTTCCTGTCATGAGTGAAGTATCATGATTCACCCCGTCAAAAGGACAACTCTATCAGCAATCTGTTGAACGTTAGTAACGGTACACCCAGGATCAAATACAAGCAGGACCGGAGAGTATAAATAAGTTCCACAGGTCTCCTGGACTATCATGTCAACCACCACAGCTTAGCAACATTGAGTACTGCCTGTGTCTACACAAGCATTCCTTATGGCCAGCTTACAGAGGAGAAAATAGCCCAAGTTTGGTTCACATTTATGAGTTAGTTTGGAATGTGGGTGAATACTTAAAGCAACTGTGGCTACATGATAAGCTCACTCAAGAGTGGTCCTGAGGACAGTGAAGAGAGAAAATTTCCTAATGGCAGTAGCTTTGCAACTGATCACCCACTGTTGTGGAAAGAAATCCATGGACTTAGGGCAATAGCAAAAGACTAGGTGCCTGGAAGGGAAAAGGTGAGACAGTCAGGGACAAAGGAGTGTAGAGTAGGATATTGTGAATGGATATGTAGGACTGGGCGTGGCTGTCTTTGTATTCATTCAATACTCATAGCACCATTGAGAACATGGAGGCATTGTAGCTGGGTAAACAATATAACTTGGCAATTTGACTTTAGCCGTCTCTGCCATTCACCACCCTATTGTTAGCACATTGAGAACACAAGTAGAATAACTCTCCTGTAGGGTTGAAGACTATACATTGCTCAACAGTGCAGGTTCCCATAGAACAAAATTGATATAGCTAATTCTACTGCCAAATATCCAGTTTGTCATGAAAAGAGGTCAATTGTGAGTTTACTTCATTCATGAAGAAATGGAGCAGTTATTTGTAGCAAGTGGGCTACAGTGAATCCTTTATATTCTGGAAGGGGTAGTGATTTATTTGACAGGATTTGATACATTGCCCATGTGTGGGATATCCTTTATTCCCTGCAGTGTCTCAGTCTTTATAAGATGTTGTACCCCAAATAGGTAAAATACATAGATCTGGGAACCAAAATGTGACAGCAGTAGTGGCCCATCTTAGCATCATTTCCATTGTTTTTCTTGGGGAATTTTTGCTTCTTGAACCTATAATTTAGGACTCTGTAGATTTAGACATACTCATTCCCAATTGGAGAATTCCATTGCCACAGGACACAAAAAAATTCCCATTGATCTATTAGGTACATATGCCTCATGAGCATTTTGGACTCCTTGTCCCATAAGAACAGAAGGCAAGAAAAGGAGTCACCATCTTGTCCTGAATAATTCACCTTGACCTGCAGGAGGAGATGGGGAATCTACTAAACAATGGGGCAATGTTTTTGGCAAATTAACCACCTACTTGGGTGGCCCTTTGTATTATATTACCCTATTTTGATAATAGACAAGCACAGCACCATGACTTGAGAAAGACATGATGACCAGTAGCTCAGACACCTCAAGGAATGAAGATATGATTGACGTCACTATGTAAATGATTGAAGCCAGAAGATACACTAGCTGAATCAGGGGAATTGAGAGTAAATAGCAGAAGAGAGGGACATTAACAATCAGTTGTGGTCCCAAGACCGTTGAGAGTGGTGGGAGTTATATTTTGTTTTACTAACTTTCCTCTTCTTAGGTTCCCTCAGAAAGACATACCCATTGGAAACTTGGAGAAGATTCTGTCAGAATTTGCATGAAGAAATGAATCTAGGTGTCAGAAAGGGTGCATTGTTGTGAATGCTGTCATATGCTGCCCAGCTGTCCTTCCAGCAATAATTTCCTCCCCTGGATGCTGGGAGTGGCCCCAGCAGAAAACCTTCAGCCATCAGCTCCCAAAAGCATTGCTTCATCTTCCTTACACAATGTCACACCTCCTTCCCTGAGTGGCCCATCCCCAATGACTGATTAGCATGAGAGTATGAAGACCTGGTCCCCTGAACCCCAAACAGGCTGTCTAAAGTGTGATCATAGCCTCAGAAATCCCCATCAGATGGGTATGTCCTCCGTTGTAACATCTCACCAAAACCTCTTCTTCCACCCAACCATGATACTTTCCTGTCCCTTCAAAAGTCTGTGACCACAAAGCATGCCTGAATGTTAAATCCTGTCTCAGGTAACCAACCTATGATGGTGCTTTTCCACTCTAAAAATATAAATGGATTTCAAATTTAATGAAGAGTACATTTTACATCTCTTTTGGGGGGGGAGGAAATAGTTCCACTTTAAAACTGGTCCTCACACAGAAAGATAGGGGATAAAGCAAACCAACTAATCCCAATAAAAGCTTATTTTATGGGTTACTTATATACCCTCAGTGGAGAAATACAAAAAATGAGACTCATATAAGAATCATTAATTATAATATGTTCTAAATCACTGCATCTGGCCCATGAAGTAATAGTTGTTTGTCTAACATATATTTCTAGTCCGTGGGTTACTTCCAGGGGAGGGAAATTTTGTTCATTGTAATTGGTATAAAACACAATAAAAAGATGGATAGTCTTGTTTTCATTGCTCATTTTTTTGCTAATAGGGATACAATAAACATTAATAATGGAATCTAGGTCCTAAAAATGCTTAAGGTTTTATCTCATTTTTTAATAATAAATGATTTTTAGGCGGCTACTCAGCATGTAAAACAATCTGTAAACCAGACATCAGTTGACTGAACTGTTGTTCAGTGGCTTTGTAATAGTCAACAGGAATTGCTTATGGTTTCTGTGTTCCCCAACCACTTGGGGAATTAATATTTTTTGTTAAAATCTCACATGTTCCTAACCATTCTCTCTAAATATAAACCAGTTATTGTGGTATATCTCTTGCTTTCATAAATATAATACATACAGTTATGGCCTGAGAAGGAAAATAAAAAATAATGTGGATAAAAAGAAAATTAATTACATTTCTTGAGAGATTATTTTGCTTTTTAGTATATATTTATAAACTTATGTAATTCATACATCAAATCAATGAATTATATATTTTTGTACCCATTTTATAAATGCAGGAACAAATGCAGAAATGTATACAACAGCTTCACAAAGGTGTCCCAGAATCATGCTGAGTTTTTCCTAAAACTAAGCATCGCCTGGCTTCACAAATCCTTTCAACTGTATCAAGAGATGATCTTCTAATTGACACTCCCACTCAGCCAAGTATTCAGTGACATTTTTCATCAAACATAACTTGTTAATAGTTCACAGAAATTTTCTTTGTCTGAATTCAGATGTCTCACATATTTTCTTGTGAAAAGTTCCCTACATGAATCATATAAGCAAATATGTTCAGTCAGGCCCTGAAAATAAACAAAAAACCAACACTGGATAGTTTATATTTTATCAAAGTAAAATAAGAAAGTGTTCCAGCACCTCTTTCAAAGCACCCTCCAGATGCAGACATTAGAGATTACAACTTTCAGAGCATCAGGTTAAAATATTCTCTCTACAGAGCTTAATAAAATAGATGAATGAAGTAGCATGAAAAATCACTTTATATTAATGCTTCCAAGAGTCTGGAAACCAGATCTTCTACTGAATTAGCAGGCATTTCTCCTACCCATCCATGACTTTTTTTTCCTTTTTTAACCACTTTAGAACATTCAGAAGACTAGTTTTAGCTCCAATGTGCCTTACTTAGTAGCTAGCAAAGGTCAAAAGAGTATTTTTCTTATACTCAGGATATGTTTTTACTAAATTCTGACTTTATTGAAGAAAGTATAACTTTAGAAGAGGATATAGTAGAATATATTAAAGTAAAACCCTGTCCCTTTTTGCTCTGTGACCTTAGTATAATAACCTCATCAATAAAATAAATGCAGTGTTTCCAGGGATATCTTGCAGATTAGAAAAACCATCTCCAAAGCATGTTTTAAATCTTAGAGAAAGAACCATATGGATAGAGGCTATTATTTTTTCTTGTTACTGTTATGGAAATAGTTTCAGTTTGAATACATTTATCAATGTTTTTTTTGTAGGACATAATGTATTAAATAGAAATAAAAAATACAAAAATAATGAGATGAAAAATAATTTGAGTATGAACTTTTTTAAGTAAAGCTGCTTTTAAGACTGATGCAGCTTTTTGAATTATATTTAATTTCAACAGAGGTCAGTCAATCTATGCTCCTCCCAAGATTAATATGAAGTGCATCCTTGAGCATTTTTAATCATAGGAACCTAAGTTACCTTAGAACAAAAACAAAGTTTAGGTAGAAATTCACTGCACATCAGCATTTTCTTTGAAGTTCAGAAATGCTCAGTATAGAAATGCCACTCATAAACCATGTTCATACTTTGAGAAAAAAAAATGAAACAAGAAAATATTTATTTCATATAATTAGAAACAAAATACATTTTAAAATACTTTCAAATAATTAATTTGCTAATTCTTACATAAAATACACAATTTAAACTATATCTTATGAGAATATCCACTTATACTACCAATCAACAAAGATTATATATATATTAAGTCATCAAGTTTGGGGAGTGACAATAAACACTTGTGACATATGTGAGTAAATAAATGAAATTGTTAAGCTTATAAACATTGAATCTTTTAGGATATCCCCACACTTGGGTCTACTCAAAAACAGTATGGGCCACACCTTGAAATAGATCTATGGATCTCAGGATAGCCAGTGGCTCCTTTGGGTCTAGAGAGAAAATTCTCAGCTGTACTGCATAGATGCTTAAAGAACTCAAAAAAATTATTGAGTTCCTCGGAAGTACCCATAATTCAGTTGTTTTGCAAAAGGTTGGGAAGTGGTGAATAAACACATACTGATTTTTATTAATGTCTAGAGCAAACACAAGCAGTGTGTTTGTATTAAATAACTTAACATGCCTAAGTACAAGTCATCTGACCACTGTATCAAGCTTGGGCAAGTTTGTATGGAATGCCTATATTTAACACAAAGATATATACTCTTTGGCATAAAATATGTCATGGAAAATATAAGCTAAAATCACCTTTGAGTGGGTTTTACCTTACTTCAGATCCTGAAATTAAAACACAGAATGTCTAAACCATAATCTCATAACTTTACATGTGTATTAAAACGTTGATTGAACTAACTCTCTTTGAAAACACACAATGTTTGGAATTGGAACTTGAGATAGAGTAAATGTCCACAGTTTGCACATCTATGGAATAAGCAGTATGGGATTTAATTTGGTGAGGGGAATTAAAGGTAAACAAACATATGTACAAATAAGATAAAAAATATCTATACGCATATCATCCAAATAATTCACAAAATTTAACTTCATCAAGGTGAAAAGAATTGAATATCACATTTTGGCAACATTTTTCTCAACTGGCACATTATATGAATATTAAATTTGGCACTCTCATAAAAACTCGTACTTTTATTTATAACATGTCACTTTCTAATTGCTTTTTTGATACTTTGTCTTCATAATAATTTCCTTATCCTGACAGTTTTTACAGACTATATATGAAAACATTCAAAAGATTGTTTTTCCTCTAATAAGCAAGGTATTATAAATGAACTATGAAATGGCAAAGTCTTGCACTTCAAAGAAATCTTATCCACTCGAATATATAAGAAAAATGCTAATGACATTTAAAAAATTCAGTATATTAGATTGATTTTTACATGTATAATTGATTCCAGGGGTTCTCATATAATATGAATATAAATAATTAGGAAATTGACAAATCATCCAGTGAAATACTCCACAATATTTCTCAATATTTCAGTATAGTTCATTCTAAATGTTCTCATTGACTTACATGAGATACTTTAATTAGAACATTAATTGTAGTGAATATTTGTAGTTTTATTTTTAGCAGCTAGACTTATTAGAAAGTTCTCATATTGTGCCTCTGTGATTTTCCTGATTTAAACTCATTGGCCTTTGTTGTACCCTTTGGAGAATAACTGAGAAGTATTATCGTTCTGTATTTCTTCCTCAAAATATTTGAAGAAAACAAACTTTCATGTGTGAATATGTGTGCATGTATGGGTGTTTTAAAAGGTTGTATAACACTAACAGCTCTAACTTTTTCTTGTGCACTGTGACCCTATGCTTTCTCTTTAACCTATTCATACAAGTAACACACAACTGTTATAGTTCCTGATACATGAGGCAGTTTTACATCGTTGTCCATACTACCTGAAGCTAGCTTGACGTTATTAGAAACCACTAAATTATATTTTAATATACATATCTACTAGGTCTCCCTGTGAATCATGGCACTCCTTTCCTTCATGTTTACACTTGTTCCTTCTTTTTCTTTATAACTTAAATATTGTCCTGGTACATTTGGCCTATTATGATCTTTTAAAAACTTGACCACACATAATTTTAAATGTTATACAGGCACTTAATGTCCTCAAATGAATTACTGAGAACAAAATCAAATATAAAAAGATCAGGGACTTAGGTTCTGTAAAGACAAGTCCCTTGCTTAAGGGCAAAAATTCAAACAAGCCTGGAAAATGGGGCAGCACAGACCACAGGGGTCATAAATTCCAAGAAGCTATGGGAAAGGAAGAGACCGAAGGCAGGAAAATGATGCTGGGCTTTCAGAACTCAGAGGCCTCCACGTATGATGTCTGGAGAAATTAATTTTATCTGGGACATATGACCACAATTCCAAAGATTCTACAACACTAGTAATGATCTGCAATAACAGAATTAAGTTAAAGCAATAATTTTTCAAAACATATTACATATCACTACTATTTTTCTTCCATTTTGCCCTAGGCAGTTTACGTCAATTGATGGCTACCCATTGCCAAATGAGAAATGTCTAATGGTTGTGACCCTCTTCCTGTATTTTCTTAGAACAGTGGCCCTGTATCATTTATATGGAAAGAGTCCCTATGTGTTATTATCAGAGAGAGATCATTTAAATTCTAACTTCAACTGACATAAGCTGATATTTTAACCTTTACAACATTTTGCTCCCTTATTTGTAAAAGTGTGTCAGTTTAATAGTTAAAAATGATGGAATGAGTTTAGCATGGTACAGTGGATGAAATGCAGTTTTAGGTCATTTCTTGATAGGGATATTTGCCTGACTCTGGTATTTATGAACTATATGAACTCTTGAAGCCAAAATATGACATAATAAAATGATAGCAACTTATGGCTGAGGTGATGTTTTAAGATAATGTCTTTCAAGTGCCTTGCACAAAGAGGGAGCTCCACAAAAGGTAGATGTTATTGTTATTGTTTTTGTTATTAATATTTTACTTAAAAAAACCTACTTCATAATAAGGCACCTAATATTTGCTAGTATCTGTGTCCTGTTTTGCTTCCTTATATTCCTATGTACAAATATTTGCTTTATTAATCTCACCCTTTTGCTTGCTACTTTGGTTGGTGAATATCCTCCACTCAAAAATTAACTCATATACTTCCAGGAAGATGGAGGCGTGAGCTGGGTGGCAGAAATCTCCTCTTAACACTGTATTTATCTATGAAAATACAGCAAATACAACTATTTCTAAAAAAGACACCAGAATACACAGGAAAGCGCACAGCATGCAGCTACACCCGAGAGGACTCGGCACCCCAAGAGGCGGGTAAGATAAGGAGCCGTGACCCAGCGGGACCCGAGCACGCACCCACCCAGCCCATTGGCGGGAGAAGAGGATTCAGAGCCGGGGAGGGAGTGGAAGTACACCCCACGAAATAACCAGCCCCGGTGATCTGCGTGGGGAGCGCTGACACACATAGCACAGTGTAGCAGAGATTGGAGAGACAGAGGGTGCAGGATCTGAGTGGGGAATACGCCAGGGTGCTTGCAGCTGGGTCCCGGGAAAGAAAAAAAAAAAAGCGCGCACTTTCCTCAGCTGTCTTAAAGAGATAGGAGCCCAGCGGAGGAGCTGGATCGCCCCGGCAAACTCAGCCCAGTGGGATGGGAGTCCTGGGGAGATTCAGACCGCTTAGCTGGCGACTGGGAATGCGTGGCCGTACTTAGACTTCTCACTGAGATCAGCAGCCTCCCGTTCTTTCCCACCCTGGCCAGAGCAATAAAGGGCCCTGCAGAGCAGCACAGCCATGGCTGCGGAATAGTGGGGCAGCAGCGCCACCTACAGCATCCACACAGAATCGACTCCTGGTAGGCATTTTTTTGTTTGTTTTGTTTTTAGTTTTTTTAGTTTTTTTTTCTTTCTTTCTTTCTTTTTTTCTCTCTCTTTAAAGTCTTAAAGAGCCCAGCTGACATACGTGGCAACTACCAGCGACCACTTCTATAGCCATGAAAAGACAGAGGAATATGGTCCAGACCAAAATCAACCAGAGAACCCCAGAGAGGGAGCCTGAAGGGATGGAAATGCACAGTCTTCCTGAAAAAGAATTCAGAATAAAAATCATAACCATGCTGATGGATCTACAGAGAAATGTGCAAGAGCTGAGGGAGGAAGTGAGGGAAGTGAGGAAAGACAATGCAGAAATCCGACAAGCGATTGACAGGCTTAACAGCAGACTGGAAGAGATTCAAGAGACTTAATGTAATAGAAATTGGAGAACAGGAATACAGAGAAGCTGAGGCAGAGAGAGATAAAAGGATCTCTAGGAATGAAAGAATATTAAGAGAACTGTATGACCAATCCAAACGGAACAATATTCGCATTATAGGAGTACCAGAGGAAGAAGAGAGAGAAAAAGGGATAGAAAGTGTCTTGGAAGAAATAATTGCTGAAAACTTTCCCTCGCTGGGGAAGGAAATAGTCTCGCAGTCCACAGAAGCCCACAGATCTCCCAACACAAGGGACCCAAGGAAGACAATACCAAGGCACATAATAATTAAGATGGCAAAGATCAAAGATAAAGACAGGGTATTAAAGGCAGCTAGAGAGAGAAAAACAAAAAAACCTACAAAGGAAAACCCATCAGACTATCATCAGACTTCTCAACAGAAACCTTACAGGCCAGAAGAGAATGGCATGATATATTTAACGTAATGAAACAGAAGGGCCTCGAACCAAGAATTTTGTATCCAGCACGATTATCATTTAAATATGACGGAGGGATTAAATGATTTCAAGACAAATGAAAGTTGAGAGAGTTTGCCTCTCATAAACCACCACTACAGGATATCTTAAAGGAACTGTTCTAGAGGGAAGCACCCCTAAGGCTAAAAAGATGTCACCAGAGAAAATAAAATCATAGCAAAGAAAGCAGACCATCCAAATACTAACTAAAGGCAAAGGATAAAACACCTAGTATATAAAGAATGGAGGAGGAAGAATAAGAAGGGAGAGAAATAAAGAAACATCAGATAGTGTTTACAATAACTTAACAAGAAAGTTATGTTAGATTGTTAGATAGTAAAGAAGCAACCCTTGAACCTTTGGTAACCATGAATCTAAAGCCAGCAATGGCAATAAGTACATATTTATCGATAATCACCCTAAATGCAAATGGACTGAATGCACCAATCAAAAGACACAGAGTAACAGAATGGATAAAAGAGGAAGACCCATCTATATGCTGCTTACAAGAGACTCACCTCAAACACGAAGATATACACAGACTAAAAGTGGTGGGATTTCATGCAAACAACAAAGAGAAAAAAGCAGGTGTTGCAGTACTTGTATCAGACAAAATAGACTTCAAAATGAAGAAAGTAGCAAGGGATAAAGAAGGACATTATATAATGATAAAGGGGTCAGTCCAACAAGAAGATATAACCATTATAAATATATATGCACCCAACACAGGAGCGCCAGCATATGTGAAACAAATACTAACAGAATTAAAGGAGGAGATAGAAAGCAATGCATTCATTTTAGGGGACTTCAACACACCACTCACTCCAAAGGACAGATCAACCAGACAGAAAATAAGTAAAGACACAGAGGCACTGAACAACACACTAGAACAGATGGACCTAACAGACATCTACAGAACCCTGCACCCAAAAGCAATAGGATACACATTCTTCTCAAGTGCACATGGGACATTTTCCAGAATAGACCACACACTAGGCCACAAAAAAAACCTCAGTAAATTCAAAAATATTGAAATCCTACCAACCAACTTCTCAGATCACAATGGTATAAAACTAGAAATAAATTTTAGAAAAAAAAATTAACTCATATTTAATTTATAGAGATGACTTAATACAGAGAACATAGTTCTGGATCTATATAGATATAAAATTTAAGAACACCTTTATGTATAATAAACACATTTCAGTTAAAATATATAGGCTAATGAATAACTTTGAACCAAAGTTAATTTTCATGGTTCTGCTGTCAAGTAAAGGTAATAGGTATATCTTATAGACATTTTGATAAAACACCATTAAAATAAACTAGTCCATGAATAGCCAATGCTTCAAAAGTCTGTAAGTGAGGATTAAATGGAGCAAATCCTTCCTTAGTTTCATCTTCTTACTTGTTCAGTTTATTTTACCCAATTTTGCAAATTAGTGTTATAAAGGTTCCTAAGAGAAATATTTTTGGTTCTTACATCTCTGCATTAGTGTACCTTTACATGACTACACAGCATTTCAGTATCAAAAAGGAGAACTTTTCTACATGACTACTGTTTACATTCATAGAAAATGATCTATATGTCTATTTTCATCATTTTAAACAATTTTTATTTGTGAGTTACTACACAAAATAAAACAAGTTATCTATACAAAGTAAAACAAAGTGTATTACTAGGGCAATTACTCAATTTCTATATTTCAGTCATTTGGTGATTTTACGTGACTGCCTTCCTCCTGAACTTTTGTACATTCCATTTTTTTCCCACTTCTGCATTTAATAAAAATTATGTAAAAATAATATTAAATATGTAGGCTACTTAAATATTGCTGTAAAGAGTTATGTTAATATTATAAATAAATTTAATTAGCATTTGAAAAATTTTTAAGTTTTTTCAGCTTTATTGTTATAATTAACATAACATTGTATGTTTACTATATGCAATGTAATTTATCATGCATACATACTGCAAAATTATTGCAAAATGATTGACACAATAAATGTTTTTAACATATCCATTTCCATATTGTATATTTGAAAGTTGTTGCAAGTAGAATTTAAAAGTTCTCACCACAAAGTCATTCATTTCATTTTGTTAGCATATATTTATGAACCAGCTACTAAACAGACTATGACACCCATTTCCCAAATGTATGTCATGCATTTTTTTCTGCAATTTGCTTAATGAGAGGGAAAACAGGAGATGAATTTAAAGGTTGTGAGGTAGAGAATGGCAAGGGTCACTATTGTAGTCTTTCTCATTACAGCCCCAAAAGGGCAGGGAAGGAAGTTTGTTATGCTCTGCCTAATGGCTAAGATCACGGCCTTCCTTCTACATTGGTGCTGCAATTCATTACCTGAGTGAACCTGCATTAACCATTAAAACTCTATTCTTCAACTTCCCAGTTGAAAAATAAGCATATTAATGCATCTGCCTCTTGAGGTTGCTGTGAAGATAATTTAGTGATTAGAGGCACTGAGTTACAATCCCATTTAATTATTTTTATTTTTTATAGAATATCTTAGTCTATAAACAAGTGTTTGGGTGTTAAGATAACAAGCAGACATATGCACACACATGTACACACACACATGCATACACACATTCCTAGAGTAGGAAACAATGGTAAAATAAAAAAGAATAAAACACAAAAATGCTTAGAAATCTGCCTAAATGGTTCACATCATGGATACCTGGATGTAGGCCTTTCCTCTGAAAAAAATAAGAATATCAAGGAGCAAATCATTAGCCTAGGGCAAAATGCAGGGTTCCTTGAAGATATATATGTTATATTTTTCTACATTCTTTACAAAAAAAGGTAGACATGTGTTAATATGGAGGAGAACATGGACTAATTACATATTTCCTGATAGATGCCATTTTGTTCCAAAAATTCTGCTTAATTTTTTTCTTAGTAAAAGTGTCCATAAATGAATTATTAAGTTATTTATTTCTATCCACCCCAAATATTACAGAAAATTATAATTGTATGTCACCGTGGGCTCACAATTTCTACTGGAGGAAAAAGAATAAAAGGAGTCAAAATATACCATCCCCTATCTAGAAGACATGCCCTATTATCCACCCAGGGAGTTGCACCTACTCTGGAGTCCTGGCATTTTGGACTATGAAAATCACCACCTTTATGGAATCAGACCAAAGTTGTGTGAGCAGTGTCTGGGTACTTTCTGGTAATATATTTGGAGAGAATATTCCCGGGGTTCTTTTGTAGGTTACTTAATTTTTTCATCAGATTTTGATACAAAGCATCAAATTATAGTCATTTTAACCCAGGGAAGTACAGCATCCATTGGTTAGACAGGCTGAAAATAAGCTTTTGGATCCTTACCATTATGGTTCTGGTAAAGAAATGAGTATCTATGTAATTTTTCTGGTCATTGAATGTTCAAGAAGCATTCAAAGCCAGATCAAATAGAATATCATAAGGCTTTGCCAACCTCCACAAATTGTGTTATCTGAATCATAGCTCTAAACCATTGAGACATATTATCATACCTTTAAAATAATACATCAGAGTTTTATTTTTTTCTCACTGCAAGGTCTGAAGTGTGCAAAGATACCATATCCGCCTGCTTTCATCATAACAGTTTTACAAGAGTATTATTAATCAATCTTCCTTTACAATTCCTGTAATAAATGATGTGCCTTAGCAAATGAGCTGATCCAATTTGCTCTTCTCTACAAATACTTACACTACCTCTTTAAAGTAATGTGGAATTTTGACTATTAAACAATGGGTAATACATTATATTACATTACATAATGAATAATAGAATCTAAATTTTTGTTTATAGAATTAATATAATTGGATTTTATACCAAAATACTGTTTTTAGAAAATAAAACCAGGGCATTATTAAATGTGTAGCATTGAGTTTAGGATAATACTCTCCCAATGGAATAGTGGCACATATTGATCATTATATACTCTGTAAATACATTATTGCTATGAAACATGGGTATTTTTATTCAATTATCTTTTGTTTTTGAACTACAATTTTTGATGTATTCTATTACTAGCCAATGGTTTAATAAGGTTTCAGTTGAGCTGAAATCACTTTTTAAATTTTACATCAACTTAAAGTCTGCTTAGAGATATAGGCACTCATATGAGAAACATCTGGGAAACATAGTTATAGGATAATGAGAAACCTTCAACAACTGGAGGAATGTGAAAGAGAAATTTAATCTCTAATTTGATATAACCAACAAATGTTGAAAAAATCAGATCTATTATGCCAATATCACTGGTCTGATCACCTATATATTATTGCCACTCATTACATTAGGCACAGAAGTATGGAGTTTATAGATTTACATTTTCTCTTTCATCTTCCCAACACTGAATTAAACACTAGAATAGTTCTTTCACAGATGGGAAAACAGAAATTGAGAAAGATTAAAAAAATACTTCAAGATACCATAGTCAGTAAATGAAAGAGAAAAGCAAGAAACCAGGTCAAACCGGTAGAAAATCTTGAGTATGTTTAAGATGCCTCTCAGGACTTTATTAGTGATTAATTCTATGCTACCTGACTTCAATCCAATCAGGTAAATTATATCATGACATCAGGGAGACTTTAGCTGGGTTTAAATAAAGCACATTTATTTGACTGCAAAGACTCCTTGGTCACGTTTATTTCGATGTCATACACTAACTTATTGTCATTTCTTCTGATAAATTTTACAGTTTTTAGACTTGCTATCATGGGCTGAACTGGAGGGCCCATGTACATGGATAAGCTAATTTAGGATTTTAGAAGTCAGAAGTTCTAATTGGTACAGTTTGAACCAGTTTTCCTATTTCATCCTCAGCCTGTCCACTGTACTAATAATTGTCTGTCCCCCAAACTTATTTGATTACAGATTTTAGGTTGATTGCTATAGGAGATGACAGCCTTGCAAAACAGCTGACACATTTTTAAAATCTTTGTTTAAATGTTTGCTGTATGACTGTTATGTAGTTCAATGGAAAAATCACCTGACTTGGAGACAGATTCATTTATTCAGTGCACACAATGGGCTAACTTCTTATGAGCACTTACAGTGGACCAGCCATGATTCAAAGACCATGATACGTATCAACTAAATTAATCCCCACAGAAATTCCAGATACTGTAAAGACAAATATACTGAAGTAATTTTTTAAAAAATCCATGCACACCTAGGCTTCCAAGCTCCAGAATCCACTGTCTTGACCATGATGTTATTTCTGCCTGCTGTGCACCCAGGCACTGACGCATTTGCATTGAAGCTCATGGTGAATTTAATAAACAGTGTCCCAGCCCACTTAGAGCTTAAGATCTGGGTTTAGTTTTCCACTCTAGAGCTCTTTTTATTTAACAAATTTCCTCTGAATTTGGTGTACACACATATACATGTGTGTGTGTGTGTGTGTGTGTGTGTGTGTGTGTGTTTATACACACTCATAAGTGGGATTGCTGGATCATATGATAGTTTAATTTTTATATATTTAATGCATATAATTTGATAAATTTGGAGATATGCATACCTCTGTGAAGCCATCACCGCATTCGAGGTAGTAAACACATCCGACATCTCCAAAAGCTCCCTCCTGCTTCCATAGATTTGTGCATCTGCTGTGTCTGCTAAGAAAATGAAATCTACCTTTTAAACAGAATTTTAGGTGAGCAATACCAACTTGTTAACTATAGGCAAATGCCCTATGGGAGACTCTGAAAGTTGTTCATATTGCAAAATTGAAAGTTCATACCTGTTGAACAACTTCCCATTTTCCTCTCCCCATAGCTCCTGGCAATCACCATTTTATACTTTGTTTCTGTGAGTTTTAACTATTTAAATTCATTTTACTGAAATCATGCAGCATTTGTTCTTCTGTGACTGACTTATTTCACTTAGCATACAAGCTACACCTCAATAAAACTGTTCAAAAATATCTTTCAGGAAGGTAGATCTCAAGTGTTCTTATCACAATAACATTCAACTTAAAAAGAGGGCTGTGATATATTTAATCCTTACAAATAATAAACCACCTATAAACAAAGGAATATATAAGGTAAAACTATTCAAATTTCCATATGCTTTCAATGGTAAAAACATAAAAACAGTGGTTTGAGAAACAAACCAAAGAAACAGCAATCAATTAACTTTGGACAAAATTTTAGAAAATATCTCATTTAAATAAGCTATATATAGAAGTACATACAAATAAATATATTTTTAGATGTAAATGCAAAAATAAATATCCTTACTTATATCAGCAGTACTTGACATACTTATAACCTTAAGAATAATTCAAAAGTGTCAAATTGTAGGCATATATATCTTTGTGGGCTTGAAAATTATATTAATAGAAATTGTTTCTAAACAAAAGCAGCAAATGTTTGTCTTATGTAAATTTTCTGCTATTTCTCTGTAACAACGTAAAACTAAGTAAAAAGTTGAAAGATAGTACCAGAAATAAGACAGAAAGAGTGTTTTGTTATTATTAAGACATGCTTTCAATAAAATTACAATAACTCCCATGACAGAGTCACCTTTTTTATTACTCCAGAGATCATTATTTGAGGCAATCACTCTTAACAATATTCCAAAACAAAGTAAATTTAAAAAAAATTGTACTCTTCTATGCACCAAGGTCTAACCAAAGCATTTTAAATTAACATAGTATTTGAGTAAATCAAAGTTATAAAGTGAATTTTTCTGTGATTATGTCAAATCCTTAATAAAACCTGAAGAGCTTTGTATATGCCATGTGATCTTAGACAGGTATTGAATATCTTTGGTTTCCGCATCTTCAATTCATCAAGTTAGGGATTTTATATTCAGTATCAGTCAAATAATGAAGTTCTCTGATTCACATTAATTAGTAGCCAAGTTACTTGAATGTATAACCTTTGTTTAATGGCAATAAGAACAAAAGGTCCAGAATCAGCTGTATTTTAGTGTCCATTGTGTATGTTGATTTAAAGTGAAACTCCACAGCTTAATATTTGTCCAACAGTATCAAAAAGGGAAAAATGCATGAGGAAGGGGAAGATAGCACAAGCCTCTCCTTATTTTTGCAAATAAAATTGAAGATAAAGGGTTGTAGATTATTTGGGTTATTCAGTTGAATTTCCTAGGAATTTGGTATATGAAATTAGAATATACTTCCTTAATTGTATATAGATTAATGGTTACTTGAGATATCAATTCATTTTAGCATAGCTCAGATTAGATGGATAACCTTTTAGTTTTTCTTAAAAATTTAGCAAGTTTCTGAGCAACTAGGATATAAAAGAGTCAATTATTTTCTTTAAACAAACTTAAAAACTACATTTATAATCTTATAGATTTTTTAATAGAGAAGAAATAATGAGGTATATATTTAGTTATTTTTAAGAAAAAAATTGATTAAAGTGTCTGTCTATACAGTATACATAGCCTACACATAACCTAAGAACCTTCCTTTTTTCAAACCAGAAAATAAAATGTGATAAAAAATATCCTACTTTTAATAGGAATAAAAAGACAAAACAAATGTTAACAAACATATATATAGAAAAGCTCTTATGAGGAAAACAAAATATTATCAAGATGTTTATGTATTTTTATGTATTACATTATCATTCTATTCAAAATAACAAAAATATCCTTTGGTTGATCTAAAAAAAAAAATTCCTACAAGAAAACATGCAAAAGACCAGAACTAGATTCAAACAGAAGGGCAGTGAAAGCTTTTTGACCCTTCTTTATTTTAAAAGAAGTATCCTAGAGCTACCTACATTCAAATTAAGAGTACTCAGACAGATAAATGTATTATACTATAGTTCTGAAATATCATGTAATTACATTTGTAATTTTTTAGGTGATAAATTTTTTTGAATTTTTAAATTTTAAATGACTAAGGAACAGATGGGTTCCTCAACAAAATTTTTGTGATAACTGATCAGTATTTGGAGAAAAATAAGAATAACTCTTAACCTAATTTTTAAAATTCAAACTGAGTTCCAGAGGTACAATGATTGAAACATGGAACATTAAACCATGGAACAAGGAATAGTGGTTGAATATTTTATAAACTTGGAGTGGGAAGTTGTTTTCTCTTAACAAAACCATTCAAGATCTTAAAACCAAGAAGCCATAAGGGAATGTACTGATTATTTTGACTCTCCCCAAATAAAAATATCTACTGATGAAATATACCATAAATAATTTAAAAGATGAAAGCTTACAAAAATATTTCAACACATTTGAAAAAGACTGGTTTCCATAATACAGAGGTATTGCAATACAGCAAGGAAAAGATTGATTGGAAACAGAATACAGCTGACCAGCAACAATGAAAAAAGATTAAGCTCACTCATAAACCAAAAAATGTAAATAAAAACAATGATGAGATACAATTTAGTAATATTGGAAAATTATAAACCGTAAGTGACCATCAGAACATGTTAGTAAGTGTTGGTGAGAGTGAGAAGCGAGCATCTTCACATACTGCTGTTTAACAGGTCACTGAGGCTGCCATTTGCAACAGCAGTTTGGAGCTATCTACCAAAATAATTTTTTTTTGTAATATAAATCATTTTACCTCTCAATTCCACTTCTAAAGTCAATTCCTCTAAATAACACATGATTTCCAAAGATTTGTATACAAAGCTTTTTCTTATAATTTTATTTGGAATATGTTTTAAAAATGTAATTGTTTAAATGTCTATCAGTATGAAACTGGTTTAATGAAGCATATTAAAGAATTCTCAGTTTATAGTAAAAAGGATGAGAAAGAGATATGTGCTCTGAAAAAGGTATATTCTAAGATATATTGCACTTGAAAATGAGAAAAGTGGGAAAACTATACCACAAAAAATTCTTCAAAGACAAACGTTAATTTTGGCACTGGTTTAATCTGAAGAATAAAATGTGTGTGGGAGGTGGGAGGGAAGTGATGAGCAGAAAGTAGGGAACATAATTTATGTTTGTAATGAGCAGATATTTCCTTAAAAATCAATAGAGTTTAAAACTTTAAACAGCAAACAGAACAAATATATATTCTATGTTACTATCTTACGTCTCCATTTTGAACTGCCATATCCTCAAGCAGAGTCCTCTCTCCCTCCAGTGCCCCTTTACTCTGTTCTTTCATATCACTCATTTTCACCTTCTCACACACAAATTACTATAAGCAATTTTTGTATTTATTCAATTAGCTCCTTGAAGAAGACAGTTTTGTTCCCGATACACTGAAAACATATGTCATATATATATATATATATATGTGACAAATTTTTAGCAAATAAATTATTAATGTCACTCACTCCACTCCTCAGAACCATTCACACTTTAAAGCTTTGTCCTAAGATCTTGAATGAGCTGCTTCAGTCTAAATCCTAAAAATCAATTCTAAGCTACTTCCCTTTTAACACTCTAGGCTCTAGCTACATGTCTCACTCTGTTTCTTAACTATGATCTCTTGTTTTTACTTCAAGACATGTGGATACCCAATTTCCTCTGTCTGGAATATTATCCTTCCCATTTATCAGCTATATTTTCCCCCTATTCATCTCTCATATAACAACTTAAATATAACTTTATTAGAAAGTGCTTTCTGGTCAGTTGGTATTTAAATTTTTTTTTTTTCTCCCTCTTAGCTGTCAATGATTAATTCAAGATTTGAGTGTATTTTCAAGTTATAGTTTTATGTTTGCTGTCTTTCTTAATGCTTCCATCTCAGATTAGATAACAACAAGTTCATAAAAGCTCTTTTTTTAAAAAAATCACTCTACATTCATATTCTGTGTAGTGACTCTCAAATAACATTTTTAGTTAATGCATATTATTCAATCAATAAAAATATTATACACTTTCTTATCCTTACATTCAATGCTGCATGTTGCAGTGCCTGATGATGTGTGCAGTGTAGGCGCAATACATATTTTGAGTAAATTATTTCATTCGGCCACTAATTTTTTCTGTACTTCTCTGCAGTTTAAGGTTGAATCTCATTTTTATCCAGTTAAGAACATATAAGTCATTAGATGAACATTAGACACAAAAATAGTAATACATAACTATCATATTCTGTATTTTACCAACAACTCTATATTCTAGCCCCAGAGCCAATTGTATATTTTATCTCATGTAATTTTCATTCTTATTCTATGATGTAGATGTCTTCTTCATTTTAAATAACAAGTTTAACAAACTTTAAATAACTTGTTCTCATTTATATTGTTAATAAGTAGCAGGGCTGGTTTGGCTTTTAAAACCAAAATCTGTTTCATCTATAAACTCATGCCTTTACATCTTTTCTTGGGAACTATCAGAGTCCTTCTCTTTCTCTACATCTCTTTTTCTCTCAAAATACCAGACTTTATTTATCTTTCCTGTTTTATTAAAAATATGCTACCAGCTGTAATTTTTCTTACCAACAATGAAAGGCAAAGAAGAAAAACATATTCGGATTCTTAAAGAGCCCTAGACTGTTATGGGAGACAAAAGCAGACACAAGCAGTGGAGAATCATCACCAATATTTAAAGTGATTGGAGATAGGTGAACCCATGAAAGCAATTGGGAAAGCATGGTTAATATTATAAGATGATGTAATAAGAAATGAAACCATTTTTTTAATAGCTAGGTTGTTACTGATGACCCCAGCTGTTTTGTTGGAAAGACATGCGCAGAGAATTTGTTTGGGAGCTTGAGGCATAAGTATAAAATGAGAAAAAATACAGTTTTGAGTAAAGACTACAAATAGTATAATGCATTAGTATAATGCAAAATGGTAGAGGAGAAAGTTAAATCCAAGAGATTGTATGAGAAGATTAATATCTCAGAAGAGAGACTGAACTTTTTGATAGAACTTGATCTCAAGTAATAAATAAGGAAATGTGATTCAGAACACATATGGATTTTCCTTGAATGGAAGGAAGGACAACTCGTCCTTGACAGAGAGTGGAAGGAAACTTAAGACAAAAGGTTCAACTTTTTATAAGTGTAGTTAAAAACATTGAGATCATTTGCTGACTTTTATTTTCTCCTGAAGGAAGACTCAAGATAATTTACTGACAGTGAGATGAGAGTTGGGCTGGTGAAATCCTTGAATATTTCCAGAGATCATTGGAAAGAATAGGAACATATAGAAGGTTGTTATGCAGTCTTGCGGTGTCAACTGAAGTTGGAACTCATTAAAAAATTCTATAAAGGACTTGGATATATAGTTTTATACTAAAAATTCACTAAATTTCAAGAAATAGAAATAGAAAAGTGTTGGCTGATTCTGAAGATGAATTTTGGAAGGCATCTGTGATGAAGTCAAGTGGAGCACAAAATTTGAGGACATTGGAAGACTAATTGGTTGAACTGACAAATAATTATTTTATCAATATGATGAGTTTTTTATTTTATCTTTATAGAGCCCATAGGGCCTTCCAGTCCCATAAGTATTCAATTTGCTTCCTAATGGTTACTATCAATACATTTCCTTACAAATACACCTTATCGTCCATGCCTCATTACATTTACACTCACTTTCAAATTAATAATTTTAACTCCTTATGCAGTTTCCCTTCCCTAAATTCTGTACTCCAGGTGTTAGAAAAGTTTAGACAACCATGAAGAGTGGCGCTACCATAAATCCATGGTCTCCATCCACCAGAAACTCCACTTTAATCTTCTGTTCTTCTCCTAGTCACAATCCTCTCTCATTCTTTATGATAGCAATTGCAAATTTTCTGGAAATCTATTAAATTACTCATCAAACAAATATACACAACAAATTATTGTAGCAGGATAGCATATGATGAAGCCTGGGGGAGGCTTTGGGAAAGACTGTACCTGGGAAAATGCAAATTATCAATATGCATGTTTTGATGGGCAATAAGTATTTAGCTTAGTAGAGAAAAATTGGTTTCTAGAGAGAAAAACATGCCCAAATTCATGTGAGAATGAAATACCTCTACTAGAATTTCCATTTGGTCTGTTCTATCATACTACATTTTGGGGAAGGTGCTGCTTGAGACTACTTTGCAGTTGTGTTACAGTTGTAAATTGTATTAACAACAAAAATGGGCAGATAAGGTTTAGAGCAGTACAGAAAAGTATAAGAAAAGAACTGAAGTCACCTGTCATTTTACTAGAGTTGTGTACACTTAGCATTATAATAAATTTCCTTCTATTAATTTTCTATGCACCTGAGAAGATAATCATTTTACATAATAAGGATCACCTTCCTAGATGCATCAATTAACCCCGAAGAACACTTATTCAATTATAATACAGACAGTGAATCCTAAAAAGAGCCATAGTCTTTTTAGTTTGCCTATGTGCAAATTTTATGTAGTGATTGACTTAAGAGAGCCAATTTCAGATTCATGCTTATTTCAGCATATTTCCACCTAGAAGTTCTCTCTTAATGCAATTTCCCCAGATATCCTCTCCTGGAGATGAAAATCCTCTCTCAGTTGTGGCTCAAATATGTTTTTATAAAAGGGTACTTAGGGTTGCTTCAGAAATTGCTATGATAATTGCCAAAATATTTGACCACTTAAACTCTCTTGATGAAATTATACTAATCACATTTCTCACTGCTTCTGCTCTGTCATCCTATCCCTGCATTCTGCTCTGTCATTCTTGCAATTAGACCACACTCTGTCTTCTTTCAGCCTGGACAAAAGTGAAAATGGAATTTCACAGGCAACATACCATCTCTCCTTCTCTCTAAGTACAATTTAAAAGCATAAAGTATGTAAGAGAAATATGTATTTTCAAATGACAGCCACAGGCTCTGAGAAAGTGCTTCTGCTGCTTTCAGTATCCCTAGTGAACTTAGAATAGGGAGGAAAAGAAACAAACAAGATTGGCATTAGAACTGAAAAATTTTGGTCTAAATCTGGCTTTCCTACATACCCTGTGATATTCGGCAATTTGCCTAACTTTCTGTGTATTCCGCTTCCATATCTGTAAGATGCAATTAAGAGCACCCATTGGAAAAATGTTTTAAAAATAAAAAGATGTTATATTTAAAATGTATGGTACATACTAGGAGATCAAAAATACAACTTTCTTTTCATTCCCTTCAATCTGTGATCTTCAAAGCCATCTTTTGGATTCCCCAATTTAATTGCAATACCAGATAATCGATACTCATTTAAAGCTTATTGTACTAAACTAAGCTAAAACATTTTAATGAGACTCATTTTAAATACCCTTTTTTTATTTTGTGGTTTTATTTTAGTTTCTATAATTTTTTAATAAGTTTATTTTGATATCATTAATCTACAATTAAATGAGTAATATTGGGGTGATTACACTACCCCCTTCATCAGGTCCCCCCCACCAACCCCATTACAGTCATTGTCCATCAGCTTAGTGAGATGCTATAGAATCACTACTTGTCCTCTCTGAGTTGTACAGCCCTCCCTATGCACCCCGCCAACATTACATCTGCTAATCGTAATGCCCCTTTTTCCCTCTTATCCCTCCCTTTCCACCCATCTTCCCCAGTCCCTTTCCCTTTGGTAACTATTAGTCCGTTCTTGGGTTCTGTGAGTCTCCTGCTGTTTTGGAAGTAACCTAAGTGTCCATCAGTAGATGAATGGATAAAGAAGATGTGGTACATATACACAATGGAATATTATTCAGCCATGAGAAAACAAATCCTACCATTTGCAACAACATGGATGGAGCTAGAGGGTATTATGCTCAGTGAAATAAGCCAAGCTGAAAAAGACAAGTACCAAATGATTTCACTCATATGTGGAGTATAAGGACTAAGGAAAAAAAAATACCCTTTTAATTACATGTAAGAAATTTATCAAACTGTTGACTCCTATCTCTGTCACAATCCTAATAGTTGCTTTTGTAATAGTTACTTTCCCAGATTGTAAGCAACAGTACATACTGTAACCTACTAGCCTGAGTAACTATTTATCATTTAAGTGTTAGCTCCGGGTTTGCTAAGCACATCAGCCTCCCAAACATCTTTAGCCTTTCTGAGCACCCTTGCCCCATCTTGTCATACACACCCACCATTTCTCTTTTAATACACTCACTGAATGATGAAGTAATATTTTGCATTCCATTGTTGAATCCACCAATAGGCAGCTTTCCTCATGAGACAAGAAATATTGTAGCTCCAATGCCTAGAAGAGAGAAGGCTGTCAATTATATTTTTCCTTAACAGCTGGAAGAATGTAGAGAAAATAATTAGAATTATGAGGAAAAAATGATAAAGAAACATAATTATGAATAATTATGATGAATAAGCAGGGTTTACAAGAATCTCAAGATCACCACATGAATTCATCTGGTAACTTCTGATAAGGAAAAATTCTGAAATCTCCTAAATTGAGACATAAGGGCTGGAGAATGGGGAAGAGAGACAAGGGACAGTAGTAAGTCAATAGCTGTGGGCTATAGCTAACCAAAGACTCCATGCTCCTGGATGAAGTCATTTCAACACCATCTAGAAAGTTCCCAGAACCACCACATCCTTGCATGTGACCAGTGTGTTCCCATCAATGACCAGTCCATGACCCTGTTCTATGGACTAATCACCTATCCCCAGATTTTCCCCACTGTGCATTAGCCCATCTGCCTTATATGTAGCCAATATGAATTTAAAGAAGTTTCTTCCCTTGAGACTCTTAATAAATGTGCCCTGTTTCTTGAGTCTGGCAAATGAGGTATTCCTGTTAACCGGCCTTGCTGCTGGTGAAGCACGAACTTCCTGTCCCAGAACTCAGTCCTACTTCTTCTGGCTAACATCTGTAAAGGCTCAATAAAACCTTTTATTTCAGAGATCTTTCCATCTCTATATTTTTCAATTTGTTTTTTCAATTAGTTGGTAAAGTAA
The DNA here is from genome assembly GCA_032199065.1 of Smutsia gigantea. Taxonomy (NCBI): domain Eukaryota; kingdom Metazoa; phylum Chordata; class Mammalia; order Pholidota; family Manidae; genus Smutsia; species Smutsia gigantea. The sequence goes on along the minus strand of JAVSCE010020781.1, from coordinate 360,442 downwards.
GATTGTAGGTACATTATTCTAACTGTTTTAACAGATTACAGTTATTTTATTTGAAAGAAATATCCTCAAAATATCCTATAATTTAATATGAGTTTAGTACATTGGTGACTAAGTATGATTAATATCATTCCTACTCTAAAGGATGAGTGACTTTATGTATACTTTTTAATGGCTTGTTATTACTTTACTCCAGAAAGTGAGGAAAAGTTAACATCTCTATTAGTCTGATCAAAAAGCGTTTTGATGGACTATATTATGATTTCCTTCCTTTGAGGGCTAGAATGAAAAAGAATTCCTATGTGCAATATTAAATCATGGGCATGTTTTATTTTAAAATATACAATGGATCAGAAACTGGTTACAATAGGCCAGCATGACAGCTAAAAAAATGTGGTTTCCTCAAAATTACCAAACTCTGTCTGCATAAGACTGATGTAGTAATTGAGCTACAAATAAGGCCAGTGCGAGTAATGAAAGCTTCAAATGTATCAGCATGAGGGAAACAAGTCCCATCAACAGCAGACATCATCCTAAAGGTTATGAAGAGGGAGAGGGAAGGAGAGTTTTAGATCAGTTGTCTCACTCTGAATGAATAGTAGAATAATTTGGGAAGCTTTAAAATTATAAATACATCGCCACCACTAATATTGATGATTTAATTGTTCTGAAACTAGGATGGATATCCATATTTCTTTAACAGCTTACCAAGCAACTTCAAGGACAAGTTCAGGTTGAGAACCACTGACTTAAAGGGAGCAAGATAGAGGAACTCTCAGCCAGAGACTCACGTTAGTCTACTTCCTTTTATGAATGTTGCTTTGCTTGCCTCCCACTGTCTTCCCAAAGCAATAACCAAACAAATAGATCAAGAATCAGAGATTGGGGGTACAATGGAGTAGGTAGGTGTGTTCTTTTTATTTCCTCTCTAGAAACATGTATTTATCTTTCTCTCTCTCCATCTTTCCCTCTTCTGAATTGCTTTATGTAGTTTTGCATTGTATGGATAGACAAAATAGTTTGAAATATCTGTTTTATATTTTTGGTATTTAGCAAACAAATTAATAAATGATATTACAACATTATATCTATGAGACAGTGCAATGGCAATTCTTTGATTGCCATGAAAAGTATTATGCTTGTTATTAAGTATAAAGTAACAAAAATCAAGCACTATAGATAAAGTAGATTAGCACAGTAGTTTATTCTAAATAAAGACTATGGACAATATAAATTATATACACACATATTTTAAATCTCTACGTATGAAGCTTTCCAGACAAAGCCAGTCATACATAAATTGTATTTTTAAACTTTACACATAGCACAGAAAACATTGGATTAATTTCCTTTCTTTAATTTGCAAGTTATCACTCTGACACTTTTGCGGTAACAAATGATTATAGCCCAAAAGAACCTGACTTGTTAGGACTTCATGTACATAATCAACATCTGTTAATTACCAGCAGACTATTTCCATACCTACTGTTATTATAACAGTAAATCATGTTACAGTCTGTTGTAGCTCTACAAGATTATTAGTTTCTAATTATTATTTGAGCAACTTAGCAGGAATGTGGTTAACTTAAGGAGGAGTAAAGCAACAATCACTGAAGGATGCAGGGAAATTTGTTATAATGTAGGAGAAGGCTGTGAGGAGATATGAAAACTTGGGTTTGATAAGAAAAAAACAAATGCACAAAAGAAGATAATTGAAGCACATCTAAATGATATGATAGCTATTCGAAAGATATAGGACATAGAATTAACCGATCTTTGTGACTAACTGTATGTAGGAACTGGAGAGGTAGTTATGTTAAACTCGTTTCTAATTGCTAGAATTGTATGGGTAGTAATGTGCCTGTACCTTCTATAATATTATTCCATTTTATATTATTAGATAGACATGTTGAATCATTTGTAATCGACCCAAAAATATCTCATGAATAAAATACTAAGAACTAAATAAGTCATAAACATAAATATGTTCTCATTCATTTAATTAGTAATAAGAATAATGATATAGTTGATATAGCAACAGGGAAACATAGCATCCTACCATAGAAATACTTTTAGTAGAATCCAGTTTAGGTTTATAAAACTTTAATCATAATATATATCAGGGTTAATTGACACTGCATTTAAAAGGCTTTTTTAAAGACTTAGTTGAGTTACGAAGTTAAGAGAAGTAAGGTCTGAGAGAACTGAACACTGGGGAGTCTTCCCAAAATACAGATATTTTGGGGGAAGATGCAGAGGAATTGGGTAAATTAAAAGAGTATTGAAAAAGTGATGAAAAAAGGCTTTTCAATCACAAAGTTTCAGTTGGACTTTTTTAAAAAACTACATTTGAGATTTTCTTGGCTCAAACTTTGATAAGCAGTAGGTGTTTCTGTGGAAACCTATTTATAGCAAAGCCATGTATTTGAGAAAATGAGAACAAAGTGTTCTTATTAGATCTATTCTTTCTTAATATCTCTATAATAAAAAGTTACTGGTAATTTATATAAATTTCAGCCTTTAATTACATTTTAAGTAGTTAACTTATAAATACATATGAGATAAATGTGTACACATAAGAAATATTGGTACATGTTACAAAAAGAGTTTAAAATTTAATCTGTATTGCTTCTAACCTGCTGATAAATAGACCATTTCATACCATTTCATTGTAAGTGTAAAATTTGATGCTTTCACAAATTTAAACCAGTCTGCAACTGGAAATGCAATCAAGATATAGGAATATGTCCCTTCCTCACATTCCTTTCAAGCTAGTCTTTATCATGCAGAGGCAAACACTTTCATTATTTCTATCATATGAGCTTACCCACTGACTTCACATACATAGAATTATGTAGCATATATTCTTTATATGTTAGTCTTTCTACATTTAATGTAATGCATCTGAGAATAATCAATATTCTGACAAGCAGATTTATTCCATTGTATAATGTACAATATGTTTGCCACTTATTTGCTGAAAGGGTTCCTCTTTATTTCTGTTTAGTAAGCTTTTATTATTATTATGAATAGATGTTGATTTTTTCAAGTGATTTTATTTTATCTAATGGGATAAACAAAGGCTTTTTCTCCTTTCTAATAAAGTGAATTTCATTGACAATTTTGATCTTGAATGAATTCTGTTATGCATGCTTAGTATAAATCATACTTGGTCATGTGTTTTACCTTTTACGTAGTGCTAAATCTTAGCAAATATACGTATAAAGAAATAATACCTATTCTACATAAACTATGCAAGAAATTAGAAGAGGATGGAGTATTTTTCTACCTCATTTTACAAGGACAATATTATCCTGAAACTAACACTAAACAGAATCTTTAAAAGAAACTGTAGACTATTATTCTTCATCAGTATACATGCAAATATCCTTAATTTGATTTTATAGCATATTAAATTCAGCAATATGCAAGATAAATAACACATAATAACCAAGTAGTACTTTTCCCAGGAATGCAATTTGGTTTATTATGTGATGGGCTAAATAATTTCCCATTGAAATGTCAGTGTATGAATCCCTGGAACCTGTGAATATATTAATTTACATGGTTAAAGAGACTTTACAGATGTGATTGAGTAAATACACCATGAAATGGGAAGACTGTTCTAAATATCCAACTGGTCCCAGATTTAATTATAAGTGTCCTTGTAAGGAGGAGGTAGAGGGAGATTTGATTACCCAGTAGGAGTGTCAGAGTAATCAGTTTGAGAAAGAACCATTCAATATCTGCTGACTTGAAGATGGAGGAAGAGGCAATAGCCAAGGTATTGAAGGCAGTCTTCAGAAGCTGGAAAATACAAGGAAACAGATTTAACCCTAGAGCTGCAAGAAATCAAAGACCTGCTGAGACTTTGATTTCAGCCAAGTGAGATCCATTTCAGATTTCTAGTTTCCAGTAGCATAAGAAAATGAATTTGTGTTAACACAAAGTTGTTATTTTAATAGTAGGTATGATGTAATTTGTTACAACAATACTAGGACTAAAGAGACTAAAAAACAAATATATGTTAATTTTAATAACTTCAGAAAAAGCATTTGTGTGTAACTGCAAAAATAAAATAAAAATAAAAACAAAAGACAGTGAACATTCATACTTAACTGAATGAATTTTCCTTAGATCTGGAACATGCCAAAGATGTCTGCATTTACCCTATTTATTCAGAATTGCAATAGCATAATAAGGTCAAGAAAAAAGGTTGTTAAATAAATAATTCATAAGGATGTAATATAAAACACCATGACTATAGTTAGTAATACTGGATTACAGTTAGCAACACTGGCTTACATATTTGAAAATTTCTAAGGGATTATATCTTAAAAGTTCTCATAACAAGGAAAAAATTATTTGTCACAATGGGTGGTGATGGATGTTTAGACTTATTTTGGTGATCATTTCACAATATATACAAATATTGAACCATTACTTTGTACAGCTGAAACTAACACAATGTTATATGTCAAATATACCCTCAAGAAAGAAAAAGAAAATAGGGCAAAAAAATAAAAATAAAGGGAAAAACTGCATGCAGATTGGAAAACAAAAGAAACATACTTTCTGTAGTTATTATTGTCTATCTTGAAAAATCTAGTAAATCTAACAAATCTTGCTAGCAGCAAGGTCAATGAGTTTAGCAAGGTCTCAAGATACAAGATCATTTAAAGAATATTAACTATATTTGTATATGTAGTAATAGGCAAATAGATGTAATTAAAATTAGTGTTTTCATTTATGTAAATTATACAAAATGAAGCCAATTAAAAAATAAATTCAGTTAAAATCCCCCTTAGCCAACAGCAAATATTATTATTTTCTTGTTATATGAAATGCACATTTTCTACATATACTAATATATGCACAGGAAATGAGATCATATTGCTTATACCATTTAGTAGCATACTTTTATGAAATTTATATTGAGTAGACAAAGTTTCATTTTAGTGAATATACTTCTGTTACTATATATATACATACAAACATTATTTTGTATAAACAATTTACATTGTTTTGTATAACATCAAAGGCAAAGAAATCTAAAGGATTAGCTAAAGCAGTTAGTAAAGATCATAGACATCAAAGTTTTATAAGCAACAGTGTAGTCAAGAAAAGTATTTAAATGTTCGTTAAAAAAAAGTTGAGTCTAGAATTTTATAATTGGCTAAAGTACTTTGAAGGTGCAGTGATAATTATATGTATTGATAATAATAAAAATAATTATAATTGCATATATGTATATACATATTAACTGTATCTAGAAAAGATTACAAAATGATATAAAAATTAACATTTTTGGAGTAACTACCAGAAGAAAATTCAGGGAAGTGCAAAGAGAAAAAAAAGTATAGTTAATACAATAAACAAGACAGTTAAATCAATCTTAATATAATAGTAAAATGTAATCAAGATAAAGGCAAATGGTAAAATTACCTTATCAAAAATATATATTACCTTCTAATATGTTGTTGACACATGTAAATGGGATAAAATTCTAATTGAGTTGTCAAATGTTTACAAATAAAATGGTAAAAGGAAATATATAAGATAAAAAGCACCTACTGTCAACAGCTTCTGGAACTGTTCTTTTCTGACTCAGAAATATTTTTCACCCAGGTTTTGCTTCAAATATGTTCATACTTAAGATGCTCTCATTTTCCAATTATGTTTCTGTCTAATCTTCACTTTGTCTTAATCTGAACTTGATTAGGAAATTTGATTTTGACCCTGGCATTGCACAATTTTCTGAGCTGAGATTTACTACTGAATCTATAATGGTTCCTGAACCAGCAACCCAAAAGAAAAAAAGCCCTATCTCTTATGTCTACCCAGACCTTCTAGAAAATTCCATATTACAAAGGAGGCAGGCATAGAATTATGTAAGAAAACATGCATAAAACTCCTACCTCATAAACAAAGTACTGGAAACCCCACCCAGAAAGGAGCTTCTGACAATACAAGTCAGGTCATGTAGTAAGCTTTGAAATTCAAATCTACTACTCAACTCTCTGATGGATTCTTATCAAAGAATAAGTGACTCTAATTCTGATTTTTAAAAATCTGCTCATTTCTGAGAAATTTAAATATTTTCAATTGTTTATAAATTCTCTGTTTTTTGTTAGAGCTATTTTTACTTTTTAACCATATATTTCTGTTCAAACTCAAATGGCAATAATTAAACAGTATTTGCAAGAACAAAATTATATATTACATTATATATTTTCAAAGGTGTTTGGAAGAAGTGTTTAATAGTAGCTGGAAAGTCTTTAAAGACCTCCTTGATGTCCTTCACAGTTCACTGGTACGGTTATTAGAAGGAGGCTCCAGTTTCCCAACACATGAACCTTTCCCCAGGTGACCTGAGTTTTCTTCTAACATGGAAGCTGTTCCTCCTTAACCAGTGCTGCCTCACAGCAGAGAGGAGAGCTTCACCCAGAGCAAATGATGAGTCTAATACCTGAAATGAATCTTTCCCTTCTTTCATATGGTGTTTGCTAAAACCAAATCACTGAGTTTAGTCTATACTCCTGGGGAAGTGAAATTAAGTTCCATCTCTTGAGAAAACAAATATAAAATAACTTTTAGACATATTTTTTAAACTCCTGGAGTCTTTCCCCTGGCTACAATGATTTACATTCCTCCCACACACACAAAATACCCATTCTTTCTCAAGGGCCACTAAATCCTCATCTGATGACAGAATCAATTTTGTTTTTAATTTTATTTTGGTATCATTAATCTACAATTACCTGTGCAACATTATAGTTACTAAACTCCCAAATTCATCAGGTCCCCCCACCTACCCCATTACAATCACTGTCCATCAGTGTAGTGAGATGCTACAGAATCACTACTTGTCTTCTCTGAGTTGTACAGCCCTCCCCGTGCCCCCCCCACCATTACGTCTGCTAATCATAATGCCCCTTTTTCCACCTTCTCTCTCCCTTCCCACCCATCCTCCCCAGTCCCTTTCCCTTTGGTAACTATTAGTCTGTTCTTGGGTTCTGTTAGTCTGTTGCTGTTTTTTTTTTTCAGTTTTTTTTTTTTTGCTCTTATGCTTCACATGAGTCAAATCATTTGATACTTGTCTTTTTCCGCTTAGCTTATTTCACTGAGCATAATACCCTCTAGCTCCATCCATGTTGTTGCAAATGGTAGGATCTGTTTTCTTCTTATGGCTGAATAATATTCCATTATGTATATGTACCACCTCTTCTTTATCCATTCATTTACTGATGGACATTTAGGTTGCTTCCATTTCTTGGCTGTTGTAAATAGTGCTGTGATAAACATGGGGTGCATCTATCATTTTCAAACTGGGCTGCTGCATTCTTAGGGTAAATTCCTAGGAGTGGAAATCCTGGGTCAAATGGTATTTCTATTTTGAGTTTTTTGAGGAACCTCCATACTGCTTTCCACAATGGTTGAACTAATTTGCATTCCCACCAGCAGTGTAGGAGGGTTCCCCTTTCTCCATATCCTTGCCAACATTTGTTGTTGTTTGTGTTCTGGATGTTGGCCATCCTCACTGGTGTGAGGTGATACCTCATTATGGTTTTAATTTGCATTTCTCTGATGATTAGTGATGCGGAGCATCTTTTCATGTGCCTGCTGGCCATCTGAATTTCTTCTTTGGAGAAGGGTCTATTCATATCCTCTGCCCATATCTTAATTGGATTATTTACTTTTTCTTTGTTCAGGTGTGTGAGTTCTTTATATATTTTGGATGTCAACCCCTTATCTGACATGTCATATGGGAATATATTCTCCCAAACTGTAGGATGTCTTTTTGTTCTACTGATGGTGTCCTTTGCGGTACAGAAGCTTTTCAGCTTGATATAGTCCCACCTGTTCATTTTTGCTTTTGTTTCCCTTGCCCGGGAGATATGTTCATGAAGAAGTCGCTCATGTTTATGTCCAAGAGATTTTTGCCTATGTTTTTTTCTAACAGTTTTATGGTTTCATGATTTACATTCAGGTCTTTGATCCATTTTGAGTTTACTTTTGTGTACGGGATTAGACAGTAGTCCAGTTTCATTCTCTTACATGTAGCTGTCTAGTTTTGCCAACACCAGCTGCTGAAGAGGCTGTCATCTCCCCATTGTATATCCAAGGCTCCTTTATCAAATATTAATTGACTGTATATGTTTGGGTTAATGTTTGGATTTTCCATTCTGTTCCACTGGTCTGTGGGTCTGTTTTTGTGCCAATACCAAATTGTCTTGATTACTGTGGCTTTCTAGTAGAGCTTGAAGTCAGGGAGTGTAATTCCCCGTTTTATTCCTCCTTCTCAGGATTGCTTTGGTTATTCGGGGTCTTTTGTGGTTCCATATGAACTTTACAATTATGTGTTCCAGTTCATTGAAGAATGCTATGGGTATTTTGATAGGGATTGCATCAAATCTGTAGATTACTTTAGGTAGTATAGTCATTTTGACATTTATTCTTCCTAGCCAAGAGCATGGGATGCATTTCCATTTGTTAGTGTCCTCTTTAATTTCTCTTAGGAGTGTCTTGTAGTTTTCAGAGTATAGGTCTTTCACTTCCTTCATTAGGTTTATTCCTAGGTATTTTATTCTTTTTGATGCAATTGTGAATGGAATTGTTTTCTGTAATTCTCCTTCTGTTAGCTCATCATTAGTGTATAGGAAAGCAACAGATTTCTGTGTGTTAATTTTGTATCCGGCAACTTTGCTGAATTCAGATATTAGTTCTAGTCGTTTGGAGTGGAGTCTTTAGGGTTTTTTAAGTACAATATCATGTCATCTGCAAATAGTGACAATTTGACTTCTTCTTTACCAATCTGGATGCCTTGTATTTCTTTGTTTTGTCTGATTGCCATGGCTAGGACCTCCAGTTCTATGTTAAATAACAGAGGAGAGAGTGGGCATCCCAGTCTACCTCTCGATCTTAGATGAAAAGCTTTCATCTTCTCTCTGTTAATTGTGATGTTAGCTGTGCGTTTGTCATATATGGCCTTCATGATGTTGAGGTACTTGCCGTCTATACCCATTTTGTTGAGAGTTTTTATCATGAATGGATGTTGAATTTTGTCAAATGCTTTTTCAGCATCTATGGAGATGATCATGCAGTTTTTGTTCTTCTTTTTTTTGATGTGATGGATGATGTTGATGGATTTTCAAATGTTGTACAATCCTTGCATCCCTGAGATGAGATGAATCCCACTTGATCATGGTGTATGATCCTCTTGATGTATTTTTGAATTCGGTTGGCTAATATTTTGTTGAGTACTTTTGCATCTACGTTCATCAGTGATATTGGTCTGAAATTTTCTTTTTTGTGAGGTCTTTGCCCGGTTTGGGTATTAGAGTGATGCTGGCTTCATAGAATGAGTTTGGAAGTATTCCCTCCTCTTCTATTTTTAGGAAAACTTTAAGGAGAATGGGTATTATTTCTTCTCTATATGTCTGATAAAATTCAGAAGTGAATCCATCTGGCCTGGGGGTTTTGTTTTTAGGTAGTTTTTTGATTAGCAATTCAATTTCATTGCCGGTGATTGGTCTGTTTAGGTTTTCTGTTTCTTGCTTGGTCAGTGTTGGAAGGTTGTATTTTTCTAAGAAGTCCATTTCGTCTAGGTTTTCCACCTTGTTAGCATATAGATTCTCCTGGTATTCTCTTATAATTCATTGTATTTCTGTGGTATCTGTCGTGATTTTTCCTTTCTCATTTCTGATTCTGTTTATGTGTTTAGATTCTCTTTTTCTCTTAATGAGTCTGGCTAGGGGTTTATCTATTTTATTTATTTTTTCCAAGAACCAGCTCTGGGTTTCATTGATTTTTTTCTATTGTTTTGTTCTTCTCAATTTTATTTATTTTTTCTCTGATCTTTATTATATCCCTCCTTCTGGTGACATTCACCCTCATTTGTTCTTTTTCCAATTTCCATAATTGTGTCTTTATACTATTCATTTGGGATTTTTCTTCCTTCTTTAAATAGGCCTGGATTGCAATATACTTTCCTCTTAGTACTGCCTTTGCTGCATCCCAAAGAAGTTGCAGCTTTGTGTTATTGTTTTCATTAGTCTCCATATATTGTTTGATTTCTGTTTTAATTTAGTCATTTATCCATTGATTATTTAGGAGATTGTTCTTAATTCTCCATGTATTTGTGAGCCTTTTTGTTTTCTTTCTAAAATGTATTTCTAATTTTACACCTTTTTGCTCTGAGAAGGTGGTTGGTAGAATTTCAATATTTTTGAATTTACTTAGGTTCTTTTTGTGGCCTAGTATGTGTTCTATTCTGGAAAATGTTCCATGTGCACTTGAGAAGAATGTGTATCCTGTTGCTTTTGGGTGTAGAGTTCTGTAGATGTCTGTTAGGTCCGTCTGTTCTAGTGTATTGTTCAGTACCTCTGTGTCTTTATTTATTTTCTGTCTGGTTGATCTGTCCTTTGGAGTGAGTGGTGTTTTGAAGTCTCCTAAAATGAATGCATTACATTCCATTTCCCTCTTTAATTATTTTGGTATTTTTTTCACATATTTAGGTGCTCCTATATTGGGTGCCTAGGTATTTATAATGATTATATCCTCTTGTTTGGATTGACCCCTTAATCATTATGTAATGTCTTTCATTGTCTCGTAATTTTCTTTGTTTTGAAATCTATTTTGTCTGATATGAGTACTGCTACTCCTGCTTTTTTCTCCCTATTTTTTGCATGAAATATCTTTTTCCATCCCTTCACTTTTAGTCTGTGTTTGTCTTTGGGTTTGAAGTGAGTCTCTTGTAGAAAGTATATAGATGGGTCTTGCTTTTTTATCCATTCAGTAGCTCTGTGTCTTTTGTTTGGTGCATTCGGTCCATTTACATTTAGGGTGATTATCGATAGATATGTACTTATTGCCATTGCTGGCTTTAAGTTCGTGGTTACCAAAGGTTCAAGGGTAGCTTCTCTACTATCTAACAGTATAACTTAACTTTCTTGTTAAATTGTTGTAAACACAGTCTGATGATTCTTTATTTCTCTTCCTTATTATTCTTCCTCCTCCATTGTTTATATACTAGGTGTTTTATTCTTTGCCTTTAGTTAGTATTTGGATGGTCTGCTTTCTTTGCTATGATTTTATTTTCTCTGTTGACCTCTTTTTAGCCTTAGGAGTGCTTCTATCTAGAGCAGTCCCTTTAAGATATCCTCACGAGTTGGTTTATGGGAGGCAAATTCCCTCAGCTTTTGCTTGTCTGGAAATTGTTTAATCCCTCCCTGAAATTTCAGTGATAATAGTGCTGGATACAGTATTCTTGGTTCAAGGCCCTTCTGTTTCATTAGGCTAAATATATCACGCCATTCTCTTCTGGCCTGTAATGTTTCTGTTGAGAAGTCTGATAGTCTGATGGGTTTTCCTTTGTATTTGATCCTTTTTCTCTCTCTCGCTGCCTTAAATACTCTATTCTTGTCTTTGATCTTCGCCATTTTAATTATTATGTGTTTTTCTGTTTTCTTCCTTGGGTCCCTTGTGTTGGGAGATCTGTGGGCTTCCCTGGTCTGAGAAACTATTTCCTTCCCCAGCTTGGGGAAGTTTTCAGCAATTATTTCTTCAGACACTTTTATCCCTTTTTCTGTCTCTTCTTCTTCTGGTACTCCTGTGATGTGAATATTGTACCGTTTAGATTGGTCACACAATTCTCTTAATATTCTTTCATTCCTAGAGATCCTTTTATCTCTCTCTGCTTCAGCTTCTCTCTATTCCTGTTCTCTGATTTCTATTCCATTAACAGTCTCTTGCATCTCCAGTCTGCTGCTAAGCCCATCGATCACTTGTCTCAATTCTGCATTATCATTCCTCACTTCCTCCCTTAGCTTTTGCATATTTCTCTGTAGATCCAACAGTATGGTTATGACTTCTATTCTGAATTCTTTTTCATGAAGATTTTGCATGTCCATCCCGTCTGGCTCCCTCTCTGTTCTTGTCTGTGTGGTACTTTTCTGGACCATATTCCTCTGTCTTTTCATGGTTATAGAAGTGGTCACTGGTAGGTGCCACATGTGTTAGCTGGGAGAACAAAGTCCGTTCCTGCTTGTTGTTCTCCTTGCCCTTCTCTTAGGCCTGAGCTTTTTTCCTGCACACCAGGACGCTGTCTCTGGGATAGTCCCCTGTCTGCCTGTGTGCAGGGTCACCCTCAGCTTAGCCTATAGTACTGCAGGGGTTTGCAGTTATGCTGGGTGCATTATGGTCCCCTTGGTGCCTTCTGGACCAAGTTCTTGGGCTCTTCCCGCTTAGCTGCACAGCTGTCATGAGTAGACTCTGAGGTTGCTGTGGGCCGGGCTGCTTATCTGCTGTTCCACAGCGGGGCCACTCTGTCTGGGGTGCCGGCTGGGGAGGGAATGCATGAGAGGCTGCTGATCTCTGTGGGAAGCCTGGGCACAGCTGCTTTGCCTGGCCACTGACCAAGGGGTCTGAAATTCCCCAAGACTCCCAGCCTGCTGGGCTGAGTGTGCTGGGACGATTTTGTTCCACTGTTGGGCCCTTCTCTCTTTAAGACTTTTAAAAAGCACCCAGTTTTCTTTTTTCCCAGGGATCTTGCTAAGGGGACCTGCCATGTTGGATCCTGCACTTCTGTTTCTCTAATCTCTGATACACCACGCGATGTGTGTCAGTGCTCCTGGCGCAGATCACCAGGGCTGGTTATTTAGCAGGCCTGTGCTTCCAGTCCCTCCCCACTCTGATTCTTTTCCTCCCACTGGTGCACTGGGGTGGGGGGAGTGCTCGGGTCCCACCAGGTCACAGCTTTGTTTCTTACCCACTTTGTGAGGCCCTGAGTTCTCACAGGTGTAGCTGTAGCCTGGCTGTTGTCCTGTATCTTCTGGTCTTTCTTTTAGGAATAGTTGTATTTGTTGTATTTTCATAAATACATATGGTTTTGGGAGATTTCTGCCACCCTGCTCATGCTGCCATCTTCAGAGAAGTCTTCCCTCAGAATCAATTTTTAAGTCCAGCATCTCATCATTTAAAACAAGTCAAGTTTGGATGAGGTTCCTTAAGCACAGGTCCTTGAGTACAGCTCTTCTTAATCTTTCAGTCTTTGACAGAAAATATACACACAGTGGTTGTACAGGTATTCTAGCTCAAAGAGAGGGAACGTGGAGTCAAAAATAGGCAGTAGTCCATAGCACTTCTGAATTGAGCCAGACAAATGTTGGAAGTCCTATTATTTCTTTTCAAAGCCTGGTAATAATTCTTTATGGTTCTTGGCTCTTTATTTCATACACCTTGTTGCATTTTAGTCCAAACTAGCAATGTTTTCACCCAAGCAATTATTTTAAGAAATATATGCACCTTTTGAAAATCTAAAGGAGGTTCAGTTTACAAGCACAGTAGAAATAAGCACCTAGGAATAAACCCCAGAGGGACTTTAGACTCCTGCTGATATAAGCAAGGAGACATGCCCTTAAGTGTTCTGGAAGTCTCATTGTTTTATGGATAATATCTGCAGCACATCGTTAATTTTATTGAAGGGAACTTGTGTGCCTGCATGGTTCTGTGAGGTACCCCAGTAATATTTTTGAGATAATAGTAAACTATAATTACATCCTCAGCTTTATTATTTCTAATAGATTTTCCACATTTTCTTGCATGTCTTCATCTATAGCACCTTCAAAATCCAAGACTTTATGAAAAGTATATTAAAGGCAACTTAAGCATTCATTAAAACTTGCCCCAAAGCCCACTGCCTAGTTCCTATATCACTCAGGCTTTTTTGTTTTTTGTTACAACAGCTTAAAACTTCTAACCAAATATGTATCAATTATCTATTGTGTCAAAAATGACCCTGAATTTAGGAGCTTCTGCAAAAACAAAAGTGTTATTCCACATTTTTTGCAAGTAGGTAATATGGAAGTTGCTTCATTGAGTGGTTCTATCTCAGAATGCATCATAAAGGTGTATCTAAGTGATTTCATAGGTCTGTTAACAACTCAAAGCTCAACAGGAATAGATTTACTAGTAAGATTATTTCCATTGTGGGTACTAGAAAATTTCAGTTTCTCTTCATGTGGGCATCTTAATAAGCTGCCTGAATATCTTCATGACATAGAATCTGGCTTCCCACCTCCCAGTTCTCTCTTATGACATCAAAGCTAACTTTCTACAGAAAAATTAATTAGAGAGAAAGAATGAGACAGTGTCCTCAAATTGAAGCTTCAATCATTTTATAACTTGATCTCACCCTGATATCCTTTTATTTCTGCTGCATTTTATTCAGTAGAAGTTCATCACTAAGTGTGACCCATACTCAAGGGAGGGAAAATTAAGCTTTATCTCTTCAGGGAAGAAATCTCAAAGAATTTTTGAAGACATCTATACAACTGCACCATGACACATTTTACTTGGTTCAAGAATGGCTATACAATTTAAATAGATTAACTGCTACGTGCACACTTCCCTCCTCAACTGTAATATCAGACTTGTAGCTAGGGCAGTCTTACTCACTGACTGAAAACATGATCACAGCAAAACTAGGAAAAGGCTATTGGGAAAGATAGATCTCCTCTCACCCCTACACTCATGTTGGCCATAGGTATGAAATGAATAAATATCTTTTTAAATTATTATTATTAAGGCATCATTGTTATACAATCTTATGAAGGTTTCACATGAGCAAAATTGTGGTTACAACATTCACCCATTTTATCAAGTCCCCCTTCACACACCCCATTTCAGTCACTGTCCATCAGCATAGTAAGATGCTACAGAGTCATTACTTCTCTTCTCCATACTATACCGACTTCCCCATGACCTACCTGTATTATGTGTGCTAATTATAATGCCCCTTAATCCCTTTCTCCCTCCTTCCCCAACAACTATCCCCAAACCTTCCTCTTTGGTAACCTCTACCCTCTACTTGGGTTCTGTGAGTCTGCTGATATTTTGTTCCTTCAGTTTTTCTTTGTTGTTATACTCCACAGATGAGTGAAATCATTTGATACCTGTCTTTCTTCAACTGGCTTAATTAACTAAGCATAAGAGCCTCTAGCCCCTTCCATGTTGTTGCAAATGGTAGGATTTGTTTTCTTCTTATGGATGAATAATATTCCATTGTGTATATGTAGGACCCCTTCCTTATACATTCATCTACTGATGGACACTTAGGTTGCTACCATATCCTGGCTGCTGTAAATAGTGCTGCAATAAACATAGGGGTGCATATGTCTTTTTGAATCAGGAATCTTGCATTCTTCCAGTAAATTCCTAGGAGTGGAATTACTGGGTCAAATGGTATTTCTGCTTTTAGTTTTTTGAGGAACTTCCATATTGCTTTCCATAATGGCTGAACTAATTTACAGTCCTAAAAACAGTGTAGGACGGTTCCCGTTTCTCTGCATCATCAACCGCATTTGTTGTTCCTTGTCTTTTGGATGTTGGCCATCCTAACTGGTGTGAGGTGGTATCTAATTGTGGTTTTAATATCCATTTCTCTGACAATTAAAGATGTGGAGCAACTTTTCATGTGCCTTTTGCCCATCTGAATTTCTTCTTTGAAGAAGCGTCTTTTCAGATAAACTGCCATTTTTTAATCAGGTTATTTGCTTTTTAGAGGTTGAAGTTTGTAAGCTCTTTATATATTTTGGATATTAACCCTTTATCAGACATGTCGTATACTAATATATTCTCCCATACAGTAAGATGCCTTTTTGTACTGCTGATGGTGTCCTTGGCTGTACAGAAGTTTTTTATTTGATATAGTCCTATTTGTTCATTTTTGCTTTTGTCTCCCTTGCCTGAGGAGATGTGTTTAGGAAAAAGTTGCTCATGTTTATATTCAAGAGATTTTTGCCTATGTTTCCCTCTAAGAGTTCTCTGGTTTCATAACTTAAAATCAGTTCTTTGATCCATTTAGAGTTTACTTTTGTGTATGGAGCTAGACAATAATCCAGTTTCATCTCTTACATGTAACTATCCAGTTTTGCCAATAACAATTATTGAAGAGCCTCTCATTTCCCCATTGTATATCCATGGCTCCTTTATCATAAATTAATTGGCTATAGTACGTGGGTTTATACCTGGTCTCTCTATTCTGTTCCATTGTTCTATGGGTCTGTTCTTGTGCCAGTACCAAATCCTTTTGATTACTGTAGCTTTGTAGTAGAGCTTTATATTGGGGAACATAATCCCCTCAATTTTGATCTTCCTTCTTAAGATTGCTTTGGCTACTTGGGGTCTTTTGTTCTTCCATATGAATTTTAGAACTATTTATTCTAGTTCACTGAAGAATGCTATAGGTATTTTTATAGGGATTGTATTGAATCTATAGATTGCTTTAGGCATAATGACCATTTTGACAATAATTTTTCCTATCCATCAGCACAGGATGTATTTCCATTTATTGGTGTCTTCTTTAATTTCTTTCATGAACATATTGTAGTTTTCAGGGTACAAGTCTTTCACCTCCTCAGGTTCATTCCTAGGTATTTTATTCTTTTGATGCAATTTTAATTGGAGTTGTTTTCCTGATTTCTCTTCCTGCTAGTTCATCATAAGTATGTAGGAATGAAACAGTTTTTTAGGTATTGATTTTGTTTCCTGCAACTTTGCTGAATTCAGTTATTAGTTCTAGCAGTGTTTTCGTGTATTCTTTAGCTTTTTTTATGTACAATATCTTGTCATCTATAAACAGTGGAAGTTTAACTTCTTCCTTACCAATCTGGATACCTTTTATTTCTTTGTGTTGTCTGATTGCTGTGGTATGACCTCCCCATACAAGTGGGGAGAATGGGCATTCTTGTCTTCTTTCTGAAATTAGAGGAAACTATTAAATATGATGTTGGCTGTGGGTTTGTCATGTATGGGCTTTCGTTTTTAGAGGTACTTGCCCTCTATACCCATTTTGTTGAGAGTTTTCATCATGAATGGATGTTGAGTTTTGTCAAATGCTTTTTCAGCATCTATGGAGATGATCATGTGATTTTTGTTCTTCTTTTTGTTGATGTGGTGGATGATGTTGATGTATTTTTAATTTTTTACCATCCTTGCATCCCTGGAATAAATCCCACTTGATCATGATGTATGATCTTTTTAATGTATTTTTGAATTTGATTTGCTAACATTTTGTTGAGTATTTTTGCATCTTTGTTCATCAGGGATATTGGTCTGTAATTTTCTTTTTTTTTTGTGTTGTGCTTTTCCTGGTATTAGAATGAGGCTGGCCTCATAGAATGAGTTTGGAAGTATTCCCTTGTCTTCTACTTTTTGGCAAACTTTAAGGAGGATGTGTATTATGCCTTTTCTAAATGTTTGATAAAATTCAGCAGTGAAGCCATCTTGTCCAGGCATTTTATCCTTAGGTAGTTTTTTCACTACCAATTCAAATTGATTCCTGTTAATTTCTATTTTTTCCTGCCTTGGAAGATTGTATTTTTCTAGAAAGTTGGCCATTTCTTCTAGATTATCCAATTTGTTAACATATAATTTTTCACAGTACTCTCTAATAATTCTTTGTATTCCTTTGTTGTCCGTAGTGATTTTTCCTTTCTCATTTCTGATTCTGTTTATGTGTGTAGACTTTCTTTTATTCATGATATATCTGTTTAGGGGTTTCCCTATTTTGTTTACTTTCTTGAAGAATCAGCTCCTGGTTTCATTGATTCTTTCCATTGTTTATTTTTCTCAATATTTTTTATTTCTGCTCTGATTTTCATCATGTCCCTCCTTTTTCTGACTTTGGGCCTCACTGGTTCTGCATTCCACAGACTATGAGGTGTTGAGTTGTCATTTTCATTCATCTCCATACGTTGCTTCATCTCTTTTTTTATTAGATCTTTGATCAATTGATTATTTAGGAGCATGTTGCTGAGCCTCCATGTGTTTGTGGCCTTTTTTTGTTTTCTTCACGTAATTTATTTCTAGTTTCATACCTTTGTGATCTAAAAAGCTTGTTGGTACAATTGCAGTCTTTCTGCATGTCCTGATGCTCTCTTTGTGGCCTAGTATGTGGTCAATTCTGTAAAATGTTCCATGTACACTTGAGAAGAATGTGTATCCTGCTGATTCTGTGTGGAGTGTTCTGTAGATGTCTGTTAGGTCCACCTGTTCTTATGTGCTGTTCCTCTGTCTTCTTATTTATTTTTGTTTGGGTGATCTGTCTTTTGGAGTGAGTGGTGTGTTGAAGTCTCCTAAAATGAATGCATTACATTCCATTTCCCTCTTTAATTATTTTGGTATTTTTTTCACATATTTAGGTGCTCCTATATTGGGTGCCTAGGTATTTATAATGATTATATCCTCTTGCTTGGATTGACCCCTTAATCATTATGTAATGTCTTTCATTGTCTCTTTTAATTTTCTTTGTTTTATAATCTATTTTGTCTGATATGAGTACTGCTACTCCTGCTTTTTTCTCCCTATTTTTTGCATGAAATATCTTTTTCCATCCCTTCACTTTTAGTCTGTGTTTGTCTTTGGGTTTGAAGTGAGTCTCTTGTAGAAAGTATACAGATGGGTCTTGTTTTTTTTATCCATTCTATAACTCTATGTCTTTTGATTGGTGCATTCAGTCCATTTACATTGAGCGGTTATTATTGATATGTATTTATTGCCATTGTAGGCTTTAGAATGTGGTTACCAAAGGTTCAAGGGAAGCTTCTTTACTATCTATCAGTCTAACTTAACTTGTTTACTATCCTTTTTCAAACACAATCTAGAGGGTTTTTTTCTCCCTTCTCCACTATTTATATATTAGGTGTTATAATCTGTACTCTTTGCATATCCCTTGACCTACTGTGTGTAGTTGGTTTAATTTTGCATTTGTCTAGTAATTATTTGGTCAACTTCATTTAGTGTGTTTTTATTTTCTCTGCTTACATATACTTATCCTTAGGAGCACTTCTATGTACAGCAGTACCTTTAAAATATACTGTAGAGATGGTTTTTGGGAGGTAAATTTCCCCAACTTTTGCTTATCTGGAAATTGTTTAATCCCTTCTTCAAATTTAAATGATAATCTTATTGCATAGAGTATTCTTGGTTAGAGGCCCTTCTGTTTCATTGCATTAAATATATCATGCCACTCCCTTCTGACCTATAAGGCTTCTGCTGAAATGTCTGCTGATATCCTGACGGACTTTCCTTTGTACATGATATTTTTTCTCTCTCTGGCTGTTTTTAATACTCTTTCCTTGTCCTTGATCTTTGTCATTTTTATTATTATATGTCTTGGTGTTGTTTTCCTAGGGTTCCGTGTGTTGGGAGTTCTCTACAGTCCATGACCTGAGAGACTATTCCCTTCCCCAGACTGGGGATTTTGTCAGCAGTTATTTCCTCAGAGATACTTTCTATGCTTTTTCTCTCTGTTCTTCTGGTAAGCTCTAAAATGTGAATATTGCTCAATTTTGATTGGCCACACAATTCTCTTATTATTATTTCATTCCTACGGATCTTTTTTCTGTCTGTGTCTCAGGTTCTTTGTTTCCTGTTCTCTAATTTCTATTTCATTTACCGTCTCCTCTACCTCATCTAATCTACTTTTAAGAACCTCCATTGTATGTTTCATTTCAGATATTGTATTTTTCAAAGTTTCTATCTCTTTCTTGAAGTCCTCCCTGAGATCTTGGATATTTTTCTGAAGCTCTGTGAGCAGGTTTATGATTTTTATTTTGAAATCTTATCAAGAAGATTGCTGATTTCAGTTTCATTTAGCCCTCTTTCTGGTGTTTGGTGGATTCTTGTTTGCACAGACTTTTTTTATGATTTCATATTTCTAATGATTACTATGGAATAATTTTGTGTGGTTGACACCCTCTAGTGACCAGAATATCTACTGTCTGGAGCTGCCCAACACGTGGTGTGATGGCATGGTTGCATGTGCACGGCGCTGGCACCTGCTGTGAATAAAGAACTCTTT
Source organism: Smutsia gigantea (assembly GCA_032199065.1). Taxonomy (NCBI): domain Eukaryota; kingdom Metazoa; phylum Chordata; class Mammalia; order Pholidota; family Manidae; genus Smutsia; species Smutsia gigantea. Next base: position 340,581 of record JAVSCE010020781.1, on the reverse strand, counting down.
CCTGCTTCCCAAATGTGGTGCCAGCCTCCATGACTAGGTCCAGTGGGCCAAGTGTGCAGGGAGAGGCCTCTGCGTAATGCCCCTGTAGCTGTTGTAGGAAGTGCTACCCTCCAGCTGGCCTGGCATGATGGCAGAAGCAGAAGGTGTGCAGATCAGTACCTGCAAGGGAAAGGTATGGCAGTCTGTGTATCACACTGGGGGACCTCAGTGCTGCTTTACCAGCCAGGGTAATGGAGTATCTGAAGCTCATGAAAGTTCCCAACCTGCTGGATTTAGTGTGTTGGGGTGATTTTGTCCACCTGTCCTTTCTCCTGAGCAGCATGCTCTCTGTAATTCTTGCTCATTTACCACCCCTCTCATTGTTGGGTAGGCTTCTGAAGTGCCCACCTTTCTTTTGCCCTGGAGTGACCGGTTGTGGGTACCTTTTCTCCACAAGTGGTGGGAATATCAGTCTATCCGAGTACTCTTTCTTTGATTTTCAACCCCTTTAATCTCCAGAGTACAATGTAATGTGGGTTTGTGCTCCTGGAGCAGATCTCCAGGCCTGGGTGTTTGGCAATCCTGGGTTTCTATTCCCTCCCTGCTCCATTTCTCTCCCTCCTGCCTGTGAGCTGGGGTGGGGGAAAGGCTTGGATCTTGCCAGAGCCAAGCTTTCCTACTTTACCCTTTTCTGTGAGATCTTCTCTTTTCCCCAGATGTAGGCAGCCTCTTCTCAAATCTTCAGGTCACTCTTTCAGGATTAGTTGTATTTGCTGTATTTTCATGTTATGTGTACTTTTGGGAGGAGGTTTCTTCCTCACTTTTCATGCCACCATCTCTTTTGCTCCTCCCCCACATCTTTGTTCTTTAAAGTACTTAATTTGTAAGATCTTTTTGGGAAGACGACCTAAGCTTATTATAAAGTGCATTTTTTGGAAAAAATTGAGAAACATAGTGAAGACTTACACTTCAAAAACACATCAGGATTGGTTAATATCATATGTGATTTATTTTAGTCCTTCAAAAACAAACAGGTTTAGGTGCTTGTTTACCTGTTCAAGAAAATATTAAAAAGGGGAAAATTGTTAACTACTTTTCTTAATCTACTATAACAGACCTGAAAGCCCAATTTCAGTAGGATAAAGAGTAATAGCTATATATTAAGTATTAAATATAATCTAACATGATACAATGTACTGAATTCCAGGAATGCAATATTTGTCATATATATTTCAAAATTATACATGTCATAATTTATTGTCACTCACCTCTAGGAGTAAAGAGGGATCTGAAACAATCTGAAATATTAATCGTATTATATGATTTTGAAATATTCGTCTTGTGCTAAGTGATTATGTAAAATTGTATCTTCTTTAAATTGGTTTTATGAAATAGTTCTCCATAAAATACTTTCACTAAAAAGTATTTTCATGATTCCATATGTAAAGAGCTTGTAAGTCACCATTCTATCCTAAAAATGAGTAAAAACATGAATAGACAGAAAAATCAACAACTTTTCTAGCATCCATAAGAGAGGAGAGCACAAGGAAATCTGTTCCCCCAAGATTGGAGAGACAAACAGGTGAATACAAAGAGACACAGTTTACTGGAGCAGAGATTCATGAGCATAAACTACCACTGAAGCTGGTGCCAGAGTAGGAAAACCTGTTTAATTGACAAAGTGTTGGAGGCTCTAGAGACAAGTCTGAGAGTTAAAATATCCAAAGAATACTGTTATAGGAGAGATCCCCAAAATTTTGTGAAATTTACCTACAATTTCTCTACCAGATTCTTGCACTAAATATCTGATAAAAATTCTCTTGTGCTTACAGCAGGGAGAGGGAAGTAAGAATAATTTTTAAATATGTCACAACCCTTTTGTTCTTCTTAAAAAGGCTTCCTCTCAGAAGGAGCTAGTTAACTGGGGCCTAACATTCTGAAGAATTATCAGATATTAACTGACCTGGAGTTCAGAAAATACACAACTCCATGCAGCTCTAGCCTTCCATAAGGAAAAATTGAAATGCTCAGTTCTAGCCCACTCTATCCATCCTCAGCTGCACAGGGACAGAAACTCTTCATTCCAGAACTAAAAGACTTGAATCTAAGCATAGGAATATAGAATGTTTCCTTTATCTCCACAGAAGGGCAATTCAATGTAAGCAAAGACATAGAAATCTGAAGAAACAGAGTAATGTTAGAAATAAATAACACTGAAACAGAATTAAAGAATGCATTTGATGGGCTTATTTGTAGACTAAACTTGGATAAGGAAAGAAGCTCTTATCTAGAGGATATGTCAATAGAATCTTTGAAAACTGCAAAATAAGGAAAGAAAGACTAAAAATCAGAGTAGAATATCTGGGGACTGTAGGGTAACTGTGAAAGTTATAACACAGACATAATGGGAATGCCAGGAGAAGAAAGAAAGGAGAAGAAATATTTGAAACAATAATTACTGAGAATTTCCCAGATTAATGTCAGCTATCAAACTATCGACCCAGGAAGAATAGAAAACATCAAACAAGATAAATACCAAAAAATAAAATAAAAGACACCTAACCACATCAGTTATATTTTTCAAACTACAGAAAATCAAAAATAAAGAAAAAATCCTAAAAGAATCCAGATTAAAAACTAAAACAATTTACTTAGCAATAGAGGAACGAAAAACTGCATCTGACTTCCCAGAAACCAATTGAGAAAGAAGAGAATGTATTGACATATTTAAAATGTTGAAAGAAAAATCAAGCAAACAGTATTCAGAATATTGTAAAATTATTGTTTAAAAATGAAGGGAAAAAAAGACTTTCAGACACAGAAATATTTAAGGAATTTGTTGTCAGTAGAACTACTCTGTAAAGAAAGAAGTTTTGTGGGCAGAAAATAATATATGTCAGACACAGAACCACATAACGGAAGGAAGAGCATAAGGAAGGAATAAGTGAAGGTAAAAAATAAACTTATTTTTCTTATTCTTAAATGATCCAGCAGTTAATAGATTATTCTTAGTAGTATATCAGATATGTGTATCCTTATAAACACTTATATCCAAGTAAAAAGATTTACAACAAACTCAGAAGGGAATAAAGAGATGAATTTAGATTATTTTGTTATTATAAAGCAGTCACACTACCTGAAAAATGGTACTGTACTGCTTGAAAGCAGATTTGCCTTAACTAAAAATTTACATTGCAAACTCTAGGGCAAACACTAAAAAAGCAAGAAATAAGAAAAAATAAACAAAATGTGCTGAGAAAAGAGACAAAAGTGGAATTGTGTAAAATGCTCAATTAAAACCAGAAAAGGCAGAAAAAGAGTGAAAGACAAAAATAGGAACAGAGACCAAGGGGGAAAGGCAGAAATAATCCATTAATATGGTAGAAATTATTCCATTATCAATAATTACTTTGAACATCAGTGATCTAAATGCATAAATAAAAAGGCAAAGATTATCAGAGAACCAAAAAACAAAACCCAACTATATGTTGTTTACAAGAAATTTACTTTAAAATAAGGACATTTATAGATTAAAAGTAAATAGAGGAAAATGTTTCATGCTAATACTTATAAAAAGAGCTCAAGAGTGGCTATATTAACTTCTGACAGAACAAAATTCAAAGCAAGGAAAATATTTAAGGATAAACAAAAGCATTGCATAATGTTCTCCTCCAAGGAAATATAATAATCTTTATCATGTGTGCTCCTGGTAACAAAGTCTCAAACTATATGAGGGAAAATTGATAGAACTTCAAAAAGAAATAGATGAATCTATTAACATAGGTAGAAAGTTCAATATCCCTGTATAAGAAATGGACAGGTCCAACAGGCAGAAATCAGTGAGTACAGAGTTGAACTCAACAAAACCAACAATCAATCGGATATAACTGGCATCTATAAAGTACTTCACCCAACAACAGTGGAATATACATTCTTCTCAAGTTCACAAGGAGCTTTCCCCTAGAGAGACCATATTCTGGGCCATATAACACACCTTAACAAATAAAAAAGAATGGAAGTTATACCAAATTGGCACACAGAAAACAAAGGAATTACATTAGAAATCAATAAAAGAATCGTAATTGGAAAATTCCAAATTACACGGAGATTAAAAATATGTTGTTAAATAACACATGGGTCAAAGAAAATTTCAAGATAAATTAACAAACATTTTTAAGTAGATGAAAATTAAAAAACATGAAAATGGGATGCAGCAAAAACAGTTCTGATGGGAAATTTATAGTATTGAGTATATATTAGAAAAGAAGAAATATCTAAAACCAGTATTTGGTTTTTACTTTAGGAAATTTAAAAAGGAAGGGCAATTTAAACCTGAAGTAAACATATTAAAAAACATAAGTGTGTGCAGTTCTCAAAAAATTGAAAACAAAACATCAACAGAGAAATCAGTGAAAGCAAAAACTGATTCTCTGAAAAGATCAATAAAATTAATGAAGTCTCTAGCCAGGCTTACTAAGAAAAAAGAAAGAACACAAATTATCAATATAAACAATGAAAGAGGGGACATCACTACAGCTCCCATGGAAATTAAAAGGATAATAAAGGAATACTATGAACAATTCTGTGCTCACAAATTTGATAACCTAGGTGAAATGGAACAATTATTTGAAAGTCAGAACTTCCCAAATCTCCTACAAGAATAAACAGATAATCTGAATATAGCTATATCTTAAAAGATACTGAATTAGTAACTAATAACCTTCCAAAAGATAGAAAGTGCAAGTCCTGGACAGGTCCACTGCTGAATTCTACCAAATTTTTAAATAATAAAGTAAACTAATTCTCTACAATCAAGAGGATAAAAAATATAGGAAAATACTTCTTACCTCATTCAATAAGGTCAGCATTACCCTAATTCCAATAGCAAAGACATTACAAGAAAACATCAGATTAATATTGTTCATGAAGATAGGTAATAAAAGTTCTTAAAAAATAGTCGCAAATCAAATCCAAAAATGTATATATGGAATTATACACTGTAACTATATTAGATTTCACCCTGATATAAAAGGCTGGACTTCCAAGTCTCCAAAACTGAGAAATAAATGTTGTTTAAGCTAACCAGTCTATGGTAATTTTTTATAGCAGCCCAAATTGACTAAAATGCATGGTTCACTGGAAAATTTTTTCTATAAAAATCAGAAAGGATTCTGAATATTTTTTACTCTCTCCACATATTTCCATGTTATATAAAATGTGTATAATAACATAATGATTATCTAATTAAGAAAATAATATTCTTGAAACACTATTGAATAGTGTAGCATCTTCAGTTTTTGAAATTTATGTTAGTTAATGAACCTGTATTATTCTCCTGTGGAGTTCATATTTGCCAACAATTGAAGTCACACTCTTTTCTCTTTCTTCATATTGTAGTTTGTAGCCCCAGCCAAAATTGTATTAATGATTCAAAGATATTTCATGGCCTTTTATACATCTGTGCTTTTGAAAATGCTGTTGACTCTGTCACTAGTGTTTTTCTCCATTCCTTTCCTTGAAAAATTTCTACAAATTCTCAATTTTTTCTTTTAAAAATAATATATATCACTCTCAATTTTCCAAACAGCTTAACCAGTTCCTCCTCTTGTAAATCTTCATATTAAATGGTTAATATTTCAATCATAGCATACATATTATACAGCAATCATTATTTTGCATTACTTTTCCCTTACCAGAATATCATTTTCTCAAGGTTAGCAACTATGTTCTTACGGAGCATTGTCCACTGGGTTAAGTTGTAGAAAAGATTACATTTAGTTATTTCCCGATGTTAAATTTCATTTTTTTCTACTCTCCCAAACTTAAAGGAAATTTGTTTTCACTCATTTTGAGCACTACTCTCAAATCTTTCATGAGTTCATCTAATAATTTCTGACCTAAGTAGAAAAAAATATGGAAAAGGACAATGTTTGGCCCATCTTATTCACTATCTTTGCTGTTGTTCCTTTGGGTAAAATGTCTGTTAAGCATTGGTCTTCATCATCTTATTCAGTTTAGGACATTTATGTTGTAGGTGGGCTAACTATAGTGTTCAAGCAATTTTACATGGTGAATTTGTAGTTATTATCCTAGTACCATTTAGCTATCAGTGACTCTGCAAGCCTGGGCCTAGCTTCTGAAAAATGTTCCAAATCACCTACTAAAACTTCTAAGGTAATTTTCCCAAACTTTCTCTTACGAATTTTGTTTTTCTCCCTCAGAACACTAGTCTCATTTCCCTACTCAATCAACCACCTGGTTTATTATTTAAAGTGATTATTAAACATCAAATTTTCCTTTTCAGCAGATTGGACATATATATATATACATGTATACATAGTTTTGAACTCTATTATAATCTTTAGTGATACTTACATCTTTTATTTTCTGGTAAAAGATGAAGGAAACAGATGCTAAAGAAAGTCATTTTTGCTACTAACTCAAACAGCTACTTCTAAATATTTTAAACTTGGTAAAATATAGACTCTACCATGCCTGATTCATGGTAAATAGACTCTTCCTATGAACTCTTCTTAGTGAGACATTTAACCATTTACCTAGTTTGTCATCATACTCCTTCATGAATAGAATTGTTATAGAAATCTAATTCTGCCACCTTGTTCTTGCATGAAGATATTGTAGTACATTTTCTTTAGGAATATTTTCTGCAGGAAAATTTATTGATATTGACTGGTTATATCTGTGTTTTATCATTGTTAAATCTTAAATATGAAGCATAAAGTAGATATATTTGTTTGCAGTCTTAACATATATTTTCAAATTAAATTAAAAATAAATAAAAAATGTAATATTCAAAGACACAAAGTAGAATATCCTAGAACTGCATCTCCCCTGTGGAATGTCCCTTCCTGATCATGTCTTTTACTTTCTCTAGCAATAAATGCCACTCTGACTTTTACTTTGCATTATAGTTTTACAAACTATATTGTAATACCCTATATAAAATACATAGTTTGGCTGTAACTGTTTTGAATTTCATGCTATATTTATTTGTTAAACTTAATGATTGAGAAGTTTATTAATGTCAATGTGAATAGTTTGTAATTTGTTTATTTTCATTACTGTAATATATCCCAGTATGTTGAATATGAAACTCATTATTATATAATTTTAATTTCCATGAGTATTTTGATTATTTCTGATTTGGAGATATAAGCAATTTTGCCATATGTATTTCAACTTACACCCCCAACTCTTTTCCCCACATCTTCAAGAAAACATAACAATATATGTACATGTATTGTTATTTCAGGGTGTTCATAGTTTTATCCCCCTGTGTAAACACAAAGTTTATCAATTTTTAAGTGTTCATTGGCCCTTTGGGTTTCCTAGTTCATGAAGTTCCTGTTAAAATATTTTGCACATTTTTCTGTTGAATTATATGTCGTCTTATGAATTACATATCTTCTTATTGATTTGTAGTAGTTCTTCACATGTGGTGGGTTTTGGTTTAATTTAGTTTTGTTTTCATTGGTTGTATGTGCTGCAAATATATTTCCCACTTGTGTTTATTTACTTCCTTGCCTGAGAGATTTCATGAGTAATTCATAAAATATAGAAAATTTCCACCATTTCTTTTTAGTCTTACTTAAATACTTTTCCCCTCCCTGACAGAATGAAGATATCTTCCAATACTATATTATCAAAGCTTCATATTTGCTATTTCATGCTTAGTTTTTTATTCAGTTCATAATTTACTTTTTCATTTGGGGATAAAGAGAAAAAATCTTGTTTCATTTTCCTTTTCTAATGAGGTTACACTGATATGTCAGTATCACTTACTGAAAGTATGTTCTGCTCATATTTCTTTATAGTGCTGTTTCATCCTCATGTCACTTCCCCTGGAATTAGTGGTTCTGTTTCTGTTCTCTATATTCTGTTTCATTAATTTACATTCTAACCATATTCCATTGATTATACTTTTCCTTTTTAATCAGCTTGGCATTCTTTGTTAAAAATCATACTCCAACATGAAACAGACTACAAAACATATATTTTAAAAAAACATTTTTAACTTTAGGTGACCTTTAGCCAGTCTGAGGTCTTTCTATTGCCAAGTATATTTTAAAATCAGTTTCATAATCCCAGAAAAATATTCCTATGTAACTCCTTTACAAAATATGTTTATCAGTCTATATCCCCATGAGTAGTGAATGAGTTTCTGTTGACCCACATCCTTAACAAAATATACCAATCTCTGTGTGTGCAGGAGTATAATTATGGATAAATATGGTAAGAATGGACATGTAGCCTTGTTTCTGATCTTGAACTTTTAAATATGAATTTAAAGATATTTAAAAAATACCTGCTTATCCACAAATGTACCCTTCTATTTTTCTATTTCTAGTTTTGCTGAATGTTGTTAGTACATCATTTAAAGTTCCTTTGTTAATTACTTTTTCTTCTTTTATCGAGATAGTGTCTTTATATGTAATTATGGAAGATTATATGAACTGCTTTTTAGATCTTAAAACATATTTCTATTGTTGGGAAGTCCCATCTGGGGAGGTCTCCCTGCACTCTAGGTGAGACCTCAGTTTGGGAGAGGGTTCTTGACTGATCGAGAAAGAATTCATGAGCAGGTTGAGTAGGTGCAAGAGCAGTTTAGTTAAGTGAAAAGCACACACTCAAGGAGAGAGGGTGAGCATGCTTGAGAGGTGAGCAGCTCAGGTTGGGTTTGTCTTATAGTTGGATTTTAAGCAGGTGGTGGAATATTCCTTGGGGTGGGTGGGGTGTTCTTGGAATATGGAGGGGATTTGGGGGAAATAGGTTGGCACCTTATTTTTGTCCTTCAATGGTTTGTCTCAGAAGTGTCATAAGGTTGAGTGTGATTTTTAGTAGACTAATGAGCATATAATGATCCTTGTGCTGACCTGAGGGACAAACTGTCCTCTCTATTAGAACTGGCCAATTTAAACTGGCTGTTGATGACATCTTGTTGATGCTCTCCCTGTGTAGTCATCCATTCAGCCAGTGCTATTCCTACCAGATCTTTATTCTAGGATAAACCCAAGTCAATCATGTTATATTGTTGTCATTATATATTGCTACATTTGATTTGCTAATATTTTGTTTATATCAACATCTATCATTTATTCACACAATCATGAACATTTGGGTATGTAGTTCTCTTTTCTTGTAATGTTTTTAACTGATTTTGATGTCAAGATTTTAATGGTCTAATAAACTAAGTTAAGATGAGGTACTTCTCTCTATAAACAGTTTTTTCTTCTCTATTTCCAGCAATATATTGTTTAGAATTAAGGCATAATGAGCAATAATATCCATCTTCTGGGAAATGTGCACATATGGAAAACATATATTCAGGAAGATTTTATCAAGCTAATATATCTGTAGTCATCTGTAAAGGTAGAACTGAGTTCAGGAATTTCATACATACTTGATATCATTAAAGAGATCAGTTTTATTAGGCAGCCAGTCATAACAAAGCAAAATATCTTGGAGATAAAATTTAATACCAAATATCTATGTAATTTTTGTGTTCATTTGAAAAATAAGTATTCAATGAATATCTGTTATTTTTGGTGTACTTTTATTTACATGCACAAATAATACAGTTATATTCTAATATTTTCTCTAAAATTAAAACTTTAATCTGAAAGAAAAGCTATAACAGTTAAAATATACACTATTCATTATTATGATTGAATTCTAGAAAATGACAAAAGGCAAGACTGAATTATGGGAGATAAAAGAAGACAACTGGTAAATTGTGCAAACTAGTATTTTGCATTTAATATTTGAAATAGTTTTAATAATTCTGTTGTTAAAGGGAAAAGGTAATTTAAATTTATATATCACCATTTGACTTAACTTGGAAAAAGGCTGGGTTAGTGTTCACACAAAATGTAAAGTGCATGATCATGTAATATTCAAATATATTTATACAATTAGAGTCATACACTCAAAACAGTTGCGATATGCAACTGTTTTTTAATATAGAAAAATCTGTGTGACTCCATTTCTATAAATCTTTCTCATAGGCAGTAGCATATAATCTGGCAATTACCGTAGCTACATGATAAGCATTTGCTTTACATGAATTTTTCCCTAACAAATGACTGCATGAGTTAATTTATTAGATTGGTCATTGTTTTGATTGAATATACACAAAGATATCATTCAGTTAATCAAAGTAACTATTTAAAATACTTCCTTTCCCTCTAAACTCTCATTTTCAACTTCATTTCATTTGAAACAATGTAATTATTGTAATTTGAGAACCAACTTGTTTATCTAATATACATACATTTGAATACAGTGATACATTAAAAGTTCATCTGCATGCATAATAATTCAGAATAAGTTGTTTTTAATTCTTTCTAAAAAATTATCATATCTCTTTCCCTGGAATATGTTATGCAGTTCTAGACAATAGCATTTTATGCAATGAAAAATTTCCAGTTAAGATAAGAAAGATCTGGGTGGAAAGAATATTTTATGAAGGAGTTTATTATTAAGAAATGTTTCTGGAAAGATGATAGTATACAGATGATTCTGTGTCATGAAATAGGAAGCAACAAACCTAGAAACACTTCTTTATACTGTGGATCCAGGAATTATTTCCAAGAGTATTCATATGCCATGCAGATTATGGGGTGAAAATAAACCATGCAGAAGAGGGCAATAAATTTGCAGCTGTGACAGAGCAGCCATTTAGGTGAAGGAGAGAAGTAGGGGATTACCTGCTGTTAGGAGTTTATCTAACACGACTGGCACCATTCTGATAAAACAGTCAGAAGTTATTAACAGGCTTGCGACATTGTAGGTACTAGAATGAATAAATGGATCCTTAACTAGGAAACTGACCTAAAAATGCTTAACAAGAATTATAGTATTAAATCAGGTAAATCATATAGAGTACTATCACTGGAACTAAGTAAATAGTTGATAGACTAGTTTACATGTTTAGAGATGTGAATCTGAATTGCTTGAGAGGCTGGGGAAATAGAAATGAAATTATAGATCTAAGAATTTTATAGGCAGTAAAATAATGTCAGAGTTGATAGATAAACTGTGTAGGGACTGGTAACTACCATACTTTAAAGAAGCAATCTTGAGGATAAATTTTTAATGAGAAAATAATAATGATTTGGTTTGTGATCTGAATTTTAATGATACCTTTTTAAATGAATGATGGGCACAAAATGCTAGTCTTTGAATATAGCTTTCACCACAAACAATAAATTCATATTGAAGATATGAAGTATAAGTAACCACCAATTTCTAAGAAAAATAATTATAATTTAAGACTGTTAGACTTGGGACAATCCGAGTGGTATTAACCAGAATAGATAATATCCCTTATCATTAAGAAACAGTATGAGGCTCTAAGATGATAAATAGGTCAGACAACATGTATTATTAGTGTTGTTCATTGTCATAAATTACAACAAGAGGAGTTTCACAACGACATTGAATTGATTTAAATGTTACCTGTGATACCAGCCACTACACATACTCCATAACTATGCAGCATTACTCATAGATTGCCTTTTTCTGTCATGAAACATCAGCTATATCAACTTATATCATAATGTGGTAGCTTTAATTTGCTTTCAGAATTAGTTCTATTCAACAGTGTTTAGAACATGCTCTTTTATTGTAAAGAAGAATGCATTTTAAAACTCTACATTGATGCTCAGTGTCACTGAGGCCAAGTAGAACTCTAACCTTTTTCCCCAAGCTCTATGATATGGTTTTGTTCTTTACTCTGACCTAAAAGCCTTGTTTTTATTCCCACCGTGATGGATGTACTCGTTATTGGGAAGTAGATGATTTCTGCAGTATAATTGCGCAACTTTGTGAAACTAAGACACTTGTAACCTCTCAACTAAGAAAGAAATATGGAACTGACATTTTGAGGAGAAAAATAGGTCTTGATCCAGTAATAAAGAATAAAGAACTGCAGACAGAAAAGAAAAAACCCCACAGCATCCTAATGGGTGAAGTGGTCGTTTAGACGACAGCAGTGCCTTCTGGTGTTCATCTCCCAGTTCTGCTGTAGAGAGTGGATTCTCACAAGGTTAAGTAGCTGTCTGAAATATCTTAGAGAATCAAGTACATTCAGCCGGCAGAGCAGTTTTTGTGTTGGAGAAACAACTGGATGAAGAATAACACTCAAGTTAAGACCATCCAAACCCTAAAGAGTAGAGATGTAGAAGTCATTTTGTAGGAGGTACAGTCTGTATGAGAAGAGGGAGAAGTATTTGGAAAATCTTTCATGATGTACATAACTTTTACACATTTATTGTTCAATGGGGCCATGACAATGTCAGTGAAGTGGGAAAAATGTGTATTTAATGATGACACAAGCAGAGGGAATTCCATATCCACTGCAAAGTTCAGAGAGGTTAAGTGTTTCTTCAGCTCTAATACACATAGTTAATTTCAGCACCACTCCTTCACTACCTGGATGATAGAACTCCAACATGTATCCTTGTTTAGGATCATCATCTTTGAGTGGTCTTATTACTTGTTCTGTTCATAATGCATATCTGTAAAATGTTTCATGACTTAATTTTGTGTCTGATTAATTGTTCTATAACTAATTTGGTTTTCTTCTGTTGATTTAAGAATGTTTAACAATATTATAAAAATTCAATTTTTAAGCAATAGGGTACAAATGTTAATTTGGAAAATAGACTGTAACTCCAGGGTAAAATATTTTCTGAGCCCAGGGCAAAATACCTTTGAACTGAAATCAGTCAAAGGGAGAAATAAAGTGGGAGAAACACGTTTATTGCTTACAAGCAGTCCATGTTTCTCATGACCCAGCTGCAAAAATGGACCCCACCCAACCTCTCCAGTCCAGATATGCCCTCCATCCCCCTTGTAATTACCTACTGATATGGAGATGAACTACTTCTCTCCACCCCTTGCAAACACCTATTGATTTGGAGATGCACTAAGGCCAGGTGAGAGATTCTGGAAATGGTGCAATTTTACCCACAAGGAGAGAGTTTTGTTAAATGATACTGCTTTGAGAATGTGAAAAAAAAAAAACTCCAGGGGAATTAAAGGCACCAAGGAGATAGGCTGCTTAAAAGAGGAAAAATCCTCTGAACTGGGTAACTTCTCATAACTAGGTAAAAAATGACACTGTGAACTAGACTTATGCCACTGAAAACTAACACCTCAAAACCATTTATTCCTACACTCAGTCTGGGCACTGAAAATCTAAATCACACCTTTACATCCACATTTGCCTGATTTTGCTATCACACTCTCATTATTAGGATTTCTTTAGCCTTCCAGGACTGTGCTGCTCCAACAGTGCTTCCAGGGCTCTTTACAGGAACTTCCCAGAACACCATCAACTCTTCCCTGGAAAAATTATTTCCAATAAACAATTTACATCCTAAGATTATTTGAATAATTTTCTCAAAATTCTTTCCTATTTCCACTAACTCTAAACTGTTGTATGTGATTCTTACCCAGTCCTGTTCAAATCCTTGCATTTAAAGACTGTCTTAAACTAGACTAAAATTGTAAATAAAATTGATGGCTTTCTCCTAGTGTGCTAGACCAATAGACACCTCCAAAGCTTTGTAGGGTGGTCTTTTCCCTTAATCAATAACCTCAGCTTCACCTTATCAACAAGTTGTGTTAGTAATATTTAGGGAGTGTAGTGCAGGAGCTCAGCTCTTGGCAGGTTAACACTGGATTCAGCAAGACCAAAAAATGACAATGAAGCATTAGATAGAATGTTCATACCAGGCTTTATTCTCTCCACAGCCATTCTAGTGCTGAAATCACAACTATACTGAAGTACCTGGCAGTCATCCTTTTATAACAGCATAGACAATAGTGGCTCACTGCCAGCAATTATGTAAACATACACCTGCATGGTAGGGCACGTGATTATATAAACATGACACCGCATGCACCTGTGCAGTGGGTACAGGCATGAGTCAGCATCCAGGTGAGTATCCTGGCCATAGCATATCGATTTTCTTTATAGGGAGCCAGATTTCCCTACCATCCATGAAGAAATACTGGAATTATTTTCTTAATGCTTTTACAAAATCCAACAATATTTTGTAAGTCACAATCATTTCTTTGTAATCGTTATAGATACTGGAAATGCATTTACTTGAAAATATCCTGGTGAACTCATTTAAAATACAACTTAAATAAAAGTAAAATAGAATGTAAAAAATTAACCACATAATGTATATTTATTTTATTCAAGTATTATTTATTGTATGTCTATAAGTATATAGGTCTATATATGTAAAGTATATATACTACTAATAGTACATATATATACATAATTATTAGTTATAATTATTGTATGCTAATTATGTGTAAACAATAATAACTTATTTCAGAGAGCTTTCATTTTGTCAAGACAAAGATTTTTAAATAAAAACTAGATTACTGGAATGTCATACAGTGATAAGTGTTATAGGAACATATACAGCAAAAGAATAGAAAGAATGGAGTAGGGGTGGAATTATTTTACATAGTGCAGTCTCAGAAGACCTCTATAGTAAAATAGTGCTTGGACATAGACCTGAAGGAATGTAGAAAACATCCATGTGGCTATCTAATGAAGGGTATTTTAGACAAAGTGCAAACAAACTGAGTCAGAAGCATATCTGACAGATTCAAGAAGGCCAGTGCAATGGATTCTGGGAGGAGAGTAGTAGGAGATAATACTAGAATAGTGGTGTTTGGTGAGGATTTGGGTTTATAATCTAGGAGCCTTTGTTTTCTTGTCAGAAATTGTTTTTCTCTAAGTGACCTGTGTAGCTACTACAGGGTTTATGAAGAGCAATGACATGATCTAAGAGGTTTAAGAAAGTTTACATTGACCATTTTTTTGAGACTAAGCTACAGAGAGCAAAGGCAAGAGATCAGTCAGGAGGCTACTGCAATAATCCAAGGTGACAGATAATTATGACTAGGACCATGTTGTACAGGTAAAAGTGACATTTTCTGTCCATACCTTGAAGGTAGAGCTGATGGTGGTTTCTTATGGTGAGCTATGAATGTGAGTGATTATTTTTTTCCAGAAAAAATCAAGGACTCTTAGATTACGGCTTTTGCTAACATTTGCTGAGCAGGGAATACTGTAGGAGGAGCTGTTTCAGATTTGGAGAGCATGATTTTGGTTTGGACATTTTAGATTTGAGATAAATGCAAGTAAAGATGTTAAGAGGGCTTTTATATATTGGAATTTAAATTTTAATGAAGAAATAATCATAAAGGTAGCTTTTAAACCTATAAGATACTGTGAAATCACTACTAGAGGAAGTTTTAACAGAGAAGCAGCCCTAGAGCATTCAAACTCTTACATGTGAAGAGACTAAGGGACTTCAGCAAAGGGAATGTTGATATTTAGAATATCCGTTTAAGCATAAGAAGAAGAAACAGTAGGGTGCACGGAGAAGAAATGTTTCCCAAAGGAGTAGTATTGCAGCTAGATGAGGTAAGGTTAAGTCAGAATATTAGCCATTGGAAGCAGCAACTTGAAAGTGAGGGTTAAACCTGAAAATTTCTGTTTTCATGAAAGCTTGGTTTCACTGGATTGAATAGAATAATGAGGAAGAGCAATTGAAATAAATGCAGACATATACTTATTTTGAGTTGCTGAAAAGACACACATATGAATGAAAAAAAATGTGATTATGTCCTTGCACAAAAAAAGAAAAAATGAGACCTACTTCATGAATGGAATGATTGATCTTAACTAAAATTCCTCACGGGAAACAAGTCAAACAACAAAGGTTACAAACATGGGTGCATTTAGATAGTAAATGTGATGTCACAAACAGGTGGATGATTCTTTTATTTGCTTCATTTTCTCAAGTAAGTAGAAACAGCCTGTAAATGGTTATGGAAGAGATGTTTCAAATGTAAGGAGAAGAGAGATGGTGTGAAATAGTTTAATAGGGAATGGAGTGGTGAATATAATGGAGATAGAAAAAAGCAATATTAAGCTACTTAAGAATAGACATCACTAATTTAAATGGTCACCCAAATTATTAAATGAAAAGGTATTTTAAAATTAAAAACAGGGAAAGAAAAATCTGGTTGAAAATAAAATTAACAAAAACATCAAAAATAATTTTGATTTTCCAAGTGTCTTTTGAATGTAATTTTTAATTGTGAAATATGTTGCACATTACTTCACATCAACATCTTTTGTTTCATTTCACACAACAATCAAAACTGTGTGCACATTTTTGTCCCAACTAATAAAGAGTAGCAATGTCAATATGTTTGTATTTTTTCTGTGTTTGAAAATATAATAGAGAGCTCATATAAAGAAAAAATATAAAAAATGAGTTCAGAATTGTTGGTGTCTGTTAGCAGCTGCCAGCATATAGACATCATAATATTTGTCCTGGAGGCCAAGAAATTCATTAAAACTTTGAATTCCTGGGAAAAAATAATTGTAGTAATAGAATAACCATAAAACAGTAGCTTTGGATTACAGAATTTATATTTGTGTTACTGATGAAACTATTGTAAGACTGCACTTCTGTGTTTTCTGTGGTGAAGCACAACTTCAAAAGGATTAAAAAATTTACCCAGGTACTTATTCTAATATTACATCCTAGAATTAATAAACTGAAAACAGCAAAATTTAAAAAATATGTACATATACATATATGCATCTGTAAATTATAAAACAATATATTTTATTATATTATTACATTATAGTAAATACATATTCATTTTATGTAACATTTGAAATACAAATAATTTAAAATATATATATCAGAATTATCTGCCATTAATCTAAACAAACTAAACATTACATATATACAAAGTAATTTGAAATTATGTTGGAATACATATTTTTTAGAAAAGTCTTCTCTATTTGGATGTTATGCCCTGTACATCACTACATTCATGGTTTATTCTAACTGACTTTACTAAAATGAGAATAATAATCCCTAGAGTATCTCAAACCTAGAAACTTTAGGTGGAGGATTTATAACTAGGAATTACTAGGAATTCTCTTGAGCTGTAAAGACAACAAATGTTATCTGGCCCTCTGAATCCAGGTAGGAGGTTAAAATTATCTGAGTGCCTTTTTCATGGATTTACTGCAGAGATCTTTGAAGCAAGTAGTTTCAGGAGGGAATCTTAAAAAGAAGTTACCTGTCTCTAGTAAATTAATTTACCTCTTAACTGAGCCTGTTATTTCAGTTTAACATTACACTCACCAAAGAACACAAATGTGTTAATCTTCTGGCTTACATAGAAAGGAAATGTAGGAAATAAGATCATTTATTTATATATGATCTACTGATATATCAGTATCAGTGACAGAAACCTGAAAATACTCATAAATCAAGGGCCATCCAGGGAAAGGAAATAGAATATGCAAATGTGCTGTACAGGAAGGTGCTTGATGAGTGAAAGAACAAAAAAAAACCCAGTGTCACTAAAAGGTACAGATCTATGAGAACAAGGTGCGAGGTGACATAGAAGAGATAATCTGGTCATAGAGCTTTGAAAATAATGTTTAAGGAAATAATCTATATTGCAAACATTAAAGATGTTCATTTAAACATTTTAAAGCTGGGAGGTGATCAATTTAGAGTAATCAGATTTATTAGACTATAGATACTTGCACACCAGTTAGAGGTTTCTAATCTGTAGGTCATGTAAAGGATTGTAGTAACTTACAATAAATTGATATTAGTGACTGATTTGGAGAGATATTTATAAAGTGGAAATGCCAGGAGTCAGTGATTAATTCTAATGGAGAGTAAAAGGAAATGTCAAGAATACTTTCCTGATACAAATTATGTGGTGACCCAATAAGTGAAAGTATGTATTGGAAAGGTTACTTCTATAAAATTAGAGACTCACATCTCTTTAGTGATAAACACTATAGATTTAACTTTAGATTAATAGCATTCTCAATTATCACTAAACAGTATATAATCAATGTAAGTATATAATTAATGTAAATACAGTGGTTAGTAAACACAGTGTAAAGGGTGATGCACAGAGAGACTTAGTCTCAAGTTCTCCCAAGAGTAAAATATCTAGCAGTAATTACATGCTGCTATGGATCTAAACCTACATTATGTTTAACAAAAAATGAAAGGAAATAAATGCTTTTGGTGATCAGAAACCCTAGACATTATTTTCATAAGCCAAAAAAAATCTTTATTTGTCCTCATCTTTTTGGGAAAATCCCACTGCACCAACACCAACTCTGTTCTGGTTGCCAAACCCCATTTTACTGAGGGGAGGGAGAAGGGGTTTTTCCCACTCATAGTACTAAGCAATTCTCAAACACTAGCAGGGTGTCTGAGAATTCAACTCAATTCTGACACTATCAACCTAGAGACAGCACCACATTCCCCAGGTTTAGGGATCAGTCTACAAGACTGCCCTCCACCCCCAAATCCAGATGTCAGTCCTAAATCCCAGGCTGTTACCTGTGCATCTGATCTACCAGCTACAGATTGGAGATTCTAATTGTTGCAGGTTGAGTTTGTTCTCCTTGGTTCTTTCACCAAAACAAAGAATTGAAAAGCAGAGCCACAATAGCCAGGGGAGCAAAGCAGAGCAAAAGTTTTATTGCACCCCAAGGGAGTCAAGGTAGACAAAGGCACTGAACTTTTAGGGGAGGGTCTATTTATCATGTCATAGCCCAGGATGCACCCTTTGATTGACAGATTGAGGTCATTTGACTGACAGTTCTAGTTATACAACCATTCCTCCTGGTGCATATATCTTTTCCCAAAATGCACACTGAAAAGCCCACAAGGGTTGGAGAAGAGGAGTAAAGCTGCTATTTTATTTTAATGAGATTATTAAGAGAGGTGGTTTGGGTCATTCTTAAGTTTAGTTTGACTGTGTCTTCATTGTGACCTGGGTGGGACTGGTTTGTCCTGGTCTCAATAGGCAAGGAAGTTTTCTCCCTGCAAACCCTTTGTTGTCCTCAACTGGGTGTTTTTTCCTTGAACTTTATCTTTGTCTTCCCTGGTCACTCATGTCTATCTTTTTACCTTTCTGACTGTAAAGGATACAAGTAAACAGCCAGATGAAGAGATATATAGAGCAAGATCCTAAATAAAGGAGCTATTATCCTGGTGGAGCTTGGGGCCTGGCTTCATGGCACACAGAAGCATTCTGGTTGTCCAAGTGTGGAAGGTCTCTCCAACAGAGTAGCAGGATGCAAAATGAAGGGGTAAAATGCCCTTTTAATCGGTTTTTTGAAGGCTTCACTGCATAGTCATGATTGACAATTTGCCATTGGCTGATTCACCCTCTAGCCCCTCTCCCTGCCCAGGCATTGGGAGCTGAAAGTTCCCACCCTTTAAGCACATGATTGGTCCCCTTGAAAATAAGCCCCTGACCTTGGGTGGTGTCCAAAAGCCTTGTCACTAACATAACAAGAAACCCATTTCACCTTTATGGCTCTGAAGCATGTTCAGGAACTGTGGATGAAAACCAAATATATCTGAGAAATATATATTTGTCATCTGAATTACCGACTATGTATTCCTTATAAATTATTATATAACAGCCTAAAACTAGATAAGGAATAGTCCACTAGTTAAAAATATCACTAGAGGCTTATATATTACCTTGGTTTTTTTGGTTGTAATTAAAATGTCTGAGATTCAGAAAAACATTTAAACAAAGGAATTTCATTGCAAAGTAATAAAATGGATGTTTATGTCAGAAAAGGCAGACATTAAGATAGCTGTATAAAATTCTGGGGGCTGACTTCCAATCCTGTGGATTCCAAATCACTTGTCTCTTGGTTACATTAGTGGCTATTTAATGACTTCAAGCTACTTCTAAAGCTCAATTTCCTGTAAGTAAATGAAACATGTCCTTATTTTTTTTGCAATGGTGATGTCTCTATTTAATTTCCCCAGATGTGTCACCTATGTTAGAAGTTGTATTGTAAGATTTGGTAGGGATTGGAAAGTTATATATACTTATATATATTTATATTTATATATTTATATTAGTTAATTGGCCTTGGTTTTTACCTCACAATTTTACAAATCAAATGCTTTATTGTTATTTCACTTCATTAAATATGTAAACTCCCCAACCCTCCCCAAAAAGAGTGAGAAAGAGAATGAGATTTATTCAACTGTGTCATGAAGGTAAGGAAACCTCCTGAAGAACTTCAAGTATATGTGTTCTTTAGCTTGAGGGGTACACATGTAAACCAGACAAGAACTACAATGGCCAATTTTAGAGCTATCCTTTTTAAATCATATAGTACTCTCAAATTTACTTTTATTTCTGACCTAGCATAATTTTTCTCTAAATACAGTAAACTGTGTTAAATAAAATAAATGTGTTAAAGACCACAGTGGACAATGTCAATATAAACAATTTTGTTTAGTCATGGTAGTATATAGAACAAATTTTATTCAAATATTGGTCTAGATGTTTCAGCATGATTTTAAGTTAGGGTCAAAGGGTGACTCATGACATTACTTCTCAGATATCACTTTTATGATTTTCAACACTAATTCATATATCAAGAGTAACTTTTTTTCTTTCAAAAACTTTGCTGAAGCTAAAACATATTTTTCAAACTGCTACTCAAAAAAATCATATATCAACTTTAGTCAAATATGAAGAATAGCTAACCGTGGGTAAATATGCCTATGGAGACAAATAAAATATTGCAGAACACCTGGCCAGTCAATCATTCAACGTACAAAATGCTGTATAGAAACTATAAATCCTATAGTAACCATAGTCCATTTGCAAAGATAATTATTCTCAGGGTACCACCAGAGTAAATACCTATGTGGTATAGGGAAAGCAACCTATGTGGGATATGTGGGAATCTTTAATACCTTTTGTGCATAACATTTTAATAGATTCATTCCTAACCCTCCAGAGGCAACTTTCTTAAGTAAAAAATTCTTGAATATAAAAAAGCACAGAAGCTGCCTGAATTCCCATGCTATATAACAGAGATCTGTGTAGCAGGGTTTCCTGCAGGATTTATGCCATGTATAAGTGTATTAATTTGCTAGGGCTACCATAACAGAGTACGACAGACCATGTGGATTAAACAACAGAAATATTCTTGTCACAGTTCTGGAGGCTGGACATCTGAGATCAAGGTGTTGGTAGAGTTAGTGTTTTCTAAATCATCTCTCCTTGGCTTATGGATGGCTATCCTCTCCCTGTGCTTTGACATGTTCTGGTCTTCTTACAAAGATACCAGTCACATTGGATTAGGATCCATCTAATGACCTCATTTTAACTTAATAAACTCTTCAAAGGCTCTATTTCCAAATACAGTCCCATTCTGAGGTACTAGGATTTTAGGGTCTCAACATGAATTTTGGAGGAACACAGTTTAGTCCCTAACAATGAACAAGATAAGCACAGAGAAGAAAGTGAGCTGGAAATTGCTGCTTTTAAGTGCTTTAAATATAAAGCCTGAATCTCTTTTTCCCATGGTTTATTGATGTTTGAATTTATTTTAGATTTGATATTCGTTTTCCTCTAAGAAACGATGGATGATCGTTTTGGAAAATTCAGAAAACTCAAAAGTTTTATAACAAGAGAAAAAAATCCCACATATCTGTCACTAAAACTTTTTAAATAAGACCTATTTACAAGGTATCATCTTTTATATTTTACTTGTATTATTTTTGTACTTACCCTTATAGTATGAGCTACATAATTTTCCATTTCATTATCAAATTATTGAGATGTTAATGACTGTTTTTAGTAGTATGATGGTGAATTGTAATTGTATGTGCCAACTTGAGTAGGCCATGGTGTAATTTTTGGTCAAACTCCAGCACAGATATTGGTGTAAAGGTATTTTTCTAAATGTTATTAATATTCAAATCCATAGACTTTAAGTAAAGCAGATTTGCCTCCATAATGTGGGTGGGCTTCATACAATTAGTTGAAAACTTAGGTGGAAAGAATGAAGTCTATCTAGGACCAAGAAAGTTTGCAGCCAGATAGCCTTTGCACTTGCGATTTTAACTTTAACTCCTTCCTGATTTTCCAGTCTCCTGGCCTGTCTTGCAGATTTTGGATTTGCCAGCCCAAAGGCATTAGCAAATTGCTTAAAATCTGTCTTTCTCAACACACACTCATATACACACACACACACACACACACACCCTACAGGTTCTGCTTTCTCTGGAGAACATTTTGACCATGACTTTAAGTTGTTTATTTTTCAAATTTAAGGCTTCCCATAATTTGTTTATATGCAAAAATGCTATGATGTTACTATTAAACTGGAGGAGATTACATCCTTGACCTTTCTACACCCAACACAGCTTGCAAATGTAGCCTGCAATTTCAATGAAACCACACTCTATTTCTACTTGACATTTTCAGACCATCAAATTTCATTAGTGACTGATCCTTCTCATTGTTGTTAGTTACCCATTATATAGACTCCTTTATTATCCACTTCCTCTGAATATTTATCTTCAAATTGCTGTTTCCTCTTTCCTGATTTATCCTAGAACTATCCTATCCTTCTCTATTGCTCTGGAATTCTCCTACAGAATATCAATAGTAAACAAGCACCTTTAATCTTTAGTCTCATCACAAACTGTTTTATCTTCTGGTGTGAACTTAAAACAAGTTCTCCAACTCTTATGTAGCCTCCAAGCTCTTTTATATGGAAGTGACATATTTTTACTGGGTTATTTTGGGTCTCATCTCAGTTCTCAGTGACATCTATAAATCAATGACTGAACTGAGCATGTATACAAAAGAAATATATTCCTCTTAGACACTGGGTAATATTGCTGCATAATCCTCCTAATTTCTATCCTCAGTGATTATGTTTTGTTAAATCTCTATATTTACTTAAAATGTGTCACATCTCATAGTGTTCATTTCTATTCTAAGTAACATTAAAATCAATCCCTATTCATTATCGCTTTCTCACATCTTTTCTTTTCTTCCTTCCTTCCTTCCTTTCTTCCTTCTTTCCTTCCTTTTATTTCTTCTTTCTTTTTCTCTCAACAGACAACTTTTTCTTGTGGGGAAGTGATTGTATTGGGTCTTATAGGAAAGAGCAAAATGATACATGACTAATTACATGTCATTATAGTTAGAGATTTACCTCAGAATTATTTTATTCAAATATTGAGGACAGATTATGTCTTTATTTCAATTAGGATATATAAGAAAGTATGTAAATCTAATTCCATGGTAGTTATTCTGCTATCCTATAGAGAAGGCTTATGACAATGGTACTAAGTAGGGCAACCAGAGCTCAGAAATATAGAGAGGAATAGAGCACTAAAACTGCCATGCATGGTTTCTGATACTAGCAGTACCAAAAATAAGATCAATCACTGTTTTCAGTTTCCAATTACATGAGCTAGTAAGTTCTACATTTGAATTCTAGTTTGAATTGTTTCTCATTGCTAGAACTTTTTATTGATAAAAATGTTATGCAATAAAATGTATAAATCTTTCATACACAACTCAATACATTTTTGCATATGTAAAACCACCTAGATTAAAATGGTTGTACATCATCTACATCCAAATAAACAAAATCCCTCCCCCACCATATACACGCACAGAGGTAACCTGCATTTTAACTTTCATTGCCACAAATGTACTGTTCTTGAACTCTATTGGGGGAATTTTAGAGTACATATTTTTTTATGTTTGACTTTTTAATGATGTTTTTCAGATTCACTGATATTTTGAATAAATCAGTAATTTAGTCCCTTTTATCAATAAGTAGTGGTCTATTATATGAATATACTAAAATTTGTTATGTTCCTGTTGATTGCTGATTTACTAATGTGAATAAACTCCTATAAAATTTCATGTACAAATCTTTTTCATGGCAATATGAATTTATGTCTTTAAAAATAAATCTCTAAGCCATAGATGGTCATATGTTTATTGACTTTAGAAACTAACAAAACGTTTCCAAAATACTGATACCTGTCAATATGATTTTAAATAATTATCACAAATTCAGATATTAGTGGAATACTATGAATGACATACATTTAAAAAGGAAACTGGCTGATCTTTGGTGGAGTTTGGAGCACTAAGGATACTTCATCCTCTGGCTGGTTTGCCAACAGCCGCAATGACATATGGTAGAAGCCTGCTTGTTAAGCTGCCACCTGTTGCATCTTGAGACTCAAGCTATATGCTGAGAGGCATAGGTATTAGGAAATCTGGAGGAAATACAGTAGGGCATTATAGTAAGTTGGTCTCATTTTCCCATTCAGAAATATGAAACAAGAAAGAGAAAGTCAGCCTACATTGGTGGTATACAAGGAAGGTATAACTTTATTAAGACAGAGCCTTCATCTCTGTAGGAACATAACCAAGTTGGCTTAGAGTCAGATAAGGTTTCTCCTTACAGAATTATTCAAACCAAATTATGTTCATCAAGCAACTAGTCTAAGAAAGGTAATAAAGTGAGAAACACAGTGGTAAATAAGATTAGAAATTAGAAGTCAGAAGATTGGGAAAAGCTAGTTTTCAGATTCTTTCCAAATACCTTGTGCTGTTGAAAAAGATATGTTCTAATTTATCCTTAGGTTAAATTTTAAAGTTAATTTAACAAATAATTATTGACATCTACCAGTTGTCCATTTGATAGCAGATAATGACAGTTAAAAACAGTGTTTAGTACTGGTCCTTGCTTCCAAGTTTCTGGCTGTCCAGTGAAAAGATAGGAAGAGACAGAAGCAAAGTATAACTTCTTGTTGAATATTACTACAAGGAAAGGGGTAGTATATATATTTTTAAATATCAACTCTTCTCATTGTGTGTGAATACCACAGTTTCTGGAAGAAACCCTGTGATGGTTGTTTAACAGATAAAGAATGATTTATGACCTTTTGTTGTTCATTTACCATAAAAAAGCAAATTTGGTTTCAGATACTTAAAAAGTATACACTTTTTCCTTCAAAGTTTTCCCATATTTCCCAGAAAACTCAGCTTTGCCCAAATAAGTTTTCTCAGTAACACAAAACATTATGCATTTCTTGAGTAAAGTCAGCAAGATGGTGGCAGCCCCAATCCTCACCTCCAGCAAAAACAATGATTTAAAAACTATCTATAAAATAAAATATT
This sequence comes from Smutsia gigantea, assembly GCA_032199065.1. Taxonomy (NCBI): domain Eukaryota; kingdom Metazoa; phylum Chordata; class Mammalia; order Pholidota; family Manidae; genus Smutsia; species Smutsia gigantea. Next base: position 315,501 of record JAVSCE010020781.1, on the reverse strand, counting down.
CAGGGGAAACTTGGAAGCACACTTAAACAGCTGCAGCACTGAATGGAGCACAACAACCAAGGACAACAACAAATAAACAGGGAGGAAGCATTTCACCTTGTTAGCTCCATTTCCCAAGCTGACACAGCTCAGGACCAGAAGAACTGCCTTAGCTGTAAGTTTTCCCATGGTAGAAAAGGAGAGCTGCAGTACCATAGCAGCTTTCACCAGTGGGACACCATTGCCCTTGAACATCACAGTCTTCACCTACACATACCCCAGCTGATGGAGCTGCTAGAGCCCATGCTTCCACACCTTCACCCTAACCAACGAGCACCAAGCTCAAGGGTTGCTATACTTATATCAGATAAAATAGAATTAATGTCACAAACTGTCTCTAGAGACAATGAAAGTGATTATATACTGACAAAAGGGTCAACTCAACAGGAAGATATAACAGCTTAAATATACATACACCCAGCATTTGAGCACTAAAAGATAAAATGCAAGTACTGACAGATTTGAAGAGAAAAATTGACATCAACACAAAAATAGTAAGAGACTTCAATATTCCACATTCAATAATGGATACAATATTCAGACAGAAAATCAATTAAACAAGCAGTACTTGAACATTATACACCAAATGAAATTAATAGTCATATAGGAATCATTCAACCAAACAACAACAGCACATATAATCTTTGCAAGCACACATGGTACATTTACTAGGATAGATCACATATTAGGTCACAAAACTATTCAACAAACTTAAGAACAAAATCATATGAAGTATCTTTTTTGGCCATAGTGAAATGAAACTAGAAACCAATAAGAGTAAAACACAAAATGAAACCACAACAGAAAAGCCCAACAAGTTCACAAGTACGTGGAAACTAAACAAGACACTTGTGAACGACCATCAGGTCAAAGAGGAAGTCTAAATTGAATTTTTAAAAACCTCAAGACAAAGGAAAATGAAAACACAACAAACCAACATTAATGGGATATAGCAAGAGCAGTACTATCAGGAGAATATGTAGCAATAGACACTCACATTAAAAAAGAAGAAAGATCTCAAATACACAATCTAACTTCTCACTTCAAGGAACTTGAAAAAGAAAAACATATTAATCTCCAAATTAACAGATGGGAGGAAATAATAAAGATGGCAGTAGATATAAATCAAAATATAAAAAATAGAAAATCAATAGAACTGAGTTGGTTTTTTTTGAAGAGATTAACAAAATTGACAAACAGCTGGGCGAAGAAAAAAGAGAAAGGACTCAAAGAAATAAAATCATAAATTAATAGTAAGACATACAAAGGGTACCTCAGAAATAAAAAATGATCACCAGAGATTATTATGAACAAATTATACACCAACCAACTGGATAACTTAGAAGATGGATAAATTCTTAGAACAGGAAACCTACCAAGACTGAATCATTCTCCAAGTAAAAGGTGTGAACAGGCATACAGCTGCTACAGAGATTTAATCAGTAATAAAGACCTTCCCACAAAGAAAGGTTCAGGTCTAGGTGGCTTCAATGGAGACTTCTAACACATATTTTGAAAAGAACTTATGCCAATCTTTCTCAAACTCTTTCAAAGAGCTTAAAAGATGAAACAATTCCAAACTCATTTGATGGGGACAGCATTACCCTGGTACCAAAGCTAGACAAAAACTGACAAGAAAAAATTATAGGGCAATACTGCTGATGAACAAAGATGCAAAAATCATCAACAAAATACTAGCAAACCTAATCAACCTAACATTAAAAGAATCACACCCTATAAACAAATGAGATTTATCCCTGAGTTACAAATATGATTATACATACAAAAACAATTTAGGTTATATGCCACATTAACAGAATAAAGGATAAAAATCATGTGACCACCTTATCGAAGTAGAAAAGAACTTTGACAAATACTTTTAAAATAAAAACTCTCAATAACTAGGAACAGAGGGAAAATTCCTTCAACATAATAAAGGTCATATATAAAAAGCCCACACTCAATTGTAAAAAAATTAAAGATTTTCTACTAACATCAGAAACAAGAATAGAATGTCTACTCTCGCTACTTCTATTCAACACTGTATTGGAAGATCTAACCAGAGAAATGAGGCAATAAAAAAGAAATAAATATATCAGTATCCAAATTGGAAAGGAAGAAATAAAAATGTTCATTTGTAAATAACATGTATTTAAAGTATGTAATATTATATATATGAAACTAAGTATCACACACACACACACACACACACACACACCTGTTAGAATTAATAAGTTAATTCAGTTAATTTCCAGGGTATAAAATCAACATACAAAAAAAAAACCCCAACAAAACAATTGCCCCTCTATACACTAATAGTAACATAACTGAAAGGAAATTTAGGAAAAACAATATATTTACATAACATCAAAAAGAAAATATTTAGGATAAACTTAGCTAAAAAGGCTTGTGAACTGAAAACTGTAAAATATTGATTAAAGAAATTAACCAAGAAATTAATGGTAAGATATTTGATGTTCATGGATCAAAAGACTTATTGTTAAAATGTCCATACTATCCAAAATGATGAATAGACTCAATGCAGTGTCAAATCTCAATGACATTTTTAAAGAAATAGAAAATAATTCTAAAATTCGTATGGAACCACAAAATCTCTGAGTAGTCAAAATAATCTTGAGCAAAAGCAAAACTGAAGGCATCACACTTCCTGATTATGATATGTATATTACAAAGCTATATTGTAAAAATAGTATGGTACTGGCATAAAGACAGACATCAAGATAAATGGAAAGTACTAAAGAGGTCAGAAATCAATGAATGAATATAATTGACAGGAGTGCCAAGAATATGTGAGTAAAGCATGTCATTTCAACAAATGGTGTTAGAAAAACTGGGTATGCACACACAAAAGAATGAATTTGAACCCACAAAAATAAACTCAAAATGGATTAAAAACCTAAATATAAGAACTGAAACTATAAAACTACATGAAGACAACATAGGGGAACAGCTTCCTGACATTGGTATTGGCAGTAATTTTTTGTATATAGCCCAAAATCACAGGAAACAAAAGCAAAATAGATAAGTGAGACTACATCAAACTTCTTTTCTATGTGAAAATGTTCTGCATGGCAAAAACAATCAACAAAATGAAAAGGCAAACTATGAATGGTAGAAAATATTTACAAAAGATAGATCTGATAAGGGGTTAATATCCAAAACATATGAAGAGCTCATGCAACTCAAAAGCAAAAAAAAATAATAATAATCCAATTCAAAAATTGGCAAAGAAACTGAATAAACACTTCTCAAAAGAAGACATACAAATGGCTAACACATTTATGAAAATGTGCTAAATATTGCTTATCATCAAGATAATGCAAATCAGAATGATAATGAGGTATCACCTCATACCTGTCAGGGTAATGAATATCAAAAAGAAGTAAGTTCTTTAAAGGAAGTGGGGAAAAGGGAATCCTTGTATATTGTTGGTGGAATTTAAATTGGTGCAGCCATTTTGTAAAACAGTATGGAGGATCTCAAAAAAGTACAACTAGAATTACCATATGATCCAGCAATCCCACTTCCAAAATGTATCCAAAGGAATTAAAATGAGGATATCATGGGAATATCTGCACCCCCAGGTCTGTGGGAGCACTATTTAACTAGCCAAGACATAGAAATGACCAAAATGTCCCATGATTGATTAATATAAAAAGAAAATGTGATATACAATGAAATGCATGTTTATTTTATTATAAATATTGAAATGCTACCATATGTGATAATATTGATGACCTGGAGGACATTATGTTAAGTGAAGTAAGCCAGATACATAAAGACAAATTGTGAATTATCTTACATACAGGTTGAATTTTAAATAATCTCACAGGACCAGAGAGTAGAATGGTCGTTCCAGGGGCACAGGGATGGGCAAATCTGAAGACTTAAATTTTAAGTGAGTGATATGTTTTATATCCATATTTCCTTAATTAAATGTATATATTTTGTGCATTGATATTTCTTGTTATTATTGAATATTCATAGAACATGTGTTCTGATATTTGAGACTCTATAATAAACTATGTTCCTCGACTAGAGATGATGTTTCCCTATAGGGGATACTGCAATATCTAAAGACATTTTTGGTTATCACAGCTAAAGAATTGCTCATGGCACCTAATGAGTTAAGGTCAGTGGTGTGACTAAACATCCTGCAATGAATAGGGCAGCTTCTCACTAAAAAGGAATAAACAAACAAAGAACTTATCTGGACCAAAATGTCAATACTGTAGAGATCGAAAAACCCAGTATTAAAGGAATTATAATTCTGAAACATGTAGTCTTACTGGGCATGTTTTGTATTACAATGCCTACTCTCTGCAACTTTCCTTTTCCATCAAGATTGCACTTGGCATGAAACAGTTTATAAGTTGCTTGCAATATGTGTAAAGCAGTAGCTCACTTCTGAGAATAATCTACATTGTTAATTGGATTTCTTTGACCAGACTATAGTTTAATCATCTGCACATTTAATAACTGAATCAAAGGTTTGACAATATTATGTCATGGAAAGGTGCTTCTAATTTCAGGTGACAAATCAGAAATAGTTTTATGTGCTAGTTTTCTCCCATGTTGATATATTTTTATTATCTTAGATCATTACTTTGCACAACCAAAATGCATCTTGATGTTTTCATGCATCCCTAATGAAGACAATTAAAATACTTGATATACATTATATGGACAGGATCTCTTTAATTGTTCATTGTTTGCTTTCATAGAGATCAGTTATATTAAATGAGCCTTGACGTTAAAGAGGAGCTTGATGTTCTTTTTTTTAATTCATCATTTCAGGTGATACTGACGGCTATTAAACGTTCAGTTGAGGAGCTGAAAGACTGATGATATTCGACAAGAGTATTATAAATAACAGAATATTTCAAGAAGCTTCAGAGAAAATTTTCAGAATTTAAAAGGGCCAACTTGGGTCTCAGAAAACATGCCAAAAATCTAATAACTTACAACTTTTTATTCTAAAATGAATTAATTCTAATCTTTATGATTTTTTGTTTTCCAAATAATGCAAGGTACTGAAATGTCTCTATAGAATAACCTAACCTAAATCAGCTGAGTATAAGAAAAGAATCTGTACAAGCAAGAAAATAAGGGGCAACTGACACTAACCTCACTGCCTACAATTGTTAAGGAGCAATAGGGAAGGTGACAAATAAAATACAATGTGACAATCTAGAGCAGCAAGTGAACTACTGTGGTGTCATAACAGATCTGATTTTTCAAGAAAAGGAATTCATCCAGATAACTACCTAAAAAACTTTTGATTTTATGTTTACCATTAATGATGCTGAAAACATTGTGAATAAAAACTGTTAAGTCAAAGAAAACACATCTCTTACCTACATTTGGCCAATGGGTTACATTTGTTTTTTCCTTTTGTTTAAGCAGATTTCAGGACTGGTCCTCAATTTGAAGGCAAATATAAAGTATTAAAATTTATATTTATACATTTTTATCAGAATGTGATTCAGCATTACCAATAGTGATAATTTTATGTGTCAAGTTCACTGTGTCACACTGCCAAGATATTTGGTCAAGCATTATTCTGAATATTTCTGAGGAATTATTTTTAAATGATATTAATATTGAATTAGCAGACTGAGTGAAGCAGCTTGCTCTTGATAATGTGTGTGGGCCTCATCAAAATCAGTTTAAGGCCTTAAGAGATCAAAGACTGATCTTCCCTGAACAAGAAGTAATTCTTCCAGCAGATGGCCTTCGGACTTGAACGGCAATATTGGTTCTTCCTTGGGTCCTCAGCAGATTTTGTACTTTCCAGCCTCTATAATCTCATGAGCATATCCTTAAAATAAATCTCTTCCTATATGAATACATATGCTATTGTTCTGTTTGTCTGGAGAAACCTGGCTAATACATCAGCATAAATAAAAATGCTGACATCAATCCCCTAACTTCATCTATTAGTCATAAATAGGTATATAACACATTGTACATGCATTAGTCACGTAATTTTATAATGATGTTACATTACAATCAGAAAATTTCAATAACTTTAAACAACACACATATATTTCTTGCTCATGCATCTGTGAATTAACTGTGTTTACTGTTCTCATAAGTTACACAAGACCCAGGCTGAAATCAGAGGTTCCGTGAGATATGCTTTTCACATGAAAGTTAGAAAAGGAGGAGGAGAGCAAGTAAAAACGTGCAAGCATTTAAAAATATATGTTTAGGTAAAATATAGTCATCATCACATTCTACTAGTAAGACAAGTCAAAAGCACAAATTGATAATGAAAAGTGGTACCAATATTGAAAAAATTTTGAGAAAAAAAATCTAACAAATGTGTCCTGTGAGAAAGGACACATTTACCAGGTTTGAGAGGTAAGCTCACTAGTCACTTTGCCTTTAGTAAAAGTCTGTGGACTACAGTTTCAACTTAGATACTGATTATAGTAGCTAATTTTAGTAAAGTAATAGTCACAATGTAAAATAGTTATGCAAAAATTGAGAAATCTCGTAGTGAAGACAGCAGGTGAACAAAAAAGGAAATGTCAAGTGTGACATTTCTCATATTCAGGCACTTCATAATCTCGGTACCATACAATTCACATAAGAAAAAATTAAAATAATCAAAGTAAACTAATTTAGCCAATTTTCTTAATTTTGTATCTTATTTGAAATATATTCAATTCACTAATATTAGAACTTATCTAGATAAATTGTGCATACTTTGAATAAGCAGTAAAAGCAAACACATTAGAAAGACATTTAAAATGTAGTTTATAATATTTTTATACTAATCTTTGAAATAACAACAAAAGAAAGTCATAGAGTAGATTTTGAAACCACATTGAGAATCAATACTTATTAGATGGGTGAAATTAGAAAGGTCACTTAACTTCTTTGCCTTGTTAATTTCTCCTGTTAAATGAAAATTGTAGTATACCACTTTACAAGGAGATAAAAAGAAAATAAATGAGATAATATATGTTAATAATGCAAAATACTTAGTGTTTAGAATATTGTAAGTGATCTATACAAGTATTATCCATTTAGGTTTTATTCTATTTCATATAGATATAAATATTGATATAAATGAAATATATTTTCAAAGAACTAGATAAAACCATAAGGATGCATTCTTCCATTTATCCAATTATTCATAAAACATATTTACTACTAAATTATTGAAATTTATAAATTATTAACAATAAATTTACTGGCTTTCCTTTTAGTTATCAAAATTTTATTCCAAAATGAAGCATAAGCATAAAGACTATGATCAATCTGATTTGTTTTTTTCTGCTGAAGAAATATATAAATATTGAAGAGTTCTTAGCAATATTGCAATTTTAAGATATGAAGTCAACAGTTCAATTAGAAATATACTACACAAATGTAGTCAACTGATCAAGAAGAATGCAAAAGCCATTCAACTGAGAAAGAATTGCCTATTCAATAAATAGCGATGAAACACTTGGATGTACATGTGCAAAAAGTGAACCAAGACAGAAACCTTAAGCCTTTCGCAAAATTAGCTCAGGATGGATCATATACTTAAATGCAAAATTCAAACCTATAGAATAGCTAAAAGAAAATATAAAGAAAAAAAAAGAAAACATAAAAGAAAATCTATGACTTTGGATTTGGGATGAGATTTTAAATATAACACCAAAATCATAAAATATGAAAGAAAAAATGATGAACTTTATTAAAATTAAAATATGCTGCTGCATGAAAGACACTGGTAAGAGAATGAAAAGAGAACACACACGCTCTATTTGTAAAGCATATCTTATAAAGGACTTTTATTCAAAGTTATATTAGGAAAACTACAGAACACTGTTGAAAGAAATTGAGGAAAATCAAAATAAATGGTAAAATATGCCATAACTGAAAGAATTACCATTGTTAAAGTGTCAAGACTTGTCTTTAGAATTAACACAATACCTACCAAAATCCTAGATGACCTCTCTGTAGAAATTGACAAACTGATTCTAAAATTCATATGAAATAGTCAAAACTATCTTGAAAATTAACAGTGTAGGATCACATATACTTCTCGATTTCAAAACCTACTACAACCCAGTGTTAATCAAGACAGTGTGGTACTGGTGCAAAGACAGATATAAAGAATAATGGACTAGCGTATCCAGCCATGAATATATATATTAATTGTCAACTGATTTTTCAACAAGTGTTCCAAGTCCATTAAACAGGGGAAAATAGGTTTTTTTTAACAAATTGTGTAGAACAAACGAATAATCACATGCAAAAGAATGAACTTGTACCATAACCTCACATATACACAAAAATTAACTCAAAATGGATCAAAGCCACATATCAAAACCAAAACTAAAATCTTCACAGAAGAAAATACAGGGGTACATCTTCTGACCTTGGATATGGCTTGTTATATATGACATGTAAAAAATGAACAATGGAAGAAAAAAAAAAGATAATTTGTAGTTCCTAAAAATGAAAAATATTTTTGCTTTAAAGTACAATCACCAAAGTGAAAAGATAGTTCATAGAATAGAACATATTTATAAATTATATATATAAGGAAATTTATCCAGATGCATAGAGAACTTTAATAGCTCAATAATAAAGTGACAAATAACTCAGTTTTAGAAATTGATAAAGTATGTGAACAGACATTTCCCAGGGAAGTTATGCAAATGGCCAATGACCATGTGAAAAGATTCCCAACATAATTTCTCATAAAGGAAATTAAAATAAAACTATAATAAGATAGCCATTTCACATACACTAGGATGCTGGCATCAAAAAGTCAAATAATGAAATGTCGGTGAGGTTGTAGAAAAATCAGAATGTCCATACATTACTGGTGATAATGTAAAATGGTGCAATGACTTTGGAAAACAGTCTGGCAGTTCATCAAATGATTAAATATAGAGATACCATCTTACTCGGCAATTTCATTCCTAAGTATATACCACAGATCACTGAAAGTATATGTTCAAAAATGTTTGAAATGAATGCTTATAGCATCATTATTTATAATAGTCAAAAGATGGAAACAACCCAAATCAAGGAACTGACAAATATATAAACAAAGATAGTATGCCATATATCATTCAGCCATAGTAAAGAATGAAATAATGTAATGTTCTACAACATGGATGAACCTGGAATACATTATGCTAAGTGAAACATGCCAGTCACAAGCTACTATGTATTATATTATTTTATTAATATGAAATGTCCAGAACAGAAAATCTCTATATAGAGATAGAAAATAGATTAGTGGTTGCTTGAGGTGTGATGAGAACAGGGTTAATAGCTAAAGAGTATAGCGTTCATTTCTGAGGTGATGAATGTATTTTAGAATCAACTATGGTAATTATTGCACATATTTGTGAATATAATAAAAGCTATTGAATTGTAAACTTAAAATTTTTAAATGTAAAAAAATTAGCTATCTATGAAAGAGCATGGATAAATCTTAAATGAATATTACAAAGTGAAATAAGTCAGTTTGAAAAGGCAGCATATTTTATGATTCCAATTATATGACATTCTGGAAAAGACAAAAATTAAAAAGTAAAGCAATTAGTGTTTGCTAGAGATGGAGTGCAGTGTTGAAGGTGAAACATGGAAAAGATTGATTTAGGCTCGTGGAATTATTGTGTATGATGCTGCAATGGTGGATACATGACAAGATGTATTTGTCAAACCCGTAGAACTTTACAAAGACTGAACCGTAAGATATGCAAATTTAAAAACTCATTTTGGAGGTTTGGGGATGGGAAGATGGAATTCAGATTGTGACAAAACAATATAACTATATTACAATGTATAGAATAACTTCCCTGAAGGGGGTAGAGGTAAATTGCGCTGACCTAAGTAACTTTGGAAATGAAGGAACTCTGTAAGACTATAGACAAGGTAAGATTTATGGCAGCATTTTACTCTATCAATACAGTTGTTTCTCACAGAAGTATTGGTTAACAGTTTTAATACTGTTATGCATGTATACTCAAATCACACAACTAAGTACATGTATGACAGATGGTGGAAATGAGGTTTCTCATTGTTGAAGTGAGAGATCATAAACAAGCAAAGGAGGAGGTGGAGTGACCTGTTTGGTAATGGATTACTTGGGACATCAAACTCATATTTGCTCAGTACAGATACCTATAGATTCATATAGGGATATTTACAGATATGGGCAGGGACTTGTATTAGTATGTACCAATGTTTCTTCTCACTGTTGGCTGAGGGCTCCTAGAAGCAGCAGCATTCCAGCAGCAATGAACACCACTAGCACTAGGATCCTGATGTCTAATGCTCTCCAGCAAAGGAAACCAGATCTCCTCAGAGCAGTGACAGATACTAAGGCGACAGCAGGAATTCTACAGATGAGCCTGGACTGACAGGTGGTGCCAGAAAGTAAGGAAATGCTAAATGAAAAATCACATTTATGGAGGCTTTTAGCACAGGAGCTGATTGGAAAAGATACTAATGGCCAAAGCTGGAACAATTTAAGCAATAAAATGAATTACCATTTTTCTAATTTTAGTATATGCTGCTGAAGCAAGCACAAAGCATTAATTTGTATTAAATTATAAATCAATATTAAAATAAATATTGGATGTTAAAGTAAATATCCAAATGGCCCTATTAATATAAGTGTATGATTGAGTAAATAAATAAAAGTAAATAATAGAGAAATCTCCTGGGAAAAGAATTGCTATGTAGAGTCTCTTCCTTAAGTGATTGAAAACAAAACCTCACACTCCTTAATTTGGTCTGTGAATAGTGACAGCCTTCCGAAGAATAACAGTATCAATGGGGCAGGGAAGTCAGGAGAAACATGACAAACACTACATCATCCAGTGGATCCAGGTAGACATCAACAGGAATAAGCCATGTTGATAGTATGTACCAATGATACACTGTGGTAAAGATGACAAGTTACATCTGTGATCGTCAGCCAAACACATATAACCCAGTTGAATCATGAGAAAAACAACAACAACAAAAAAACAGTCAAGAGACATTCTGCAGATATATGACCACTATATTTTTAAAGTCATCAAAAATAAGAAAAGTCTAAGAGACTATTAGGAAGCCTAAGAAGACATGATAGATAAATATAAATGTAGTATCCTGTATAGGATCCTATCACAAAAAAAGACAAGTGTAAAAACTTACATTAAGGAATGTAAGTAAAGGATTGACTTTAGCTAATACTGTATCAATATTGGTTTATTAATTGTAACAAAAATACTCTTAATGTAAGAGGTTAATAATATGGGAAGCTGGGTGCAAGATATATGGCAACTGTCTGTATAATCAATTATTTGTAAATCTAAAATTATTAAACATTTTTTCATATATGAAAATTTGTATGATGAAAACAAGGTAATTATAGCTATATTAAAATTAACTGCAAACAAAAATGAATAAATACAGTATTTATGATACTAGGTAAATTATAGTTCATATTTCATTTAAAAATATATATCAAACAATAATATAAAGTTATTATAACATAAATTTCAGATAACTTGTATGTATATTTTTATGTATAGTTATTCCCCTTTTTGTTCCCCTAAGAGTTTGTGCATGTTTTAATGATAATATTTGGCATTTATAAAACATGTATTCATGTATTTTTTTTACCTATACAGCTAGCCAGACTCTTTAGTTCCTTACTGGCAGATACTGTTTCTAATGGACCTCCAAAAAATCCTCAGTACATAATGGGAATTTTTAGAACCCTTTGGTATAGAAGGACATCAGCCAGATGGTATAACAGGTGGTGCTCTGTTATACCTCTCTACAGCAACTATAATTTGGCAGATATCCATGGACAAAAGTGACTTTGTGGGAGTTTGGGAATCAAGTCAGAGAATTGTGAAAACCTGGTGGAACTCAAGACCAAGGAAAGCTATTTGGAGAAAGCAGTTCCATAACCATGAGGTAAAGTTGCTCACTGTATTCCCATGTACAGATCTGGAAATAGCCATGTCTTCTTCTAAGTAACTGACCTCAAAGAAATAGAGATCTACAAATTGCTTCATAAAAAATTCAAAATAACCAGCTTAAAGAAACTTAATGAGATGTAAGGCTACACAGAGACAACTAAATGAAATCAGGAAAACAGGACATGAACAAAATGAGTATAATTAAAGAAACAGAAACCATAGAAAAGGGTAGCACCAAAGCAAAACAGGAAATTTTGACCACCTACCGCCTAAAGAATACTGATTTTCTACATTTACCCACAGACAAGGGTATCTTTGTGGAAGTCTGGGAATACAACAGAGGCATTCTAGCACACCACTGGGGAAGAAAAAAAAATCTAAGTCTGGATGCATTGAAGAGGATAGGAAGAATAGTTTCACTTTATCCACAGCACCCTTAAACCCTCAAGGTGCAACACTGCCAAAGGAGACCTCTTCTTCCCATAATTTCTTCCACAGGACAAAGTAGGTGAGTGCCTTACTTCCCCAGCTCTGTGGAACACTGAAAAAGAGGCCCACTTCTTTCTCACCTCATCCAGAATACTAGGTGTACTTTATAACTGGGGTGTGGAGAGGGGCTGGGAGAATAGCTGCAGATTCTAAGTGCTTCTCAAATCCCATTAGGAAGCCAACCCCTGAGAGTGCAAACCTTTGTAGATGGCTAGTGAATATGCACAGAAAGCTGGCCTGCATCTGAAGGACTGGGAGAAAACACAAACCTGAGCATTCAGCATCAACCTAGGGGAAAAAAACAGGAATTTGTCAGCATTCAGCCTGGCTTTGCAGGATTGAGAGAAGGCATACACTCTTAAGAACTTTCCTCCAAAAAAGAAAAAGTGGTATGGAGCAGACACATCCATAGAAAGGATATGAGAAAGCTTCAGAAACCCTAGCAGGGCTGACAGAAGGTATTTATCTCCTAAAACAAGTCAGTAAAGGGGGGGAAAAGGGGCATTACGATTAGCACACATAATGTAGGTTGGGGGGACCAGGCGGAGGGCAGCACAACACAGAGAAGACAAGATGTGATTCTATAGCATCTTACTATGCTGATGGACAGTGACTGTAATGAGGTATGTGGTGGGGATTTGACAATATGAATCTAGTAACCACAGTATTGCTCATGTAAGTGTGTATTAATGATACCAAAATAAATAAAAAAATAAAAAAAGATGGTCAGATGTTGACAGCTTTTTCATATGTGCAGATAGCAATGCAGTACTTCAAGAAACAGTTAAAAACTCAGGAAATATGATACCACCATAGGAATATAATGATTTTCTAGTAACCAGTGCCAAAGAAAGGGAGATCTACAATTTCCCAATGAAGTAATCAAAATACTGTTTCAAGGAAGCTTGGTGAAATACAAGAAAACAGAAAGACAGTTCAACAAAATTTGGAAAACAATACATGAATAAAATGAGAAGTAGAAATCATTTTAAAAATACAGGAATTCTGGAGCTATAGAATATAATAAATAAATGAAAAATTCAGTAAGATGTATCAATGACAGACTTCAACAAGCAGAAGAAAGTATTAGTGAAGACAAGTCATTTGAAATTATCCAATAATAGAAGGACAAAGGAAAAAGAGTGAAAAAAGGCCTACATGAATTATAGGAAACCAGCAGAAGAAACAATGCACACATTATTAGAGTCACAAAATAAGAAAAGAGAGAGTAAAGAGCAGAGAACTTATTTAAAGAAATAGTAGCCAAGAATTTCCCAATTCTGGGGAGAATTTTAGACATCCAAGTTCCTGAAGTTCCTAAGTACCCAAAAATATTTAACCTCAAAAGATATTCTCTAAGACACATTATAATAAAACTCTCTAAAATGTAAGACAAACAATTTTAAAGCAGCAGAAGGAAAAAAAACTTCTCACATACAAAAAGGAAACTTCATAAGGCTATCAGCAGATTTCTCAGTCAAATCAATGTAGGTCAGGAGAGGTATGTTTTAAGTGTTGAAATGAAAAAGGAAAACTTCCACCAAGAATACTATACCTAGCAAATTTGTCTTTCAGAAATGATGGAAAAATAAGGACATTTTTAGTTAAACAAAATTCATTGCTACTAGACCTGCCTTACAAGAAATGCTAAAGGGAGCTCTTCAAGCTGAAACAGAATTATACTAAGACAACAATACAATAATATTAGGGGAATTCATTATCTCACATAGGTCATCCAGACAAAATCAGTAAGTACACAGCAGACTTGAATGACATTATAGACCTAATGGACCTACAAGCATATAGAACATTTTATTCAACAGTAGAATACATAATATTTATCAAACATGGAGGATTCTCCAGGATATATCCTATTTTGGGCTACAAAATGAGTCTTAACAAATTTAAGAAGCTTGAAATCATATCAAGTATCTTTTCTGGCCATAATCGTATTAAATTAGAAAGCAATAACAGAAAGAAAACTGAAAAATTCACAAACATATGGAAATGAATAACACATTCCTGAAGAACCAATGTGTCATAAAAGAAATCAAAGGAAAAATCAAAAAGTATCTTGAGACAAATATGGAAATACAACATATGAAAATATAAGGGATGCAGCAAAAGCATAAAAGAGAAGGAAGCTTATCATGACCGATGCCTACATTAAGAAAAACAAAGATGTCAAACAACCTAAGTTTACAACTCAAGGCACTGGAATAAGACCAAAGTGAGTCCAAAGTTAGCAGAAGGAAGGATGATATAAGGACAATATAAAGGTATATGTTCAATGTAACATTTTTAGCCATAAAAATTAAGGAAATTCTGTCATTGGCAACAATGTAAATGAATCTGGAGGACATTATGTTAAATTAAGTCAGACAGAGAAAGACACATACTGTAGGATCTCACTTGGATTCTAAAAGGTTGAATTCATATAACCAGAGTTGCTGGGGATGGGAAGTAGGGGAGATAGAGATATTGGTCAAATGGTACAAAATTTCTTTTATAAAATGAGTAAGTTCTAGGGATTTAAAGTACAGAATGATAATTATAGTTAGTAATATTGTATTGTTTACTTGAGATTTTCTGAGGGTAAAGCTTAAGTGTTCTAACTGCAAACAAAAATGGTAACTCTGTGAGGTGATGGACATGTTAATTAACTTGATTGTGATAATTATTTCACAGTGTATACATATATTAAATCATCACATTGTATATCCTAAAAATACACAATTTTAATTTGTCACTCATATCTTAATTAATTGAAAATATAAAAATAACATACAAATAAAGAAAATCCTTTTATACAAAGATATGAGCTCTAAAAATGAATGATTGGTTGAATGCATGAATAAATTAATATTTACTAATGTATGATTGGAATATTACATAGGCATGGGTGTCAGCGTGTTTACACACATGCACACCTACTTATATATATATATATACATTTAAATCTGCATGTGTATGCATGGGTAAATGGTTGAATTAATTAATTAATATAATGAGTTACTACAGGATAGCAAGAAGGGATAAATATACAGATCTCATTTATTTTAGCTATGTTTCATATTCTTTAGAGTGCACTAAATATTCTCTATCCCACCCACCACTTTCCTTTTCCAACTTCCTGTCTCAGCTATCTCTTCTATAATGTCATTAACATCCTTGATATACACTGAATGCTTATTATACACTGACTCTCCAAAATACACTTTTAAGTAACATGTTACAGATATCAATGGTCTTAAAAATTTAGTATCGAATACAAATTATAGCTTGCAAACTTAATAAAAATAGAAAATAGCATATAATCATATACTTTAAAGCTTTACTTAAGAGGTATGCACTTACTTCTATGGTTCCTTAGCATCTGGTACCTAATTATTGTATATTTGTCCTGCTGTTCCTAATTGGAAATTTGCTTCCTCAGCTCATGTTTTTGATTTCCAGCCCTTGGGAGTATGGCCTTTTTTTCATTCATCAATCTAAACCCTAGACCTTGTAAAATGTTTGGAACAAACTAGCCACTCAATTGACATGTTTAATTGTTCCTCATTTTCTAAATCTAAGTCTATTGTGAATTTGTTCAAAGCCATGCATGACTCTAATATTTAAGCATCCTTCTTTTGAATTATTAGGTTATACCATATTTCCTCACCTTAATCCAATATTTTTTTAAAATAATCTTTACTTATTCTATCATCCACCATTTCTAACTTCCCATAGCCCATAATCTCCTCTGACCAACACTTGTTCAAATCCTACCTGAATTACAAGGTGCACACCAATGTTTTCATCTTTATTTATTATCTACATGAACTCTCACTAACAGGGCTCATATTTTACAGTTTTCTGATTTATCATTGTCAATTTTATCCCATTCATTTTAATGTGTAATATATTTACTAATGCTCATGTCTTTATCATTTGTCAAGCCCTCATAGTGGAGAATCTTGACCAAGACAGTTTTATGTTACCTACAACAATTCATCCTACAATGCATAATAATTGATCATGATATATGGTCATTAAACACTTGCAAGCAAAAGGCTGTGTAACTAAAAATAGGCAACACAAATCATGATTACAATAGTAGAATTAGAATTATTCTCAAAATATATCTAAATTTAGTGTATTTTCTAACTCTGAAATTAATTTCTACACTCACAAAATGATGCCTCTATATTTATGATTAAATATTCAATAATTTATAGCTATTTTGGTAAAAAAACTACAATGTCAACTATAACAAAAATGCTGAAAAATAATTTGCATGGAAAAATGACTATATTTTCCCAATGTCCTTTACTAGAACTTTTATTGTTTTTTGTATTAAAATTTTATCATTAATCCATTTTGAGCTTATTTTTGTATGTGGTGTGAAATTAGGATCCAAATTAATTCTTCTCCATTTGGATATAGAGTTTTCCCAGCAACATTTAATGAAGAAACTGTTCTTTCCTCATTGTGTGTACTTGGCACCTTTGTCAAGGATCAGTTGACTGTTTATTTCTGGTTTCTCTTTTAGAACATTCAGAGAACATTCTATTCTATTGATTTATAATGTCTATTTTTTTGCTAGTACCATGTTGTTTTGATTACCATAGATTTGTGTAGTTTAAAAACCAGAAAGTATTATGCCCTAAGCTTTGTTCTTCTTTCTCATGATTGTTGTTGCCATTTGGAGTCTTGGGGTTCCACATGAATTTTAAGATTGCTTTTCCTATTTCTGTGAAAATTTCATTGGCCTTCCCATAGAGATTACATTGAATCTTTGGATCACTTTGGATAGTATTGGAATTTTAACAATATCATCTTCCAGTCATGAATATATTAACTTCCAACTATCAGTTCTTAAATTTCTTTCCTCAGAATGTTATAGTTTTCAGTATGGAGAGTTTTCACCTCCTCGGCTAAATTTGCTCCTAAATATTTTATTCCTCATGATGCTATTGTAAAAGTGATTGTTTTCTTAATGTCTTTTTTGGATAATTTTATGTATATTATACAGTTTTTATATGAATGTTATATGATGGATCTTCTAATTCCCAAGCAATTTATGTGGAGCTAAACACTTAAGGTGTCCTCTTCATTGTCATCTTTGACAAATAATGTAGAAAAGTTTCAAATATAAGTGAAAAATATAAAATGTGGCAGTTGCATTTATTATAGTGTGTCTGTCAATGAGTATGACTATAGGATAGATTTTTGCTTGCTGACCAATTAGCTGTTTTGGTGTTACAAAATTATTGGTTTACAGTAAAAATCAAAGTCCTCATTTCATTTATAAAAATAAATCATACAGTTGTAAAGTCCATCACACTTAATGGTCTAATAAAAACCATTTCAGTAATGTGGAATCTTTGAAAAAAATCACTTAACATAGTTCAGTAGATATGATTCAGAATTGACTAAAGGTTAATGAAAAAACTATGCTTCCTTAAAGTAAATTAAATCATCAGTAAGATCTTCCTGAGTGAGCAAATGTTGGTTCTAATTGACTAAAAAAGATTTATTGTCTGTAGTTAGCAAGATGAAATGTCTTAATAATTTGAAATAGCAAAGATACTTTATATAATTAAACAATTGTATGAACATTTATGTAATGTTATTTCATATTAAGAAGTAAAGCCATATTTCTACTTTATCCCAAAGTCTATGTTTGGCTAAGAGAAAAGGACAAAGTATTTGTTTCAATTATATCTCTCCAATGATGATATTACTGAGATTAAAATTATTTTTTAAATAGTTATATTTACTTTGGGGAAATGACATTCAAAAACAAGTTAATTTTCTTTTGAGTTACCTTCAAGATCCTGTACATTTCACCTTCTTAATTAAAATTACTGTATATTACAAGAAAAAATCATTAAAATATGAACTTGAAATGTTCTCTTATGAAATGATATTCTATCATAAAATAAAGCAAATGTTATTGTTCTTATCATTTTTACAAAAAATGGCCACAAACCTCTTCCTTTCCCATTGTATCTATGTCACCCTAAAAACAGCAAAGTTGTAAACGTTATTTCTTAGATTATAGCTCTGAATGGAAGATTTTGCTCATCCTAATTTTAATGAAGAATTGAGAAACAAAATGGAGACCTGAGTTCACCTTGATATTTTTATGAAAGATTAAAGGATAAAAATTCATTTTATATATTCTGTACATGTATTAAATATACAGTATCAAGAGAAAGAAGTCCTCTATTGATCTTGATTAAATTTTTCTCTATTTATAATGGTGCAATGTATTATAATTGGTAAATTATAATAGATCATGTATTCATCCATTTAACATATATTTGAGTGTGTTCTGTTTTTTTGTGTATGTATTAATATACAAACAAACTAGTGGTCACATAGGCCAAGATTTCTCCCTCAGAGTACACAGAAAAATGTGGATTAATTCATCCATAATCTAAAGAAAGTGTGTGCCAAGAAGAAAGTTTTCTTAATCTAAAATATTACCCACCTCTCCTATACTCAAAAATTGTTTTTGCTGATATGAAATCCGTTAAAACATTTCCTTCCAGAGTTTTATCATAAGAAATTAAATAATGCATATATCAAACACTCTGGCATAATATACTAAAATGATGACAAAGTATAGTTTTCAAAATTTCTTGAATGACGTTCCTATGTTCTGAAAATTTGTCTGATCACAGTTGCAAATAAAGAGCTATTGTAAATGTAGATCTATTTTTCTGAATTAAGAGTTTGATGTCATATGCTTATAAATCAAATTCTTTAAATTACATAATTAATCCAGGGTTTTCCAAAGTCATTCCCACCAATCCTATTTTTTTAAATTTCTAATAAATATTAAAAGAAATTCAATATGTAAGATGACTATGATGGTTACATGAGTGTATACACGTCAAAATTCAGCAAGTTGTACTCTGAGATTTGTGCATGTCATTGTAAGTACCTCAATATAGAATTTTTTTATTAAATCAAATTTTATGAAGCAAATTCAATATGTAGTAATGACTTTAATACTTTAGTCACAATAGTTAAATTACATGACTAAGTTATTCCCAACAGGAGGATGTGTGCCACCTTAAATATACTTTAATTTCAGAAATCAAATTGTGAGATTGGATAATAATTCTTTTCTCTACAAGTTGAATTTGCGTTTTTTAAGTTGATCATCTCTGTTTTCAATCCATGATAAGTAAAGGTTATTATTGTCTTTCATTAACTTTTCTTTCTTGAAGACACTGGGTTACTGTAATAGTATCTTTTCTCATTAAACTTTCTAACATTCTATTGTACTTTAGCTGAGATTGTGCAGAACTACACTACAGATATTTGAAGAATGGAAATCAAATTATTCATTTTAATCTTTAAACAACAAACAACACCTGAAAACAGCAGCACAGCAAGGTCAGACAAAAATTGATATATTTTCAAGAATTACATTTGCTTAGACTTTGTCAACTTTAAAATTCCATTTTCTGGTAGTGAAGAAAATTGAAATATTATGTTTTCAAGGCTGTACCTGAGCTTTAATGCAGCAGTTGGATAGCTCTGGTATAAAAGAAAGGCTGTGAGTTAAGAGTCTTATTTGAAAAGATAGAACTATAGGCATTCTAAATTGGTACTCCATGTAAACTGGCATACATTCTTTTCATTCAAAAACATAAAACCACAAAAAAATCCCATAGTCCCTGATGCTATTTTCTATGGGTTAAAAACAAAACAAATAGTCAATGTCTTAGAAGGAAATGTCTAAGTCTTAAATTGTTTTGACATACCTAATGTTGCTGGATCACTGCTCTGTTCATATAGTGAAACACTGAAAAGTAGAATTATTTATGGGGCATAGTACACAGGGAATTATAGTAAAGAAACAACATTTCATGTAGGGTTCAAAGAGGAGAGGATAACTTTGACAAGTTGATCTCTAAAGAGAAATTTTTAGAGTAAGACATCTGAAGTTCCCATGACATTAAATATATATATATATATATATACATGATATTTAAATATATTTATTTATTTAAAAATGCTGTCTTTTGAATGGATATTGTTCATAATATTACAAAAAATATGAACATTGTTACCTTATTTTTTTCTTTGTTGTTTGACTTATGCAGACATATTGAAAGAGTGGTTAGTTCCCAAAAAATTAAAATTTACTGTAACTAAACTGCTCTCATGTACTACTGCATTTGTCCCATTTGATTTTATTCTATGGGTAACAGGGTAGAAATACCTAACTTTTCTTTTAGTAGTCTTATTCTTTTTTTATTGAAGTATATTGATATACAATCTTATATTGGTTCCAAGTATACAACACAGTGGTTCAGTAGTTACCCATATTATTAAATCCTCACCCCAAAAAGTTCAGTTACTGTCAATATATCTGTTTCAAGTATAAAACAGTGGTTCAACAGTTACCTATATTATTGTCCTCATCCCAACTAGTGCAGCTACTATCTGTCAACATGTGAAGGAGAGACATATCTAACATATCTAACACTATTAAGTTGGGAAAAAGCAGACAAATTAATCAGTTAATTTATATATATATATGTTTGTTTTCTTTTGTTTTACAATGGACACAGTTTGCTTTTCTTTCCTTGTTTTGTATTAAACTTACATAGCCTGTTGTGAGATGACATGAACAGCAATCACCCTTTCCCAGGGCCACACCAGCTGGGACAAATAAGAGAGGAATTAAAGGTTCTGACCTGTACAGTTAGTTTATTTGGTGAGCACAGTGGGACAGGTAGGTCAGGCAGTAGATCGGGGAGGAGCTAGTCTGTTCTGGAATGGAAGAGTAGACAGGTCACCAGTTAGATGCTGCAAACCTGCATCCCAGTCATACAGAGGAGTGCTTGTAGAGGTGGACTGATTTCAGCAGCAGCATCCATGCTATCAGCTGGAAAAATGCACTTTTTTCACTTCAGATTGTTTAGTAAAGGCATGATTCGTGAGCATCCTAAGATCCCCTTACCAAGCTGGGTTCTTAATAAGGCTATCATTTGAAAATCCTGGAAGTCCTATGTGTAAATGCTGTTAGGCAGCTTGGGAAGATGCTCATTCACAGTAAAGTCCAGCACTTGGAAGATGATAGCCATAGGGTATTGGCTCTCCATACACCTGATGGACATTGGGCCAGCCAATTGTGACTGCTGCCATGATGGGTCTATCATGGATGAGATTAAACTGTTGAAAGTGCATTAGGCTCCCCTGAGACAGGAGCCCCACTTGTCTGAGTTTAGGGTATTATTACCAGATGTCTAACTATATTATAAAAATCTTTTAATTCAAACAGTGACTGTAGTAGAACAATAGAAAAAGAAACCACTGGAACACAAAATATAGTTCAGGAAACAAAACTACACATATACAAAATCTTGCCATATGTCAGTGACACTGCAGGTCAGAGTGGAACAATAGACCAATACAGCAAATCCACTCAGGGTGAACATCATAGAAGTACTCTTACATAAGTGTACTGGGAGATTTTAAGAAGTCCAGGAGTACTGTAATCTCTGTGAGGGTAGGAAATTCTATCCATTCACTTTGGTGTTATATTCCTGATATGTGGAGCCATGCATAGCACTTCAAAAGCATTACATCAATAGCTTCATTTTTGATTAGCAAAGCCACAAAATTATATATCAGTCTCCAATAGCAGAATGGATAATATATTTTATGTATACATGCTGTAAAATAACTTATGCTATTGAAGATAAATGAACTAGAGAAACAACTATCAAAATTTCAAAATGCAGAATACTAATGAATAAGCAGAAGCCACAGATAAATGCATTGTATAATATGTAATGTAATTAAGTGTAAAATACAAAAATAATAATCACTCTACTCTTGGATACTATAAACAGAGTAACAAAACACATAAAATACAAAATAATGGCAAAATAGATAAAACAGAGCTTGAAAAGTTTACAGTAATTTTCTATGATTTAAAGTGGATCCTGGGACATTTGATGCTGTCTTTAAACTATTAGTAGGCACACAGGAGGGAATATAAAGAAAACAGTTTTTTGGTTTCTTAATCTGGATATTAGAACATGACTGACCTTTTATTTTCTTTATTTAAACTACATGCACACCCACACACATTTTGAAATGAAGAATGGAACAATGGACTTAAGAGATGCAGCTTAGGGCAAACTGATCATGTTGTTTACTCTTCTAAAGACTAGTCCAGAAGAATGGGATGAGAAACAGGGTGGCATAATCCAAGATTGTCCTTGAACCATGGTTTAAATTGGGTAGAAAATGTGAAAAATAGATTAGGGATTTTTATTTCACTTTTTTTAAAACCTTACTATGTAAATTTTTCTGACATATATGAAGTGTTCAACAAATGTTCTATGAATGAATTACTTAAAATAATGTAATAAAACTTAAAAGTTAAATTTTTACAACATCCCTAATCCTATATACTCTATTTCCAAAGGAAGAGATTGAGACACATAGGTATTAAGTGGCCCACTTGTCCTTATAGAGTTGGTAAATAGTATGCTTGGGCTTCAAATCCAGGTAATTTGGCTTGATAAAGTTTGCTCTTCACCAGTATCCAGCAATATCTATCAACAGGATGAAATATTACATCAATTCAAACATGAGTTTGGTAAAGATTAAAGCCACAAAGATAAGATTAAAAGAGATTTTTGTTCTACCCTTAATCTTCCCATGGTTTTAAAACATTTTGGTACAATAAGAATCCAATAATTTTATGAATTAGGGTACTATTGTTATTACACTATTAAAAATGAAGTACATTATAGAAATAAGGATAAAAGATTTAACCTATATATTATTTCAGTCTTATCTCTGAATTCATCCTTTTGTTTTTTGACACTAATTTCTTAAACTGTTTTCATTTTATTGCTTGTAAAATTCATAATTTAAAAACATAAAAAGTAAACATAGATGATACTCCCAGTCTTGTCCCATCTACTATTATGCCAATCTATCAATGTACTGTGTGACACTTTGTTTTTATGTGCTATATCCTGGAAATATCTCCATATCAGTATGCACAGAAGCATACTACTACACCATAGGCATACAACACACTTAAATATTGCAAGTATTTTTCATATTATCCTTACTATTTGTAGAGTAGCAATTATTTTATTAGATTTTCTGTAATCTTCTAAGTGTTCTGGGAATGTTAAGAAAAGGTAACTGTCAACTCATAACAGCCTTTCATCCAGAATGTGGAGGTCAAAAATTAATCCTTGTCAGGTTATAGGAACCAAATTATATTCTAAAGTTATCCAACCCTGAGCAAGTTTTAGGTTCAATTGCTTGGTCAGTGGTTGTTCAAGTTCATGACTTCCACGCATATTTAATGTTTCAACTTAATGCATTTTTGGAAAATAATACACACTTCAACTTTCACATGACCAACATTGTGAAACTAATTATTCTGTCATTATGATATATGGATCTTGCATCTCAGTCTTATTGGATGTTTCTTATTACCTAATCAGAATAACATGATAAATAATATGGTATCTAGGTGCTTCACCTGCATGGAGATGAGGCATTGAGCCCAAGTGGTAGATCTTATTTGTTGGAACATGTGGTTAATTTATCATTTTGTCACACACACTCAAACTTTTTAAATTGGTTTTTGTGAGGAGTGGTGCTATTAATTAGCCCTTCATATTTTTTAGAATTTTAATATTTATCTGGCTAATTTAATTCACATAAACATTCACCTCCACACACATGTTCATTATAAACCATCTGTCAAAAACATATAATCATCTGTGTATGTTTTACTTCCATATTAATACACACAAATGTTAAATATAAGTTATGATATTTATTTTAATTAATATGGCATTACCATTTGATACTCTTCCAGTACTTTTAAATTTTTTGGTGTACTTTAAGGGAGTTACAAACACATTGTTCATTAGAAATAACCATTACTGCTACTTCAACTAAGCTTGCTTCCATTCTCATAAACATACTAGAATTTGTGACATAGGTAATTGTTTTAGGTGCATCCTGCTTTTTTCTAATAAAAAATATGGACATGGAATAGTTGTATGGAATCTTAGTTCATTTTAGTGGGGGCTTCAGAGTAAAAGGAATTTGAGTTAGTGTTCACAAAAGTTATTGACAGACTCAAAAGTTGTTTTGGTGCCACCAGTAAACTACTTATAAAAAAGAACAGCATGAGAGGATTAAACATGACTGAATGAGAGGTGAGACAGAGGATTCCTCCTAAAACTGCATATGACATGAAAATATAATTAATACAACTAATCCTGAAAGAGAAACAGGAAAGAGGACTGTGCCAAACTGCATACACCTGGAGAAAAGAATAAACCTCACAGAACAGGGTAACATACCAAAGCCGTGGCCCAATTGGATGCAAGCCCTTCCCCCACCCCAGCTCTCCAGTGGGAGGAAGAGAAACAGAGCGGGAAGGGAGTGGAGGCCTGGGACTGCTTAATACCTAACTCCAGAGATCTGATCTGGGAGCACAAACCTACATTTCATGGTGTTTTCATGGTACACTCATGATTAGGGAGTTGAAAAGCTAAGACAGGTGGAATAACATGGAGAGACTGAGATTACAGCCGCTTGTGAAAGCAGGGATCCATCTCTGGCTGCTCTGGGACAAAAGAGAGGTGGGCAGTCTGAGAGACTTCCTAACAGCAAGAGGACTGGTAAAGAGGTAAGGATTGCACAGAGCTTACCACTCAGGAGAAAGAACAGGTAGACAAAATTGTCTGGGTGTACTCTTCCCAGCAGGTTGGGAATGTTCACAATCTTCAGTAGCTCCAGTTCCCTGGCTGGCTACACAGATCCAAGGACCACCTCCATGATATGCAGCCCACTGAGACTTTCTCCCAAGAAATTCTTGAACCAAGAATACTTTATCTGGCAAGATTATAATTTAAATTTGAAGAAAGGATTAAACAATTTCCAGATAAGAAAAAGCTGAGAGAATTTACCTCCTACAAACCATCTCTACAGTGTATTTTGGAGGGACTGCTATAGATGGAAGTGTTCTTACAGTTTAATAGCTGTCACCAGAGGTAATAAAACCACAGTAAAGAAAGTAAACAGTTAATTACTAAGCAAATGCAAAATTAAATCAACTATCCCCAAAGTCAATCAAGGGATAGACAAAGAGTAAAGAATATGATATCTAATATACAAAGCATGGAGTAGGAAAAAAAGGAGGGGAAAAAAAGAACCTTTAGATTGTGTTTGCAATAGCATATTAAGTGAGTTGCTAGCCTCTTAGATACTAAGGAAGTTAACCCTGAACCTTTCATAACCACAAATCTAAAGAGTGCAATGGCAATAAGTACATGCCTATCGATAATCACTCTAAATGAAAAGGGTCTGAGTGCACCAATCAAAAGACATAGACTCAGTGGATAGAAAAACAAGATCTAACTATATGCCACCTACAAGTGACTCACTTTAAACCAAAAGACATACACAGACTAAAAGTGAAGGGATGGAAAAAGATATTTCATGCAATTAATAGGGAGAAAAAAGCAGGAGTTGCAGTACTTGTATCAGACAAAATAGACTTCAAAACAAGGAAAGTCATAAGAAACAAAGAAGGACATTACACAATGATAGAGGTCAATCCAAAAAGAAGATATAACCACTATGAATACCTATTCATCCAACACAGTAGCACTGACATATGTGAAACAAATACTAACAGAATTAAAATGGGGAAATAGAATGTAAAGCATTCATTCTAGAAGACTTCAACACTCCACTAACTCCAAAGGACGCATCAGCCAGACAAAATAAGTAAGGAGACATAGTCACTCAACAACACATAAGAACAGATGAACCTAACAGACATCTACAGAACTCTACACCCAAAAGCAGCATAATACACATTCTTCTCAACTGCACATGGAACATTTTCAAAAATAGATCACACACTAGGCCACAAAAAGTGCCCTGTTAAATTCAAAAAGATTGAAATTGTAAAAAACCAGTTTCTCATACCACAAAGGTAGGAAACTAGAAATAAATAATGCAAAGAAAATGAAAAATTCTACAAACACATGGAAGTCTCACAAAATGCTCCTAAATAGCAAATGAATCAATGACCAAGTAAAAACAGAGATCAAGCAATAAATGGATACAAATGACAACAATAATTCAACACCACAAAATCTGTGGGACACAGCAAAGCTGTGCTAAGAGGAAAGTATATTGCAATACAGGCCTACCTGAGGAAAGAAGAACAATCCCATGTGAACAGTCTAAAGTCACAATTAATGAAACTAGAAAAAAAAGAACAAATGAGGACCAAAGACAGTAGAAGGAGGGACATAATAAACATTAGAGCATAAATAAATAAAATTGAGAAGAATAAAACAATAGAAAGAATCAGTGAAAGGAGGAGCTGGATCTTCAAGAAAATAAACAAAATAGATAAACCCCAGTCAAACATATCAAGAAAAAAAGAGAGTCTACAAACATAAACAGAAGCAGAAATGAGAAAGGAAAAATCACTACGGACAACACAGAAATATAAAGAATTATTACAAAATACTATGAAAAATTATATGTTAACAAACTGGAGAACCTAGAAGAAATGAACAACTTTCTACAAAAATACAACCTTCCAAGACTGACCCAGAATGAAATAGAAAATATGAACAGACCAATTACCAGCATCAAAATTGATTTGGTGATTAAAAACTACCTAAGAACAAAATACCTAGATGAGATGGCTTAACCACTGAATTTTTTCAAACATTTAGTGAATACCTAATACCCATTCTCCTTAAAGTTTTCCAAAGAGTAGAAGAAGAGGGAATACTTCCAAACTCATTCTATGAGGCTTGCATCACCTAATGCCAAAACCAGACAAAGACACCACAAAAAAAGAAAATTACAAACCAATATCCCTGATAAAATAGATGCAAAAATACTCAACAAAGTATTACCAAACCAAATTCAAAAATACATCAAAAAGATCATCCATCATGATCAAGTTGGATCCATTGCAGGATGCAAGGATGGTACAACATTCGAAAATCCATCAACATCATCCACCATATCAACAAAAAGAAGGACAAAAACCACATGATTATCTCCATAGATGCTGAAAAAGCATTCAACAAAATTCAACACCCATTCATGATAAAAACTCTCAACAAAATGGTTATAGAGGGCAAGTACCTCAACATAATAAAGGCCATATGTGAAAAACCCACAGCCGACATCATACTTAACAGCAAGAGCTGAAAGCTTCTCCTTTAAGATCAGGAACAAGACAAGGATGCTCACTCTCCCCACTTTATTCAACACAGTACTAGAAGTCCTAGCTATGGCAATCAGACAACACAAAGAACTAAAAGGCATCAAGATAGGAAAAGAAGAAGTCGAAATGGCCCTGTTTGCAGATGAAATGATATTGTACATAAAAAGGCCTGAAGAATCCACTCCAAAACTATGAGATCTAATATCTGAATTCATCAAAGTTGCAGGATACAAAATTAATATGCAGAAATCTGTGGCATTCCTATATACTAACAATGAACTAGCAGAGAAAAAAATCAGAAAAACAATTCCATTCACAGTTGCATCAAAAAGATTAAAATTCCTAGGAATAAACCTAACCAAGGAAGTGAAAGACCTATACTCTGAAAACTACAAGACACTCATGAGAGAAAGTAAAGAAGATGCCAATAACTGGAAACACATCCCATGTTCATGATAGGAAGAATTAATATTGGCACAATGGCCATCTTGCCTAAAGCAATATATAGATTTAATGCAATTTCTATCAAAATACCAGCAGCATTCTTCAGTGAACTAGAGAAAAACATTCTAAAATTTATATGGAACCACAAAAGACCCCAAATAGCCAAAGCAATCCTGAGAAGAAAGAATAAAGCAGGGGTGATTACATTTCCCAACTTCAAGCTTTACCACAAAGCCACAGTAATCCAGACCATTGGTACTGGTACAAGAACACACCCATAGACCAATGGAACAGACTAGAGTTCCCTGATATAAACCCAACCATATATGGTCAATATTTTATAAAGGAGCCATTGACATACAATGCAGAAAAAGCCTCTTCAACAACTGGTGTTGGCAAAACTGGACAGCTACATGCAAGAGAATGAAACTGGATTACTGTTTAACCCCATACACAAAAGCAAACCCAAAATGGATCAAAGACCTGAATGTAAGTCATGAAACCATAAAACTCTTAAAAGACAACATAGGCAAAAATCTCCTGAATATAAGCATGAGCAACTTCTTCCTGAACGCATCTCCTCGAGCAGGAGAAACAAAAGCAAAAATGAACACATGGGTCTACATCAAACTAAAAAGCTTCTATATTGCAAAGGACACCATCAACAGAACGGAAAGGCATCCTACAGTATGGGAGAATATATCTGTAAATGACATATCTGACAAGGGGTTAACATCCAAAATATATAAAGAACTCACATGCCTCAACACCCAAAAAGCAAACAACCCGATTAAAAAATGGGCAGAGAATATGAAGAGACAGTTCTCCAAAGAAGAAATTCAGATGGCCAACAGACACATGAAAAGATGCTCCATATCACTAATCATCAGGGAAATGCAAATTAAAACCACAATGAGCTATCACCTCACACCAGTAAGGATGGCCAGCATCGAAAAGACTAAGAACAACAAATGCTGGTGAGAATGCAGATAAAGGGTAACCCTCCTACACTTCTGGTGGTAATATAAGCTAGTTCAACCATTGTGGAAAGCAATATGGAGGTTCCTCAAAAAACTGAAAAAAGAAATATCATTTGACCCGGAATCCCACTCCTTGGAATTTACACAAAGAATACAACTTCTCAGATTCAAAAAGACATGCACCATGTTTATCACAGCACTATTTACAATAGCCAAGATATGGAAGCAACGTAAGTGTCCATCAGTAGATCAATGTATAAAGAAGATGTGGTAAATATACACAATGGAATACTATTCAGTCATAAGAAAGAAACAAATCCTACCATTTGCAACAACAGATGGAGATGGAGGATATTATGCTCAGTGAAATAAGCCAGGTGGAGAAAGACAAGTGCCAAATGATTTCCCTCATTCATGGAGTATAAAAACACATAAAAATAGAAGGAACAAAATAGCAGCAGACTCAGAGACTCCAAGAAGGGACTAGTGGTTACTAAAGAGGAGGGGTGTGGGAAGGTGGGTAGGGAGGGAGGAAGAAGGGGTTTGAGGGGTATTATGTTAGTACACATGGTGTGGGGTGTCACGGGGAAAACAGTGTAGCACAGAGAAGGCAAACAGTGAATCTGTGGCATCTTACTACACTGGACAGTGACTGCATTGGTGTATGGGTGTGGACTTGATAATATGGGTAATGTAGTAACCACATTGTTTTTTCATGTGAAACCTTCATGAGTGTATATCAATAATACCTTAATTAAAAATAAAAAAAAGAACAGGAATCATGTTTTTAAAATATTGATTTATATTAATTACCTAATTATTGATTGATTACATTATAAAATATTTTACCTTTAAGGCTCCTAGTTCTCCTAAAATGGATGAGTTTTGGTGTATCACTGGTCCTCAATGAACTCAGAAAGGAGGAACACACCCATGCATGTACACACACACACATATACACACAAGTTCTGTGTGTCAGGAAATAGAATCTATAGGGCAAATATGCCAATGAGGAGTGAATTTCAGAGAAGTGAATTAACACACTGTTGCTGTTATTTTCTTGTAGGACATTTGATTATTCTCATCTTAAGACAGGAAGCCAAGAATTTGGGTATGGTCAATACAGCAGGAACTGAGCAAATTGTAATTTTGGATATAGTCTTCTACATGCTTCTCCATAGATGGGACAGAATTATTTCTAATTTTCCTGGTGGTCATAATTATTCCCATAGACAAGTATACCTACAAGGATGCTAAGAAACATGGGGGAATTTATGGGTAACCAATTACCAATTAATATCTCCCCCACAATAACCCATTAATTTTCATAGTAATTTTAATACATGATGTTAGAATAAATCTCTTGATTATCAAAGTGTTTGATAAAATTTATGAAATGAAATTATCTGGAACAAATATATAATGACAGCAACAAAGGATAGGATTAAGGTTTGCCACACATTAAAGAGCCTGTATCAATGGATTTTATGTAGGAATATATAATTGGTAGTTTGTCAGTTATATTGCTATGGAGACTCCATTCATTTGTTTTAATTTCTTTGTTTCCTGATTTTTTTTTCTTTAGTATATTACCATGTGAATTTATTGGTCCATCTCTTTCTCCATTTTCATTGTTTGAATTGTGGTAGCAACTTAAGCAGAACACAAGATAAAGTGGCATGGTGGCATGACTGAAATTATTACACAGACATCACCTACCCTAAATCCTCCCCGAGTATCACCACCACCAGCCTATCATTGGAATATTATAAGAAAGCATAATTAAGTTGACATTATTTAAATCACTTTATTTTGTAGTGCCTTTCTTGTAGCAGCTTAGTCTTCACCTAGATAATACATTAAGTATTAGTGAAATTTTGAAATTGGAGAGCTGTTTGAACAAAACCTAAAGTAAATGTCAAGGATTTGCTATCTGAGTGTTGGGCAACAAGGAGACATGAATGCATACTTGAAGACTTAATATCATTGTTATGTCATTGCCAAAATTTGATGTAACTGCCACCTTTGGTAACTTGGAAAGTAGATTGCATGCATGTAACTACAGTAAATAGTCAGTTTGCAAGCAAAATTGGAGGAAATAGTTATGCTGAAAAAGCAATGTTCTGCCTGCAGCCTACAATAAAAAATTATTTGGAAGTATAAAATTTGAGGACTTAGTATCAGAAAAATAATACACACATAAACACACACAAATTCTTTGTCTACAGCTAAAAGCAGGAGCTCTGTTTCTGAGTCTTTTTGAAATGTATTGCATTATTTTCATTTATGTAGACAATGGGTTCCAGCCCACTGTAGAGATCAAATTATGAATTTTTACATGGTATGAAATTAATGACCATTGAATTGGTAATGAGAAAGAAAGTTGAGAAAAACACAGGCCACATTAAATATAAGAAGAAATCAATACAAGAATTATGATCAGAAAAGTGTTTTGCCTGTGGTAACTTTCTCATAAGACTGATTGAAAGCAAGAAACTATTTCTAATAATAATGTTATGCTAATTAGTCACCCAGCATTCATATAGCTATGGTTATGTATCTAAGTTTAACAATGGGATGTAAGTGCAAATCATAATTAACTTTACTGGGTCTTAACCTTAACACATTAAACATGAGATCATCTAATCTTTTCCTCTTCCTGTTGCACAGATGTGGTGTTGATGCATGTTTATTCATGCATATGATAACAATCCTCTTGGAGATGGTGGCAGAGAAATTAGAATGAAGGAATATGGGTCAAGGAATGATTTCATGAATTGCAATTGATTAACTACTGACCGCTGCATATATTCAGACTCTTAGGTGAGAAATTTGTATTTGTTTTGTCTAAGACACTGTATTCTATGTCTTTTTAGTTGCCTGAGATAGACTACTTCATGTCTCTTTTTAGAGCAGCTTAAACTAACTAATATGGTGTTTTGTTGCACTTTATTAAAGTTGTTTTCTAGAGTGGTTTTACCCATTTTTACATCCAGTACAAGTGTGTGACACTTCTAAATCTCCACTTTCATTTCCTCAAATCTGTGTCTTTTAAAAATTCTATCAATTGCATAGGCAAAAAGAGTACATTTATTATTTCTGTGATTGTTAAATATTTTTGTAAGGTTAAATATTTTTTCTATGAATTTTCTGGAAATTTGTAATTTTTGTTGGTATTTTTATGCCCTTTTCTCACTTTCTATTTCTAAAGGTTCTCTAAACAGTTTGTACCAAAGTGGTAAAATGGATCTTAGTTTATCATGTGTGTTTAATGAAACGCCTATTTTATAAATTTTGTCGCTTGTGTACTTCATATTATCCTCTGCCAATTAATTTGAGTTTTTTTACTACACAGCAGTTTTGAAATTTTTCTAATCATACTAATACTTTCTCTTTTTTTTTCTTTCTTTGTATATGTGCCTAGAAGACCTCATTATGTGATATCAGACTGAAGTCAGATATTCAAAGCTGGTTACTAAGCCACTGCATGGTTATAGGAGAAAAAAGACAAATTATTTTATTCTAAATATTTATAAATCAAAATAAACTCACCAAGAATAAGTAAATACATATTATTTTGTTTAGTAAATTAATGTTTGTTTAGTCATTTTATGTGATATAATTAATTGGTTCAATCCTAATAAATTAAGATTGGTGAGTAAGTCTCTGCTGTAGTAGAATGCAGGGATTCAAGATGGTGGTATGAAAGGTGAGACAGAGAATTCCTTCCAAAGCCATGTATAGTGTGAAAATACTTAATACAACTAGCTCTAAAACAGCAACAGGAAAGAGGCTGCACCAGACTGCATACAGACCTCACAAACAGAGCAGACCTCATGAAACAGGGTAACATATGAAACCCTTGATCCGGTGGGTCTCAAGCCTTTCCCTGACCCCAGCTCACCAGCAGGAGGAAGAGAAACAGAGCAGAGAGGAAGTGGAAGCCTAGAAGTGCTGAACACCCAGCCCTGGAAGTCGGCTTTGGAACACAGACCTACATTATGTGATGCTCTGGAGGTTGCTGGGGTTCAGGAGATGGGACAGGCGGAATGCTTGAAAGGCTGAGATTCCTACCATTTGTGGAATATGGGGATCCACATCAGGCTGTTCTGGGACAAAAGAAAGGCAGGCGGTCTGAGAGCCTCCCTAGGAGCGAGAGGGCTCCTGAAGGGCGGGGTTTGAACAGAGCTTGCTATACGGGAGAAGGGTTGGTGGACACAGTTGTCTGGGTGCACCCTGCCAAGCAGGTTGGGAACATTGAGGAGCTTCAGGCACATCATCCCCCTGGCTGCCTACTCAGCTCCAAGGCACCTCACTGTGACATGCAGCCTGCTGCAACTTCCTCCTGGCCTGCTGGCACCTGCTCATAAACCAGCACTCACTGCTCTGGTGTGAGGCCAGCCAGAGGGAGACCCCACCTACAACAGCTAAAGATACCAAGCACAGACGCTTACACCTATGTGCTTGGAACACTGGCTATGATACTGGAGACAGGCACTGCAGCCAGGAATCAGGAAACAGATCTTTCCTGCCCCCAGGCACCAACACCATTAACCAAGACCACTAAATTCACTCTAGGGCCTGAGCAGCTCCAGAGACTGGAGCTTCTGGGCATTAGAGGGCACAACATGAAATTATGAAACATCAAAGGAACATGGTTCAGATTAAAATATCACAAACTCCAGAAAAAGGGCCAAATGAAACTGAACTCACGAATCTTCCTGAAAGAGGGTTTAAAATAAAAATCATAAACATGTTCATGGAGGTACAGAAAAACATTCAAAAACTCAGGGACAAATTTAAGATGGATATTCAATCACTAAGAAATTCCATATCTGAAATGAAACATACAATGGATGGATTTAAAAGAAGATTAGATGTAGGAGAAGAGATGGTAAATGGAATAGAAATTAGAAAATAGGAATACAAAGAAGATGAGGCACAAAGAGAAAAAAGAATATCTAAGAATGAAAGAATATAGAGAACTCTGTGACCAGTCCAAACTGAACAATATTCACATAATAGGGGTACCAGAAGAAGAAAAGAGAGAAAAAGGGATAGGAAGTGTCATTGAGGAGGTAAATGCTGAAAAAGTCCCCAATCTGGGAAGTCTCTCAAACCATGAAGTTGCACAGATCTCCCAACACAAGTGATCCAAGGAAGACAACATCAAGACATATAATAATTAAAATGGTGAAGATAAAGGGCAAAGACAGACTTTTAAAAGCAGCTAGAAAGAGAAAGAGATCATATACAAAGGAAAACCCATCAGCCTATCATCAGATTTCTCAACAGAAACCTTACAGGCCAGAAATGAGTGTAATGATATATTTAATGCAATGAAGCAGAAGGTCCTCGAACCAAGAATACTCTACCCAGCAAGGTTATCATTTAAATTTGAATGAGGGATTAAGCAATTTTCAGATAAGCAAAAGCTGAGAGAATTACCTCCCAAAACACCTCTCCAGTGCATATTGCAGGAACTGCTATAGATGGAAGTATTCCTAAGGCTAAATAGATGACACAAGGGGAAATAAAACCACAGCAAAGTAGAACAATGAATTACTAAATAGAAGCAAAATCAAATCAACTACCCCCAAAGTTAATCAAGGGATAGACAAAGGGTAAAGAATATGATACTTAACATACAAAGAATGGAGGAGGAAGGAAAGGAGGGACAAAAAAGAACCTTTACTTTGTGTTTGTAATAGTACACCAAGTGAGTTAAATTAGATTGTTAGGTAGTAAGGGAATAAATTTTGAACCTTTGGTAACCAAGAATCTAAAGCCTGCAATGGAAATAAGTAAATACTTATGAATAATCACCCTAAATGTAAACAGTCTGAATGCACCAATCAAAGACATAGAGTCACTGAATGGATAAAAAAACAAGACCCATCTATATTCTGCCTACAAGACACTGACTGCAAACCCAAAGACATACACAGACTGAAGGAAAAGGGATGGTAAAAGATATTTCATGAAACTAATAGGGAGAAAAAAGCAGGAGTTGAAGTACTTGTATCAGACAAAATAGGCTTTAAAACAAAGAAAGTCACAAGAGACAAAGAAGGACATTACATAATGATAAAGGGGTCAGTCCAACAAGAGGATATAACTATTATAAATATCTATGCACCCAACACAGGATCACCTACATATATGAAACAATTACTAACAGAATTAAAAGGGGAAATAGAGTGCAATACATTCATTTTAGGAGACTTCAACACTCCACTCACTCCAAAGGACAGATCAACCAGACAGAAAATAAGTAAGGAGAGAGAAGCACTGAACAAAGTATTAGAATAAATGGAACTTACAGACATCTGCAGAGCACTTCATCCAAAAGCAACAGGATACACGTTCTTCTCAAGTGCACATGAAAGGTTTTCAAAAATAGATCACACACTAGGCCACAAAATGGGCCTCAGTAAATTACCAAAGACTGAAATTGTACCAACCAGCTTCTCCGATCACAAAGGTATGAAACTAGAAATAAATTACACAAAGAAAATGAAAAAGCCCACAAAAATATGGAGGCTTAATAACATGCTCCTAAATAATCAGTGGATCAGTGATCAAATAAAAACAGAAATCAAGCAATATATGGAGACAAATGACAATAATACAACACCGCAAAATCCATGGGATGCCGTGAAGGCTGAGCTAAGAGGGAAGTATATTGCAATAAAAGGCTACCTCAGGAAAGAACAATCCCATATGAACAGTCTAAACTTACAATTAATGAAACTAGAAAAGGAATAACAAAGGAGGCCCAAAGTCAGTAGAAGGAGGGACATAATAAAGTTTAGAGCAGGAATAAATAAAATTGAGAAGAATAAAACAATAGAAAGAATCAATGAAAGCAAGAGCTGGTTGTTTGAGAAAATACACAAAGTAGATAAACCCCTAGCCAGACTTATGAAGAAAAAAAGAGAGTCTACACATACAAACAGAATCACAAATAATTAAGGAAAAATCACTATGGACACCACAGAAATACAAAGAATTATGAGAGAATACTATGAAAAATTATATGCCACAACCTGGATACCCTAGAAGAAATGGAAAACTTTCTAGAAAAATACAACCTTTCAAGGCTGAACCAGGAGCAAACACAAAATCTGAATAGACCAATTACCAGCAAGGAAATTGAATTGGTAATCAAAAAACTAACTAAGAACAAAAACCTGGATGAGATGGTTTCACTGTTGAATTTTATCAAACATTTATTGAATACCTAATACCCATCCTCCTTAAAGTGCCCCAAAAACTAGAATAAGAAGGAATACTTTCAAACTCATTCTACGATGCCAACATCACTCTAATACCAAAACCAGGCAAAGACACCACAAACAAAGAAAATTACAGAACAATATCCCTGACGAACATAGATGCAAAAATACTCAACAAAATATTAGAAAAGTGAATTCAAAAACACATCAAAAAGATCATCCAACATGATCAAGTGGGATTCATCCCAGGGATGCAAGGATGGTACAACATTCAAAAATCCATCAACATCATCCAACAAATAAAAAAAAAGGACAAAATTAACATGATTATCTCCATGGATGGTGAAAAAGCATTCGACAAAATTCAATATCCATTCATGACAAAAATTCTCAACAAAATGGGTACAGAGGGCAAGTACCTGAACATAATATAGGCTGTATATGATAAACCACGAGCCAACATTATATTTAACAGTGAGAAGCTGAAAGCTTTTCCTTTACGATCGGGAACAAGACAAGGATGCCCACTCTCCCCACTTTTATTCAACATGGTTCTGGAGGTCCTAGCCATGGCAATCAGAAAACACAAAGGAACGAAAGCATCCCATTTGGTAAGGAAGAAGTCAAACTGTCACTGTTTGCAGATGACATAATATTGTACATTAAAAAAACCCTAAAGAATCCATTCCAAAACTACCAGATGTAATATACAAATTCAGCAAAGTTGCGGGATACAAAATTAATACACATAAATCTGTTGCATTTCTATACACTAATGATGAAGTAGCAGGAAGAGAAATCAGGAAAACAATTTGGTTCACAACTGTATAAAAAAGAATAAAATACTTAGGAATAAACCTAACCAAGGAAGTGAAAGAACTATACTCTGAAAACTATAAGACATTCATGAGAGAAAGTAAAGAAGATACCAATAAATTAAAACACATCCCATGCTCATGGATACTTAGAATTAATACTGTCAAAATGTCCATCCTGCCTAAATCAATCTAAAAATTCAATGCAATCCCTCTCAAAATATAAACAGCATTCTTCAATGAACTAGAGCAAATAGTTGTAAAATTCATATGGAACCAAAAAAGACCCCGAACAGCCAAAGCAATCCTGAGAAGGAAAAATTAAGCAGGGGGAATTACGCTGCCTGTCTTCCAGCTCTACTACAAAGCCACAGTAATCCAGACCATTTGCTACTGGCACAAGAACAGACCCATAAACCAATGGAACAGACTAGAGAGCCCAGATATAAACTCAAGCGTATACCATCAATTAATATATGATAAAGGAACCATGGATATACAATAGGGAAATGACAGCCTCTTCAATAGCTGGTGTTGGCACAACTGGACCATGTAAGAGAATGAAATTGGATTATTGTTTAACCCCATACACAAAAGTAAACTCAAAATGGATCAACGATGTGAATGTAAGTCATGACAATATAAAACTCTTAGAAAAAAATATAGGCAAAAATCTCTTGGACATAAACATGAGCAACTTCTTCATGAACATATCTCCCTGTGCAAGGGAAACAAAAGTAAAAATGAACAAGTGGGACTATATCAAACTAAAAGTCTTCTGTACAGCAAAGTACACCATCAGCAGAACAAAAAGACATCCTACAGTATGGGAGAATATATTCATAAATGACATATTCAATAAGGGGTTGACATCCAAATTATATAAAGAGCTCATACACCTCAACAAACAATAAGCAAGCAATCCAATTTAAAAAATGGGCAGTGGAGCTGAACAGACACTTCTCCAAAGAAGAAAGTCAGATGGCCAACAGACACATGAAAATATGCTCTACATCTCTAATCATCAGAGAAATGCAAATTAAAACCACAATGAGATATCACCTTGAAACAACCTGTGTCCATTAGTTGATGTAGGGATAAAGAAGATGTGGTGCATATACACAATGGAATACTATTCAACCATAAGAAAAAACAAATCCTACCATTTGCAACAACCTGGATGGAACTGGAGGGTATTATGCTCTGAGAAATAATCCAGGTGGAGAAAGACCATATCAAATGATTTCACTCATATGTGGGGTATAAGAACAAAGCAAAAACTGAAGGAACAAAACAGCAGTAGACTCACAGAACCCAAGAATGGACTAACAGTTACCAAAAGGAAAGTGATTGGTGAGGATGGGTGGGAAGGAAGGGATAAGGGGGAAAAAAGGGCATAATGATTAGCACATATAATATGGGGGGGACACAGGGAAGGCAATATAACACAGGAAAGACAAGTAGCAATTCTATACCATCTTACTACGCTGATGGACACAGATTGTAATGGGGTATGTGTTGGGGACTTGATAATAGGGGAAGTCTAGTAACCATAATGTTGTTTATGTAATTATAGATTAATGATAGCAAAACTAAAAAAATTAAAAGAAGATTGATGAGGCATCCGTACCTAATACAACAAAATTTCTACTCAGTCAAAAGTAATAAGAGACAGCAATTTAATTTAGGTAAATTTTAATAGTGTTGAGGTGAAACTATAAAAAATAATCTTGTGACTAACTGGGAGATTGGATTAAAGGTGGCAGCATGAGAGGTGAGACAGAGACCTCCTCCTAAAACCACATATAATACAAAAATTGAATTAATACAACTAATCCTGAAAGGGCAACAGGAAAGAAAGCTGCACCAGAC
Organism: Smutsia gigantea; assembly: GCA_032199065.1. Taxonomy (NCBI): domain Eukaryota; kingdom Metazoa; phylum Chordata; class Mammalia; order Pholidota; family Manidae; genus Smutsia; species Smutsia gigantea. The sequence goes on along the minus strand of JAVSCE010020781.1, from coordinate 276,396 downwards.
TGCATACACCTGGAGAAAACAGCAGACCTCATGGAACAGGGTAACTTACCAAAGCTATGACCTGGTGGGACACAAGCCCTTCCTCTATCCAAGCTCACTGGTGGGAGGAAGAGAGACAGAGTGGGGAGGGAGTGGATGCCTGGGACTGCTGAACACCTAGCCCAGCAGATCTGCTCTGGGAGCACAAACCTACATTGCATGGTGCTCTGGTGATTACTGGGGTTGGAAAGCTAAGACAGGTGGAATATCTGGAGAGATAGAATGCTTGTTGAAAACAGGCATTCATATCTGGTTGCTCTGGGTGGGCATTCTGAGACTTCCTAACAGCAAGAGGGCTGCTAAAGGGGCAAGGTTTGCACAGAGCTTACTGCTCAGAATAAAGTAAAGGTAGACAAAATTGTCTGGGTGCACTCTGCCCAGCAATTTGGGAACTTAAACAATCTTCAGTTGCTCAATTCCCATGGCTGGCTATGCTGCTCCAAAGACCACTGCCGTGATATGCAGCCTGATGTGTCTTCCTCCAGCTAGCCTGCACGTATTGACACTCCTAGGGATAACTTCAACAAAGAAATGGAAGATTTGAAAAAGAACCACTGAGCTGAAGAATACAGTAACTGAAGTGAAAAATATAATGGAGGGAATGAATAATACATTGCTGCAAGGGGAAGAGACAATGAATGAGATGGAGACTAGAGAATGGGAGAAAAGCAAAGGTGAGAAACAGAGATAAAAAATTCTCTAGAAATGAAAGGATATGAAGAGAACTGTGGAGCAACAGCGAACAAAACAATACTGTCATGATAGCGCTACCAGAAGAAGAGCGAGAAAAGGAGTAGAAAGTTTCTTTAAAGAAATAATTGCCAAAAACTCCCCCAATCTGAGGAAAGAAATATACACCAAGGTCCTGGAAGTGAAGAGACACCTTGACAAAAGGAACCCCAGAAGACAACATGAAGACATAATAATTAAAATGAAAAAGATTAAGGATAAAGAGAGGGTATTGAAAGCAGCTAGAGAGGCAAAAAATTACTTATAAGGACAACCTCATAAGGCTATCAGCAGACTTTGCAGGAAAGACATTACAGGTCAGAGGCGAGTGGCATGAAATATTTAATGTATTGAAATAGGAGGATCTTCAGCCAACAATCCTCTACCCAGCAAGGTGATCATTCAGAATTGAAGGAGAGATTTAATGTTTCCCAGATAAATGAAAGTCAAAAGAATTCACCATTGCTAAACCAGCCTTACATGATATGTTAAAGGGAATTTTGTAGATGGAAATGTTCTTAAGCCTGAGTACTTTTCATTAGTGAAAATAAACCCACAGTAAAGGTAGTAGACTAATTACTAACTAAACAAGTATGAAATTAAAAAGAAAAGACAAAAGAAAAAAGTAGTAAAAACAGCTATACATAAAATCATTAATGGGATACACAAAAAGTAGGTTATGACATACATAAAGTGTGGAGAAGGAAGAAGAATAAAAAAGAAGTACTTTTAGACTATGTTCAAAATTCAGTTACTAAATATAGACTGTTATATGTTTAGGAAACTGTCTATGAACCTTATGGTAACCAAAAGTCTAAAGCCTGTAATAGATTCACAAAAACTTAAAAAAGAAATCCAATCACAGCACTAGAGAAAACTATCAAACAACAAGAGAATAGTATAAGAGAGGAAGAAAGGATCAGAGAGGAACTATTAAAACAAGCAGAAAACAATTAATAAAATGGCCATAAGTACATACCAATCAATAACTACCGTAAATGTAAATGGCCTGAGTGCACCAATTGAAAAACATAGGGTAGCAGAATGGATAAAGAAACAAGACCCATCTACATGCTGCCTACAGGAGACTCATTTCAGACCTAAAGACATACACAGACTGAAAGTGGAGGGATAGAAAAAGATATTTCATGCAAATACTAGGGAGGAAAAGCAGGAAGAGTAGTATTTGTATCAGACAAAATAGACTTCAAAACAAAGAAAGAAACAAGAGATAAAGACGGATATTACATAATAATAAAAGGTTCAGTCCAACAAGAAGATACAATAATTATAAATATCTGTGCACCCAATAAAGAAACACCTAAATATGTAAAACAATTACTAATACAACTAAAGGGAGGAATAGACTGAAACTCAATCATAATAGGCACTTACTCAATACACAGTCTAAATTCACAACTAAAGAATCTAGGAAAAGAACACATGAAATCCAAAGTTAGGAGATGGAGGGACATAATGTTTAATAGTTTGGATGTATTTTTGAATTTCATTTGCTAATTTTTTGTTGAGGATTTTTCCATCTATGTTTTTCATAGATATTGGTTTATAATTTCCTTTTTTTTGTAATGTCTTTGGTTTTGGTATTAGAGTGATGCTGGCTTCATAGAATGAGATTGGAAATATTCCCTCCTTTTCAGCTTTTTGGAATACTTTAAGGATTGGGTACTAGTTCTTCTTTAGGTGTTTGGTGAAATACAGCTGTGAAGCCATCTGGTCATGAACTTCTGCTTCTGGGGAGATTTTTTATTACCAATTCAATTTTTTTATGGGCAATATGTCTCTTCAAACTTTCTGTTTCTTCTTGAGTATATCCTTGAAGATTGTACTTTTCTAGGAATTCGACCATTTACTCTAGGTTGTCTGTTTTACCGCAATATAATTTTTTATAGAATTCTTCAATAATTCTTTCTACTTCTGTGGTGTAAATTCTAATTATTCCTTTTTCATTCCTGATTTTATTTGTGACCTCTGTCTTTTTTTCTTGATAAGTCTAGCTAGGGTTTTGTTTATTTTATTTTCTCAAAGTTCCAGCTCTTGGTTTCATTGACTTTTCTGTTGCTTTATTCTTTTCTATTTCATTTATGCCTGCTCAGATCTTCATTAAAATAAATGGAAACCTATACTCATATATAATAAAAATGAACATTGTCAGAATGGCATCCTGACCAAAGCAATTTACAGATTCGATGTAATTCCTATCAAAATACTAACAGCATTTTTCAACAAACTAGAGCAAATAATCCTAAAATTCATATGGAACCACAGAAAACTGAATAACCAAAGCAATCTAGAAAAAGAAGAACAAAAATGGGAGTATTGTGCTCCTTGATTTCAATCTAACCTACAAAGCTATGTGGTATTCAAAACAGTATGGTACTGACACAAGAACAGACCCACAGATCCATGGAACAGAATAGAAAGCCCAGTTACAAACCAAGGTATATATGGTCAATTAATGTATGATAAAGGAGCCATGAATATACAATGGAGAAAAGACAGTCTTTTCAATAAAATGTTTTTGGGAAAACTGGACAATAAATGCAAGATTATGAATATGGATTGCTGTCTAACTCCATACACAAATGTAAATTTGAAATGCATTAAAAACCTAAATGTACGACATGAAGTTTTATGGAAAACTCTCAGAAGAAAACATAGGAAAAAATCTCTTGAATGTAAGCATGAGCAGTTTTTTTCCTGGACACATGTCCTTGGGAAGGGACACAAAATCATAAATGAACAAATGGGACTATGTCAAAGTAAAAATACTCTGTACAGCAAAGGACACCATCAACAGAACAAAAAGGCAGCCTATATTTTAGGAGAATATATTTATAAATGATTTATCCATAAGGGATCAACGTCCAAAACATACAAAGAACTCATATAACTAAACACCAAAAAAATGAATAACCAGACTAAAAAATGAGCAGAGGGCCTGAAAAGACATTTTTCCAAAGAATAAATACAGATGGCTAATAGTCATATTAAAAATGCTCCACATCACTAATCATCAATGAAATGCAAATCAAAATCACAATGATATATCACCTAATACCAATCAGTATGGCCACTGTCCAAAAGACAAGAAATAACAAGTGTAGACAAGGATATGGAGAAAAGAGAACATTGCTATACTCTTTGTGGGAATTTAAATTGGTCCAGCCACTATGGAAAACAATATGGAGGTTCCTCAAGCAGCTAAAAATAGAAATACCATATGACCCATTAAGTCCACTTCTAGGAATTTACCCAAAGAAAACAAATTTAATGATATATGCAATCCTTTGTTTATTTCCACATTATTTATAGTAGCCAAGATATTGAAGCAACCAAAGTGTCCATCAATCAATAAATGGATAAAGAAGTGATACATATACACAATGGAATTTTTTTCAGCCATAAAAAAGAAACATATCCTACCATTTGCAACAACTTGGATGGACCTAGAGATATTATATTATATGAAATAAGCCAAATGGAGGAAGTCAAATACCATATGATTTCACTTATTTGTGGAATTTAGAAACAAAACAAAATAAAACAAAATTACCAAACAGCTGAAAACTCAGAGACAATGAGAATTGACTGGTGTTTAACATGGCAGAGGGGTTAGGATAGGAGGAAGTGAAGTGTTAGGGGCATAAAAGGACATAAAAATCTTCATTAATAATATATATTAGTCACAGGGATACTAATACAGCATGAAGAATAGAGCCAATGATTGTGTAACATCTTTCCATGGTGACAGATGATAACTGCACTCTTTGGGGTGAGGATATAATAATGTGGGTAATCATTGGCCCATTGTGTTGTACCCTTGAAACTAATATAAGATTGTACAGCAACTATACTTCAATGAAAAAGAGCTGCAGATACATCATATCTATTAAAATTTGACAATACAACATCACAAAGAATTTCAAAACCTGTCTGTTTCAGGCCGAATATCTTATTTCTAGTGGGTAATAGAATGAATGGTCATATGTAATTCCCCTTGTACTTTGAAATTCCTTTTCTAAGTTGCCAAGTGAGTGCTCTGTACTTTAACATTATTCACATGATTCATCCATAACAACCCTACTAGAATAGAGTATATAAATAAACTGCACTCTGTTCTTTAAATACAAAAGTAAGAAAGATGAAAATAACTGTATTCCTAAAAGGTGATGGAGCTTTGACCAAACAGAGTGTCTCTGTCATTCCCACAGCTTCATTATTTATGAGAAAGTAGGAAGGGAATAAACATTTACCAGTATTTTTATGTTTCAAACACTATTAGTGTTTTAAATAAAATTTTTAACATTTTATACAAGTAAAACATAAATACAAACAGTATGTTTGTAGGGCTTAATTTTTTGTTAACAGATCGGTGATTTTAAATAGTTGCCAAGAAATAGAGAGACCCTAAGCACACCTCTAACTCTTGTTTCTACTTTTAGTCACTGCCTTCCTAAAGGAAACATTTTAACACCACAGGTGAATCTTCCGTGCTTTAAAAGTGTATAAAAGGAATCAAAGAGTATGTATTATTTTGTGTTTATACTTTTTTTCTAATATATTTGTGACTTTTTGTTAAAACTGGATCTAGCTCATTTTTTCTGATATAATATTTAATTACTATCATTATTTATTTATTCTGTTGTTCCTAGGCATTTGGTTAATATCCAGTTGCTGATTATCATGAATAGTGTTATTATGAATATCCTTATACATATATTATTGTGCATGTCTATGCATTTCTAATGACTATATACCTAGGAGTTTAACTGCAGGTTCCTAAGGTATGAATACATTCAGCTTTAGTAGATACTACCAAACGGTATCCAAAGTGGCTTTCCTTTACATTGCCAGCAGAAGTGTGTGAGTCTCTTGCACATATGTATTATGTTTTTACCAGCACATCTATGAGATAAGTAATTTCATCATTACTATACACAAATATAAAATTAGCCCTAGAATACTTTCAGTGACTCATTTAAAAGCACGCAACTGGTTACACATTGTTGATCACAACTACCACCTTCTAATGCTAAGATTTTATGTTTACATTATCATGAGAGTAATGGATTACTTTAGTATCAGGTTCTGATTCTGGTTGATGAAAAGGACTTCTTTGACTTCTCTGCTGTGGGAGATTCTGAGGGGATTACCTGGTTCAAGTGATAGGACTGTGCTTTTCTATATGGTCACCATAGGAGAGATTACCATAAAATTTTCCATGAATTTGTGAACGATGCAATGCACCACATACCCCAGCAAAAACATTTAAAGCAACTTTTAGTCAATTTCTTTTTTCAAGTATAAGAAATTTGTCCATCATGCAAAGATACCATTAACAAATTTAAGTAAATTTGATGTAAATTTATGCTTTATTTTTAATGGGAAATGTAGCTCATCTTTAGTTAATAAGGAAAAATTCTTAACAGAATACCAGCCATAAGGAGAAGTATGCTTACAAGGGATTTGGCAGTAACTACTTTAATCACGTAAGCAATCCTAACATCCATAATTGTGGGAGCTATAACTTTATGTTTATCCTGATTCCTAAAGTGATGAAATATATGGAACACATTATCTCACCTATGCAGGGATTTACCAGGGATGTTTAACCTTAACTAATCAAGGTTTTACAAACAACCAAACAAATCCAAAATATGGTAAAGTCCACAGAAACTGGCTTAATCTCCTCAAAAATTCAATGTCATATAAATATATATTTTTAAGTGGTGAGACTATTCTATATTAAACAAGTTAATATTCCTAGAAACAAAGTGGAATATGTGAATCTTGTCTGGATCCTTGTATCAAGATGAAAATAGGTACTGAAATGAGCACAGTGATAAAAATTTATACTGTGACTTGATTAAGTTTCTGCTGCTCACTTCTTTTTCTAAAGTTTATAACTTGTTCACATCAGTGAAGTACCAAAGTGGAAAATAAAAATCAAATTCTTAATGTCTATCAGTTTTATGGGAATACAAGGTATTGGACATAAGCTTTACAGTTATGCCAAATTTCATTGAATTTTTACCTCTAGCAAATAAATTATATTTCATGCTTCTGTGCACTTTGTAGGGCATAATTTCACTTTGATTGGCATTACTGTTATTAGTTAAATTTGGCTAAGAACAACATAATAAAAAACAGTAATTAAAATCTTGGTTAGTCTAATGGCAATGCATATTTTACATGAAATGACTTTATGTGTAATGCTAAAATATAATGTTCATGTAAAGTGATTTAATAGCCATAATTTTTCCATGATTTTTTAAATTAAAATACTGTCTTAGCCTTAAGAATACAGATGTGTTCATTATTCATATGTGAATATACATATATATATATATGAACATATATCCATATTTTGATATATTATCAGGGTCTTACTTTTTGACATTAGTTTCTGCATCATATTGACCTTAAAATTTGATCTTCATGAAGATGTTCAATCACATATCGCTATCATGTCCTGCTTTGTCTCCTGAGTATGGTCCATTATTTAGAGTCCAGATTATTTTGCTATATATCAAGTTATCCTGTAGGAGGAAATATATAGATATTGATAGATTTAGTTGTCCTGTGTAATAATATCCAATTTCATGACTCACTAATTACTAGACAGCTGTTAGATATAATTTATAGTCCCCTCAGTCTTCAAATTATTATTGTTAACTTTCAAAAATTCTAAATATTCCATAGCTTATTTTTTAAAGAGGAAATGGGGATTTTTGAAAATTAACTACCTCAGTATCACTTCTCTGGATGTCCCTAAAGTTACGGTCCTACCTGCCATTATCTCCTTTCCTATGAACATGACCTTGGCCAGTATCTTTGTCCTATGTTTATGATTTCATAATACCCTACTTTCTTATGGCACATCTCCTCAATAACTTTCGGTATCTGAATTAAATTTTTGCTTCTTCTCCATGAACTCCCTTATCTCAGCTTAAATAGGGTAATAATATTTCCCTCAGCTTTACAGTGTTTCAGATATTCACATTAATCACATATTTGTTTATATGTGTACTCCTCTAACAAGGCTGTGATCATTCAGTGTGAGGAAATTTGTATTATTTATTTACTTGTACTACTTATAAATTTTAAGCTTCTTCCAATAACTTATGATTTAAAGTTACTTATTATTAATTTTTACCCTCTTACCATAGTTACTGATCCAGTACTTGAAACATAATAAGTAAATGTATGAATTAATGTAAGGGATGATGGATTTTAATACATGTTTAAATACACATATATGAATGATATATGTGTGTATATGCTATACATGTGTACATATGTTGAAAACATATCAGACATTTAGAAAAAATCCTCTTAAACCCAATTTTACAAATTAAATGGATTTTATTTTATAGAAAGTATACAATACTCCTATAGGTTTAAGGAACACATTCCATTATAGACTTTATTTTTCTTCAGGCATTACCCTAATTTAAATCTGGCACATCACTGCATAGTCTGCAGAGTCTGTTGGGGCCCTCTCAAGTGGTAGGTATGTGCTCCCCTGGCTATTTAGCCTCACATTATTAGAAATGGTATAAATGTGCTCCCTCCCCCTTGCCTCACCTTCTGAGTCCTTACTCTAGCTTCCCAGTTTAGTTCTAGGATTTTTAAATAATACCCTGTCTGCCTTCCTGTCTTCATGTACAATCCACTGAATCATACTCTTTCATTTTTCTGGAGATTTTAAACACTGGGGCATTCTGTTCTCATAATAATTCTTGGTGACTTGAGAATCTATTATGATCTCCCCTCTTAACAGCCCTCTCAGATTGTCACTTGCTTATTTTATGGGGTTTTATTGTCACATAAATTTATCTTTAAAAGGTAAAAAAATATTTAATATTTCCTTTATTGTTTTCATTTTTTCCATGTTATTAAAAGGACTTTTCACACCACAAAGTTTTAAGCACTTCCATCTGTATTTTTCTTTAGTATTTACATTTTTTCTGTTTTTTTTTTAATGGGTTAATTGTATGTTCTGGTCTTTAGGTCAACTGATATTTTTATTTAGCATATGAAGAGGATAAAAGATTTTATGTATAAGCTTGAATATTTCTTCTTTTCCCCATCATTTTGGATGGCACCACTATTACATATCAAATTTGCATATACACATAGGATTATTTCTTAAATCACCTTTCATTTCCTGTATTATCATAATCTCTTTCAGCAATGATAAATAACTGGTTCAATTAGTGATACCTTTATTTGCATGTCATTAATATATTTAATATTTAATTGTAACACTGTGTATAAAAATTGTATTGCATACTGGAGACAAACTGTGTTGAAGTATGACTCACATATGTACATATATATATAACTATAAAGGATAACTTTTGGATTTGATTTGCTAGTATTTTACTTAGAATTTTTTAATTACTTTTATATGTGAGAAACCTAAAACTATCTTTTCTAGAACTTTCTTTGGTTTTCACATCATGGCAATCCCTGCTTTTTAATATTGTTGTGCTGTTCATCTTCACTGTGCTAGTATAATTTATATAAAGTTGGAATTATCTCCTCCTAGGAAACATTTCAGTTATGAAGAAATGATCTTACCTGTTTATTTATCATAAAAAAAATCAAAAGACTATGTCTGTAATATTCCAGGGAGAGTAGAATGAAGTCGAGGCTTTGAGCTGTTTCTTCAGCGTACATGCATTACTATCTGAGGTCAAATGAATATTATACTTACGGGTTTGAAAAGTACATAATTGTGTTAAGAATACCTTTCACTCATTTGTGATGTCATGAGAGGACACGGCATTAAAATGAATAATCACAGAGTGCATTTTAAATAAAAGAAATTTCTGGAAAAAATGTAAGGCAGATTCATACAAAAGTCTAAATATAGAGAAAATAAACGATTCCCAGAGCTTCCTCTTACTTCAGTTTAAATCTCTTATTCTTACTTCACATCCTTTTGATTTTATAAATATCATTAAATTAATGCAAATACTAGGAAAAACATGTATTGTTTCTGCCTGATTTTTTTTATCTTGAACTATAGTTGATATACAGTCTTATATTGGTTTCAAGTATACAACACAGTGGTCGACAATTACCCCTATTATTAAATCCTCACCCCCACTAGTGCAGTTACTATGTGTCAACATACGAAGACGTTACAGAATCACTGACCATATTTCCCATGCTGCACTTCCATCCCCATGACTGACATTATGATTGAGAATTTTGGTACCCTTTTTGATATTTTGTTCTAACTTTGTTTAATTTCTAATAACTAAACCTGAATAGATCTCATGAAAACTGGCGAAATTGCTAAGCATTGCTGGCAGGAGAGAGGATATCAGAATGACTCAAGATCAATGCTCCTTCTCAAAGTAACTAGTGTTAAGTAAGGAATCAGCTTACTTTACTTCACTCTTGGTACAAAATGTTTAAATTTCCATACTCTATTAAAATTTTCATCACTTGCAACATCCTTTTAAATGAATTTCACTGAAGTCATTCATTGAAATGTTAATTAAAATTTCATTTTATGGCTAACTAATTTGGTTAGGAATATTCTCCAGAATTTGCTTACAAATCCATTAAAATGGAAAGGGTTCAAGTCAATGAGTAGGCAGATACAATTAGCATGAAGAAAACTAAGAAGTGTGACTACCCATGTATTGCATCAGTTACATTTTATGGGGAGAAAAAAGTAAGAAAATTTGTATAGTATTAATTTATTCATTAAAATCAGCATAGGCTTACATATTCTGGGACTGAAATAAATATTTCCTAGGATGACTTAAATTTAAATTTCAACCTGTACTTGAAATACTGTAAATTTTGAATAACTTATTCTTGATACTAGAAGACAATTGATTTCTATAATTTTTAATGTAAAGAAAGGTTTGGAGAAATTTTACATTTTACTCATTCAGTGACTATTCTATCAAAAAGCAAAAAATACAGTACCATCTCAGAGCATTCATTAATGGCTGCACTTGGTGAGTATCATAGATATCAGTGCCTGAAAATTCATTCAAAATATGAGCAAAATAATATCCACAAGAGTGAGTCAGTGACAAATACAGGTTTAGACTTCAGAATTTGCTTATTTCCTAGCCAAGCACTATTTCCATGTAGGTGGCTTCTAAAAGCAGAAGACACCAATAAAAAGTAGAACAGATATATATATATTTTTTTAAATAACAAAAGGCATACATGGAAGCCCCCTTTTTTCATGACCAGGAATATCACAGTTTATGAAAATACTTCTACCTACTGCTCAAACCATTCTATAGATCATCCTTCAACTTAGAATTTTTGTGTAATTAATGTTAGAACCAAGATAATTAGCATGTTTAACTTCAGTACTTCCACAAATTCTAATATTGAATTATCCCATGAATAAACAAAATAGATAGCATGATATCATTTATATCACTTGTGATTTCCTCCTAAGGTCACATTTTTTTTCAGTTGCATTTAAAAATTTTTTCTGTGTCTAATTTTAAGCTCACTCTTTTATTATCAGTTTTCAAATATAATACAATTTGTTTACTAAAATTTCTAGAACAACTTTGTGTGATGATATGCATTTTTATGTTGAAGTGAAGATGGTGTGCTTAACTAATAAAATGCCGGCTTCTCACAGCATCTTAAAATGAGTAAACCTATTTTGCCTGGTGTTATGCATCTGTTTCTGTAGTTCACAGAGTGAGTTTCCTGCTGAAATAAAGATATGACTGTTCACAAATTGAATATTAGTAGAAGGCAGATTTCTTCCCCCTGCTTTTGGATAAGATGCTGACAATGAACAGCAGGAGGTAAATCCACCTCAATTTCAATTATAAATAACATACAAACATTCTTTTTCCATCTATTGTTTGAAAAAGTAGAAGCTATGTGAATTACAGTAGAATAAAAGCAATTTTAAATTAAGTACCAATAAATTTTTTATGGTTTATTTCTCCTTTAAAAATTTCATGGTGGGTTGCAATGGAAACTGAAAATGATGTTTTCAGATAATATTCTCAAATTCATAGAAAAAATATGTCTTCTAAAAGTTGTTAATTTAAAACGTTATTTGAGATCCAACTTAATCACATCAAGCTTATTTCAAATAATCAATTAATTCATTTACTTATTCCACCTTCATTTTAATAAAATGAAATAATTAATTCCTTTAAAGGTAGGGATGGAATTGTTTTGAAAAGGCACACAGACAAAGCCTCATGATGGTATAAAATAAAAAAGCAAACATAATCTCTGAATTCAAATATAAAATATACAAAGACATGACATATTTGTGAGGGTATATCATAGTTTAATTTAAGGTTTTTTGATTCTTTAGGTCTACATGGATTACTGTAGTTATGCATTAAATATTACCATGAATAATTTACTTTAAATAATTATTTAGTTTATTACAGGGAAAAAAGGAATACATGATTGGCAAAAATGTTAAATTTACTAGCAAATAGTACACCATCTTTATGTTTATTAGAAAAAGAGATTATGGAGGTACTAAAGTCACTTAAGACTTAATAAATTGAGGCAAATTGGTGAAAAGTACTGGCTGTGGTTTAGAAGTCCTAGATTTGCATCTTGGCCTTACTCTATATATTTGACCAAATCACAACCTGCACTGAGAGAAAATTGTCTACATAAAAGCAGTAGAAATTCATACAGGGCTTTGTCTGACAATGATTTGGGACACTCTCTTCAGATAATTTAAGAAAATGAGTGATATAATCAGTATCCTATTTTAGAAAGATTATTCTAGTTGCAGTTAAGTAAAGCATTGAGAAATACCAATAAGGTTGCTGTGGGTTTCTGTTAGAAAACAATTTATTATTCAAAATGGAAATGATGGAAACCTGATAAGGTCAGAATGATGATGACAGAGAAGTGGATATATAAGAATGAAATCAGAGATACAGTTAATTTTGATAAAGGCAAACATTTGTGTACTATTTTAAGATGCAGATATTGAGGGAAAAGAAGTTTAGGTAAGTTTCCCAAAGTCATGGAGCCAATGGCAAAACTGTGATTTGAACTGAAATAGTTAGCTCCAGAGTCTATGTTCTTTACCTTGTTCCTTATTAAGAATATTAATTGCACATAAGTAAAGAAGAGATAAGTAAAAGATGACTTCTATATTTCAGGCTTAGGTAATTTAGTATAAAGTGATAATCATGAAATAAGGGCTATGTGTAGAAGAACAAATGGTTTGTCAATAAATAAGCAAATAATTACACATACTTATACTTCTGCCAGGTATGATTTTAGAGACGAAGTTTCATATTGCTTAATTCTAGAACTCAAGGTGAAAAAGTTGTTTCCAACTGGGACAAACCATTCTCATGTCAGTGGAAGAAAATAAGAGAGCCATATAAATATTTCTTACAAAATATGCTCAGATTTGGCACATAAATTCATTTGCCAAAGAGAGTAACTTTGTCTAGACTAATATGAATAAGGTGGGAAGAACCCCCCACATTGAGAAGCATGAGGTTAAAGTCCTGTAAGGATAGGCCTGATGAAGAAGGGAAAGGAATGTTTTGAATGAAAACACCATCTACAATATAGAGGTAAGAGATTCCAACTGTAAAAGCAAGGGTGAACTGAGAAAATCTTGAGACAGGAATGAGCTAAGTATATTCCAGGGATATGGTATTAAGAGGAAACTCTTAGTTTATACATACTGATTTGAGATAGCTTTGTAGGCTGCTAAAATGTGCATTAAATAGATGTAAGCTTCTGATAGCTAGAAATAATAAGGTGTGAGAAATACACTCACTGGTCCAAACTCAGTAAGTGGACATGGAGACAGGGAAAACAGCAAAGCAAGGCTTTAACAGTGGTCTTGCGAGACTGGGTGTCTGGTAAGCAGGCACACCTGGAGCAGTTGGAGCAATAATTTATTCCATACCATGTGAGTCACTCCCCTGGTTCCTCCTTGGTTGAGTACTACAGGGTTTACATTCTTTCCTAGATGTCACCTAAGCAAGGTATATCCATATTAGGCTTTCCCTTACATTTGTCTTAATTTTACTGGCTGGTTTAAAACTTTCTTTTCCCAAATAGGCACAGCCCATTCCTTATTAATTTCCTCCTCCCCTCTCCCAGCTGGAGCAACTTCCTGGCATGTATTTCACCACATGGCCTTTTGTCAATACCTTACTGTTAAAACATTTAAACCTCCTTGTAGGAATAAATCACATTTAGGTTTTATGCTTTTCTATCATAAGGGTAGGGTAAAATGGTTTCTGAAACAAAGACTCAAAGAAAGGTCAGTATTAAAAGAGGAAATCAAATAACGTTATTGTTTATGTGGGGAGCCGTGTTTGGTTACTGCTTGACATAAGTGAAGCTATTTTGTGAATTTCCTCCATATTGTAAAAAGAACTTGTTTATTCTGTAACTTTTGTCCTTGTACAAGTTGTTTTGAAGACGTGAAGGCCTTGAAACAGTGTGATCATTCCTTGACTCATAGAAGGGGAAACTTAAGAAAACAACTCTCTGTATGATAAAGAAGTGCTTTTGTTGTAATGCCAATAGCCCGAGAATTTAACCTTTAAGCTTCTTGCTTCCTCCTTGCTGATGTATAAATATAGGCCCCTAAATAAAGACTTTGGCATTCTGCACAAGACAGATTGTCATCCTGTGATCTTTGTAAATACATCCTAGTCCCCCCCCCATTTCAGGAACCTTTCGACTGCTGACGGCTGGCCCCATCATTGGAATATAAAGAAGAGATTTCAAGGATGGTGAGAGAGAATGATTACATTTCCAACCATGTACTAATCTTAAAAATGAACTTTTCTTTTAAAGTGGATCACCATATTTATGACTTTTTAGTATAACTGGAACATAATTTAAGCTTTTTATACTCAAGAATAATCACTAGAAATAGTAATAATTGGATCAATTTTCTATGTTTCTTTTCTTAGCTTTAATTGTCTGACACTGGTATTACAATCCTTAAAATTATCCTTTTTTAACCTATATAATTGGCTCTTGTTGATGTTCAGTGAGTTAAGTAATGACAGAGCCAAAATTAACAATGCATCTTAAAAAATAATAAATCTTATCTTAGCAGAGATCCATGATTTCTCTAAACAATAAGACACTTTTTGCTCTGTTGATGGTGTCCTTTGCTGTATGAGATACTTATAGCTTGTTGTCCCACTTGTTCATTTTTTATTTTGTTTCCCTTGCCTGAAGAGCTGTTTCCAGGAAATAATTGCTCATCCTTATGGTCAAGAGATTTTTGCCTATGCTTTCTTCTAATAGTTTTATGATTTCATATCTGACATTTAGGTCTTTAATCCATTTGGAGTTTGCTTTTCTGTATGGAGTTAGACAGTAATCAGCTTCATTTTCTTGCATGTAGCTCTTCAGTTTTCCCAACACTAGTTGTTGAAGATACTGTCTTTCCTCCATTGTATATTCATGGCTACTTTATTATATATTAATTGACAATATATGCCTTAGTTTATAACTGGGCTCTTTATAATGTTCCATTGATCTATGGGTCTGTTATTGTGCCAGTACCATACTCTTGATTATTGTAGCTTTTTAGTATAGCTTGAAGTTAGGGAGCATACTACCCCCAGCTTTGTTCTTGTTTCTCATGATTACTTTGGCTATTCAAGGTCTTTAGTGGTTCCATATGAATTTTAGGATTATTTGCTCATGTTCACTGAAAAATGCCATGGGAGAATATATTCATAAATGATTTTTCTGATATGGGGTTAATATCCAAAATATATATAAAGAACTTATATGACTCAACATCAAGAAAACTAATAGCCTGATATAAAAATGGGCAGAGGACCTGAACAAACATTTTTCAAAAGAAGAACTACAGGTGGCCAACAGGCACATCAAAAGATGTTCGACATCGTTAATCATAAAGGAAATGCAAATCAAAACCAGAAAGAAATATCACCTCACACCAATTAGAATGGACACTATCCAAAAGATAAGAAATAACAAGTGTTTGCAAGGATGTGGAAAGAAGGGATCCCCTACTATATTATTGTTGGGAATGTAAATTGGTGCAGCCATTATAGAAAGCAGTATGGAAGTTCCTCAGAAAACTAAAAATAGAAATAACATTCAACCCAGTAATTCCACTCTAGAAATTTACCTAAAGAAAACAAAATCCCTGATTTGAAAACATATATGCACCCCTATGGTAATTTCCACATTATTTACATAAGCCAAGATATGAAGGCAATCAAAACATCCACAACAGATGAATGGATAAAGAAGTGATACATATACACTATCGAATATTATTCAGCAATAAGAAAGAAAGGAATTTGTGACATATGCAACAACATGGACGTACCTAGAGGATATTATGCTAAGTGAAATAAATCAGGTGGAAAAAGACAAATACCATATGATTCCATTGATTTGTAGAATCCAAAAAGAAAGAAGAAGAAGAACAAAATAGCCCTAAAATCATAGACACTAAGAAGTGTCTGGTCATTGCCATGGGGTGGTTGGAGTGGGTGAGTGGGGAAGGTGAGTGTAATAAATGGGGCACAAAAATTCTCAATCATAATATAAGTTGGTCACATGTATGGTAGTACAGCATGGAGGATATAGTCTGTGATTATGTAACATATTTCTATGTTGACAGTAACTGCACTAGTGGGGATGAGGATTTAATAATATGGATACTGTTGAATCACTATGCTGTATACTAGAAACCAATATGATTGTATATCAAGTATGTATCAATAATGAAAATAGAATAAGGCAACTTTAATTTAATATATTGAAATAGGGGAATTTAAGTAGAAGGAGGAATTTAAAATGCCATCATATTGGGCAGGTTAAGAATCAACTGTGTGAGATTGGATTAAAGATGGTGGCATGAGGAGGGAGACAGAGGCTTCCTCCTAAAACCACATATAATATGAAAATATAACTAATAAAACTACTCTTGAAAGAGCAAAAGGAAAGAGGACTGCAACAAACTGCATGCACCTGGAGAAAAGAGCAGCCCTCACAGAAAAGGGTAACGTACTAAAGCTGTGGTCCTGTGGGATACAAGCCCTTCCCTCACCCCAGCTCACTGGCAGGAGGAAGAGGAACAGAGCAGGGAGGAAGTGGAGATCTGGAACTGCTGAATATCTAACTATGGAAATCTGCTCTGGGAGCACAAACTTACATTTCATGGTGTTTGCATGATACTCTCATAATTAGGGGGTTGGAAAGCTAAGACAGGCAGAATTCCTGGAGAGACTAAGATTCCAGCTGCTTGTAGAAAGCAGGGATCAATATCCAGCTGCTCTGGGACAAAAGAAAGGTGAGAAGTCTGAGAGACTTCCTAACAAAGAAGCCCTTAGCAAAAGGGCTGCTAAAGGGGTAAGGATTGCACAGAGCTTACTGCTCAGGAGAAGGACAGGTAGACAAAACTGTAGAGGTGCACTCTGCTAAGGAAATTTGGAGCTTTCACTATCTTCAGGTGCTTCAGCTCCATGGATGCCTACAAAGCTCCAAGAACCCCTTCTGTGATAGGCAGATTAGTGCACCTTTCTCCTGGCCAGCCCCACCGGATTGCAAATTGGGAAACCTTACCCCGCCGTTAGGCCAGCCAGAGGGAAATCTGTCTACAGCAACTAAAAACCCAAAGCACAGAGGCTTACACCTGTGTGCTTGGCACACCAGTTCAGGCAGTGAAGACAGGCAGAGCAGCCAGGAACCAGGAAACAGTTCTTTACTCCCCTGAGGCACCAATACCACTCCCATACAATCCCCAACATAGCTTCAGGGGCTGAGCAGCTCCAGAGAGTAGAGCTTCTGGGCACTAGAGGGCGCCATACACAAATATGAAATGCTAAAGGAACCTGGTCCACTGTAAAATTATGAATACAGCTCCGAAGAAAGATTAAAATGATATGGATCTCATGACTCTCCCTGAAAGGGAGTTCAAAATAAAAATCATTAACATGCTCATGGAGGTACAGAAAGATATTCAAGAACTCAGGAATGAATTACACTCAGAGATCCAATCATTGAAGAGCATAACGGGCGGTATTAAAAGTAGATTGGATATGGTGGAGGAGACGATAAATGAAATAGAAACTAGAGAAAAGGAACGGAAAAAAGCTCAGGCACAGAGAGAAAAAAGGATTCTAAGAATGAAAGAATATTGAGAGAACTGTGTGACCAATCCAAACAGAACAACATTCGCATTATAGGGGTACCAAAAAAAGAATAGGGAGAAAAAGGGATAGAAAGTGTCTTTGAGGAGGTGATTGCTGAAAACTTCCCCAATCTGAGGGAGGAGATAGTCTCTCTGGCAATGGAGGGGTGCAGGTCTCCCAACACAAGAGACCCAAAGAAGACAACAGCAAGACATATAGTAATTAAAATGGCAAAGATCAAGGATAAGGACAGACTATTAAAAGCAGCCAGAGAGAGAAATAAGATCACATACAAAGGAAAACCATTAGGCTATCATCAGACTTCTCAGCAGAAACCTTACAGGCCAGAAGGGAGTGGCATGATGTATTTAATGCAATGAAGCAGAAGGGCCTTGAACCAAGATTACTTTATCCGGCAAGATTATCATTTAAATTTGAAGGAGGGATTAAACAATTCCCAGATAAGCAAAAGCTGAGAGAATTTACCTCCCACAAACCACCTCCACAGTATATTCAGGAGGGACTGCTGTAGATGGAAGTGTTCCTATGGTTTAATAGCTGTAACCAGAGGAAATAAAACCACAGTAAAGAAAATAGAACAGCTAATTATTAAGAAAATGCAAAATTAACTATCCCCAAAGTCAATCAAGGGATAGACAAAGAATACAGAATATGATACCTAATATATAAAGAATGGAAGAGGAAGAAAAAGGAGGAGGGAAAAACAAAAACAATAAAAGAACCTTTAGACTGTGTTTGTAATAGCATATTAAGTGAGTTAAGTTAGACTCTTAGATAGTAGGGAAGTTAACCTTGAACCTTTGGTAACCACGAAACTGAAGCTGGCAATACCAATAAGTACATACCTATCCATAATCACCCTAAATATAAATTGACTGAATGCACCAGTCAAAACACATAGAGTCACTGAATGGATAAAAAAAAAAGACCCATCTATATGCTGCCTTCAAAAGACTCATTTAAACCCAAAGACATACACAGACTAAAAGTGAAGGGATGGAGAAAGACATCTCATGCAACTAATAGGGAGAAAAAAGCAGGAATTGCCGTACTTATATCAGACAAAATAGATGTCAAAACAAAGAATGTCACAAGAGACAAAGAAGGACATTACATGATAAAAGGGTCAATCCAACAAGAAAATATAACCATTATAAATATCTATGCACCCAGCACAGAAGCTCCTACATGTGTAAAGCAAATACTAACAGAATTAAAGGGGAGAATAGAATGCAATGCATTCATTCTAGGAGACTTCAACACACTACTCACTCTGAAGGACAGATCAACCAGACAGAAAATAAGTAAGGACACAGAGGAACTGAACAACAAATTAGAACAGATGGACCTAACAGATATCTACAGAACTCTACACCCAAAGCAGCAGAATACACATTCTTCTGAAGTGCACGTGGAAGATTTTCAAGAATAGATCATATACTAGGCCACAAAAAGAGCCTCAGTAAATTCAAAAAGATTGAAATTGTACCAACCAGCTCCTCAGACCACAAATTAATAAAACAAGAAATGAATATCACAAAGAAAATGAAAAATCCAACAAACACATGGAGGCTTAATAATATGCTCCTAAATAATTAATGGATCAATGACCAAAAAAAACAGAGATGAATATATGGAGACAAATGAAAACAATAATTCAACACCACAAAATCTGGGGGATGCAGCGAAGGCCGTGCTAAGAGGAAAGTATATATTGCCATACAGACCAACTCAGGAAAGAAGGACATTCCCATATGAGCAGTCTAAACTCACAATTAATGAAACTAGAAAAAGAAGAACAAAAGAGGCCCAAAGTTGGTAGAAGAGGGACATAATAAAGATCAAAGCATAAATAAAAAAAATCTAGAAGAATAAAACAATAGAATCAATGAAAGCAAGAGCTGATTCTTTGAGAAAATAAACAAAATAGATAAACCCCTAGCCAGACTTAACAAGAAAAAAGAGTCTACTTACATAAACAGAATCAGAAATGAGAAAGGAAAAGTCACTATGGACTGCACAGAAATACAAAGAACTATTAGAGAATACTATGAAAAATTACATGCTAACAAACTGGATAACCTAGAAGGAATGGACAACTTTCTACAAAAATACAACCTTCCAAGGCTAACCCAGAAAAAAGAGAGAATCTCAAGAGACAAATTACCTGCAATGAAATTGAACTAGTAATCAAAAACCTACCTAAGAACAAAACCACTGGAACAGATGGCTTCACTGCTGAATTTTATCAAACATTTAGTGAAGACTTAATACCCATCCTCCTTAAAGTTTTCCAAAGATTATAAGAAGAGGGAATACTTCCAAACTCATTCTATGAGGCTGGCATCACTCTAATACCAAAACCAGGCAACGACAACAGAAAAAAAGAAAACTACACAACAATATCCCTGATGAACATAGATGCAAAAATACTCAGCAAAATATTAGCAAACAGAATTCAAAAGTACATCAAAAGGATGATTCATCATGATCAAGTAGGATTTATGTCAGAGATGCAAGGATGATTCAACATTCGAAAATCCATCAATATCATCCACTACATCAAAAAAGAAGGAGAAAAACCACAAGATCATCTCTATAGATGCTGAAAATGCATTTGACAAAATTCAACATCCATTCATGATTACAACTCTCAACAAAATGGGTATAGAGGGCAAGTACCTCAACATAATAAAAGCTATACATGACAAACCCACAGCCAACATTATACTTAACAGCGAGAAGCTGAAAGCTTTTCCTTTAATATCGGGAACAAGACAAGGATGCCCACTCTCCCCACTTCTATTCAACATAGCAGTGGAGTTCCTAGCCAGGGCAATCAGACAACATAAAGAAATAAAAGGCATCCAGATTGGCAGGGAAGAAGTTAAACTGTCCCTGTTTGCAGATGACACGATATTGTACATAAAAAACCCTAAAGAATTTACTCCAAAACTACTAGTATCTGAATTCAGTAAAGTTGCAGGATACAAAATTAATGCGCAGAAATCTTTGGCTTTAGTATACACTTACAATGACCTAGCAGAGAGAGAAATCAGGAAAACAATTCCACTGAATGTTGCATCAAAAAAAATAAAATACATAGGAATAAACCTAACCAAGGAAGGGAAAGACCTATACTCTGAAAACTACAAGACACTCATGAGAGAAATTAAAGAAGATACCAATAAATGGAAACACATCCCATGCTCATACATAGGAAGAATTAATATTGTCAAAATGGTCATCCTGCCTAAAGCAATCTGCCGATTCAATGCAATTCCTACATCAAAATACCAACAGCATTTTTCAACCAATTAGAGAAAATCATTCTAAAATTCATATGGAACCACAAAAGACCCTGAATAGCCAAAGCAATCCTGAGAAGGAAGAATAAAGCTGGGGGGATTATGCTCCCCAACTTTAAGCTCTACTACAAAGCCAGAGTACTCAAGACAATTTGGTACTGGCACAAGAACAGACCCATAGACCAATGGAACAAACTTGAGAGCTCTGATATAAACCCAACCATATATGGTCAATTAATATATGATAAAGGAGCCAGGGACATACAATGGGGAAATGACAGCCCCTTCAACAGCTGGTATTGGCAAAACTGGACAGCTACATGCAAGAGCATGAAACTGGATTATTGTTTAACCCCATACACAAAAGTAAACTCGAAATGGATCAAGGACCTGAATGTAAGTCATGAAACCATAAAACTCTTAGAAGACAACATAGGCAAAAATCTCCTGAATATAAGCATGAACGACTTCTTCCTGAATGCATCTCCTCGAGCAGGGGAAACAAATGCAAACATGAACTCATGGGACTACATCAAACTAAAAATTTTCTGTACAGGAAAGGACACCATCAACAGAACAAAAAGGCATGCAACAGTATGGGAGAATATATTTGTAAATGACATATCCAACAAGGGGTTAACATCCAAAATACATGAAGAACTTACATGCCTCTACACCCAAAAAGCAAATAACCCGATTAAAAAATGGGCAGAGGATATGAAGCGACAGTTCTCCAAAGAAGAAATTCAGATGGCCAACAGACACATGAAAAGATGCTCCACATCACTAATCATCAGGGAAATGCAAATTAAAACCACAATGAGATATCACCTCACACCAGTAAGGATAGCCACAATCCAAAAGACTAAGAACAACAAATGCTGGCGAGGATGTGGACATAGGGAAACCCTCCTACACTGCTGGTGGGAATGTAAGCTAGTTCAACCATTGTGGAAAGCAGTATGGAGGTTTCTCAAAAACTAAAAATGCAAATACCATTTGACCCAGGAATCCCACTCCTTGGAATTTACCCAAAGAATACAACTTCTCAGATTCAAAAAGACATATGCACCCTATGTGTATTGCAGCACTTTTTACAATAGCCAACGTATGGAAGCAACCTAAGTATCCATCAGTAGATGAGTGGATACAGAAGAGGTGGTACATATACAAAATGGAATACTATTCAGCCATAAGAAGGAAACAAATCCTACCATTTGCAACAACATAGATGGAGCTGGAGGATATTATGCTCAGTGAAATAAGCCAGGTGGAGAAAGACAAGTGCCAAATGATTTCTCTCATTTGTGGAGTATAACAATGAAGCAAAACTGAAGTAACAAAATAGTAGCAGACTCAGAGACTCCAAGAAGGAACTAGTGGTTAGCAAAGTGGAGGGGTGTGGGAGGTTGGGTGGTGAGCGTGGGAAAAGGGGATTGTCGTGTATTATGTTTAGTACACATGGTATGGGGAATCACTGGGAAAACAGTGTAGCACAGAGAATG
Organism: Smutsia gigantea; assembly: GCA_032199065.1. NCBI lineage: Eukaryota > Metazoa > Chordata > Mammalia > Pholidota > Manidae > Smutsia > Smutsia gigantea. The sequence continues at coordinate 253,620 of JAVSCE010020781.1, read as the reverse complement.
TAAACAGTGAATCTGTGACATCTTACTACACTGATGGACAGTGACTGAATTGGGGTATGAGTGGGGACTTGATAACATGGTTAAATCTAGTAACCACATTGTTTTTTCGTGTGAAACCTTCATAAGAGTGTATATCAATAATACCTTAATAAAAAATAAAATAAAAAAGAATCACCTGTGTTATTGCTTTAAGCAGTTGTAATGTAGTAAAAACAGAAGGCTGAACACAATGCAGGACGAGTGTATGAGAATGAAGAAAAGGGATATGTGTGGATAGTGTGTTTAGGAAGAGGACAGTAGTAAGATACAGTCTTGAGTGAGGTGTTTGGTATTGTTACCTTTAAAAAGCACCACCTTTCTAAAGATGATCAAATTAAAAGATGCTGATATACCATGCCACTCTCATCCCCACGCCCCCTTAAGAAGAGTAGCAGTAATGTAACAGAGCAGTTCCCTAAAGATGAATTTGTCATGGGATGTAAAGCACGAATGATGAGGTTGGTGAGAGAGAATCACAAGTATTCATCATTTTAGACAGAAATAAAATATGGTTATTTTTATACATATACAGGTATCCAAAGGGAAGAATGTTCAGAGTCCCCTTGTGATGCATATTTTCTTGTTGAAATGTTTGGTATGTTCAAATGACAAGAGTAAATATGGAATTAATGGAGTAAAGCTCCTTTAATGAGTAAAAAGTAGCCACTGTGGGAAAAAATAATAAGTAATATCAGCTAATATATATTGGATGTTAAAAACAACCTATGCTATGTTATTTATTTAATACAAATTCCAATATTACTTTATTATTCATTCCAGATGAAGACTTTGATCCACAGATAAACCTCTATTGAATAAAGGAGATGCATTTCTATTGCACAGCCTTTGACTTGAAATCTCATACTCTTCTTAAAACCTTATATTAGCATATCAAATTGTCTTGTTCTATAGGATTAGTAATGTATAGCAAAGGATACAGTGCTCATTTCGAACTGGAGTTTACATTTGCGGGCAGTAGTTGTGCCCTTCAGGCTAATTCTCAGAAGTGCTCAGCATCTTTCCTGGAACTGAAAGGAAAGAAGACATTCTCCGTCGCGGATGAGAGGTAGGTCAGTTCTCTAGAACATAAGGCAGCAAGTCGTCTGAGAGTAACGAGAGAGTAATTACAATTATTAATTATTAGGGCCCTCTTGGGTGGGATTGAAATGAAAGTTGATTGAAAACTTGACAGAATATGAAAGTTTAATATTTTTTTAAATGAGCTTAAAGCACAGGTGTAAGGAGTAAAGGAATAGGAAAGAGGGATGAAAAGACTAAATGTTGCAATGAAGCTTGGACTATACTGTTTGTGATTTTGTGGCTTACAGAGGATCCCTTGAAATCATTTCTGTAATGAAATAACAAATAGAAATATATGTTAATAATTACTGGTATTTTTAGAAATTTTGGAGATTAAAATATTTTTAATATATTTGGATGACATTAATATTTAAGAAAGGAGTTGAAAAGGGGAATTAAATTTTGCAGGCATGTGTGAAATGTAGGCTAGTCTATTTTTATTCAAACTATTACTGCAGATTCTCCTACACCTGCAGCTTTCTAGTCATATCTGTGATTCACATTTTTAATAGTATCATAATGGCAACTAATTTGCAGAGATTAATTGAAGTTAATATTTAAAGCATATGAGATTTTTAAGAAAAACTAAGCAACTTTTCTTTCCAGCAACATAAAACAGACTGAATGCCCCTCAATAAAATTGTTATTTCTGTCTTCCATAATTGGATATTCTCTAGTTTTGTGCTTTGTGATGTCCTACTCAACTTTCAAAAACAAATTCATGTTTTTTCTTCTATAAATTCCTGAATCGTCCAAGACAATTCATTGCCTCTCAAGTGTGTAAACCCTTGCTGTCTACTACATTATAGAAATTCCTGCCATTTCAATTGTGATATTTTATATATTTATTCATGTGTGTTTTCTTTTAATGAGTTTTGCTAATAGTTGGTTAACTATTTGAATTAACTGATGGTAGCTTATTTATTTTTTGTCATGAACATCGTAAGCATTTGATAAGTATTTTTTTAATGGTTCAGAATTTAAGAGATTAAATTAAAAGAACAGAAACAAAAGAGGCACTGGGTGTGCATATGTTTGTATAAGAGTGTAGCTGTAGACAGAGCAAAACCTTGAAATCTCAGTCTTATCTAAGGTCCTCGTTATATCCTGACCTATGATTTTTAGTACCTCAAAAGACTAACAACAAAATAAAATTTAGCAAATAACAACAGCTATTTAATGGAGACATAAAAATGGAATCGGGCCCCATCACCTATTAAATATGCCACGTCAGTAAAAGGAATAAGAAGAAGCTTCTATTTTAGCACTATTTTATTAGTTCATATCTGTCACAAAGGGCACATTAATTAAAAAATAATTATTTTAATTATTTTCAGGGTGTTAATTTCAGAACTTTAGATAAATAATATAATCTTATACAGTATTTAGACTAACCAACCCTCTGCATAGTTTTCTTCTGCGCAATTTCCCTGATTTTGAGGTTTTCCAGATTAGATTTTAAGACATTTAAATATTAAAATAATCTAACTTAAATGTATTTTTAATTACAAGATTTTTATACAAAGAACCACTGATGATGTGCACTTTGTTTCTACAAAAAATGCCAAAAACATAAAATATTTAAATTCAAAGTATATTTTGATTTGATACAGTATTAGGATGACAACACAAAAACTTTGAAATTTAAAACTTATTTAAATGCTCCAATTAAAAATATATATTCTTATGAATAATATAGGAATCTAGACAATTAATTGGGGAAGGAAGATGTAACAATTTTTATGCCCAATTTTAAAGGATGCTCATGGTTATAATGGATACACATTACAAATCCTAGGTCTGAGTTGCTTACCAAAGGCGGCAAAGGAATAATGTATGAGTGGTAAGGACAATAAGCCTTCCCATACATGCCCAACATGTCTCTTTCTTTCCACCTGGTTCTTTCCTGTTAACACCTAGGCAAGGGGCACTGGGTCCATGTTCAGAGGCTATACATGCACATTCTAGAAGGGCTAGGGACTTAACACCTGGTTGGATTAATCTTTTAAAAGTAGGATAATAGAATCCATAGGTTAACCAACAACCAATAGGATATATGAACCCATAGTTTCATCTGTTCCCTTTTCTCCATAAATTATCTTTCTTGATACATAGTCAATTAATTGGCTTTTCTGTTACTATTATATTTTATTGAAATACAGTTGATATACAATATTATATTCAAGTACACAGCATAGTGATTCAACAGTTAGCTACATTATTAAATGTTCACCATAACTAGTGTAGTTCCTCTCAACATAGAATGATGGTACAGAACTATCTACTATACTCTCTTTTCTGTACTTTCATCCCAGTGACTAATTTATATTATAACTGAGATTTTGTGCCTCTTTATTCCCTTCACCTTCTTCATCCCCTCAACTCCTCCTCCATGGTAACCACCAGGCCCTTCTCATTCTCTGTGAGTCCATTTTTGTTTTGTTCATTTGTTATGTTTTTTTTTTTTCAGATTCCACATAAACACATAATAAGTGAAGTCATATGGTATATGTATATCTCTGTCTGGCTTATTTAACTTAGTATAAACACCCTCTATGTCCATCCAAGTTGAAAATGGCAAGATTTCTTTCTTCTTTATGACTGAATAATATTCAGTTGTGTACATGTACCACATCTTATTTATCCATTCATCTATTGATGAAAAATTTGGTTGCTTCCATATCTTGGTTGTAAATAATGTGTCAATAAACATAGGAATTTTATATCTTTTTGAATCATCAATCTTGTTTTCTCCAGGTTTATACCCAGATGCTGGAGTTACTGGGTCATATGTTTTTCTATTTCTAGTTTTTTAAGGAATGTCTATACTGCTTTCCATAGTGACTGCATGAATTTACTTGCCCACCAACACTGTTGAAGGGTTCCCTTTTCTCCACATCCTTACCAACACTTGTTATTTCTTGTCTTTTGTATAGTGTCCCTTTTAACTGGTGTGAGATAAAACCTTGCTGTGGTTTTGATTTGCATTTCTCTGATTATCAGTGATGCTGAGCATCTTTTGATGTGCTTGTTGGCCTTCTGTATGTCTCAGTTAATTGGTTTTTATCAGACCCAACGTGCATGCTCTAGCAATCCATCACACTGACTTAGAGCTAGCTTGAAAATATATGTTTAAATAGTCTCAACTTCATTGTTGCTTCCATTCTTTTGTCTATTTACCTTCTCTGAGAGTTTGCTCACTAATACAATTGTTGCACATAGCCTTTACTGAGACAATGATAGATAATTTATCTAACTGGACAGTTGAAAGAAAATCTAGCACTTTAAATATCATGTCTTTCTGTCATTCAAAGAGTTGTCCACAGGAAGTGTACATTTTCTCTGTTGTTCTAATCCATGAGAGGGTTATGACAACCCCCACCCAAAGGTGTAGAAGAGCACAGTGGTGGAGTGAGATCAGTAGTTGATAGGTATGTGTATTTTAAGAAGAACAAATCTATTTGTAACACAGATTTTCCAATATTAACATCATTAGCAAATAAGGTGATATTTTGTACTTTTTGTTTATTTTCTGACATTTATTTTAATGGCTCAGAAGCCAAAATCAAGGAGAATTATTTTGATTATTTCTGGAATTCCAATGCCAGTCATATAAATTAATGTATCATAGGTCATTATTCATTATTGTCTAATTGATAAGTTTAAGTGATTAGACTGAAAGAAATTAGACTGAAATTAATATTTCATATTTGTCAACAATATGGTAGCCAGCCTCTGAAATGACAGTTGCCAAGCCCTCCTTCCTGAAAATCAAACCTTTTTGTGGTCTCTGGTGTAGTATCATCTTGAGTACTTACTCATTGCCTGCTCTCTGGTCTCCCTTTTATCATTGCTCTTGTGAAAGTTTTTTTGTAGGCAGATGTGTGGAGAAGCCCACATGGTAAGGAACTGAAGTCTCAGGCCAACAGAAGTATGAGTAAGCTTGGAAGCAGACCCTTCAGCCCAAGTACAGACTTCACAATAGACGTCTCAACCAACAGACTGACTTCTGCCTTCTGAGAGATTCGAAGCCAGAATCACAAGCTAAGTTCCTCCTAGATTCCTGATTCACAGAAACCAGAGCAGCCTATTGAGAAGCCTTGGAAGCATGACAGTGGTGCTTCAGATCTGGATCAAGCCACTGACTATATGGAAAAGGAGATATAGAGTTCCAATCTGGAGTCAGTCATGTTATGATTGAAGACAGACAGTCCCAGGAGTAGAAAGCCAAACAGGAATGAGAAGGAACAGGCAAAAGTCACCACTAAAACGGAAGATTTGTAGCTGATAATGACAGAGATAGACATCACACTGAACAGCCCCAGAAAAACAGCTTAAAAAAATAATGGACAACATAGTAGAGACTTTTATTTAACCAGCTGATTTGTGCTTTCTCAGACCTACCCACTGGAATATCTCATTTTAATAAAAAATTATTTTTTGCCATTAAAAACAATATGGGAATAATAAATGACATGTATTATTATGTAGCATGACTATAAGTATTATGACATAGAAGTATATAATATTTCATTACAAAAATAGAAAACTTGGTTCTTCACACAACAGTAAGGGAAACTGTATAATGAATTAAATGTCACATATTTGTATTGTTTTCATTTTAGAGATAAAAATTGTTTTATGGGAGAGTCTTGATAATTGTTAACTCTATTCTTTGACATGCATTTTTGAATCACCTGCTCAAGTTTAACAAAGAAAAGCAGGAGTTATTGTTATAATCACATTTAATTTGTAGATCAATTTAGCAAGAATTGTGTATTTACAAATTAAGGGTTCTTCTTGTCACCAAGAAAAGAGACAGAGCTGAAGTAAAACAAAAGAATTCATTTCAGTTTTTGGAACTGCAGTTTGGCAGCACAGACTTGAATAGCAACCCAAATTGTGTCTCCCTAGAGAACAAAAGTCGGGGTTTTTCTAAAGGTAAAGAGAATGTTTGTATATGTGTTTACAAAATATTTTGATTTGTGTTGGTGGCAGAAAACTAACGTTGGCTAAGCATAATTGGTCACTTAGGCTATCACTAAACAAAAGCCCATATATGTAGGAAGTTGCAGATGTTTCTGTAGACTCCTTGAAATATCTGTGGTCTGGTCCAGGTCAGAAGTTTGGAGTTCTTCCCAGTGAGGACCTATATAAGGCCCATCTCCTTAATGGCCTCCTACTTCCATTTTAAGACCCCTTGACATAAGTGGCTCCACTTGTTTTTATCTGTTACACTATCTATGAAAATAGTGCTTCCCTTCATTTTGCATGGGTTCTAAGCAACATGTGAAGAAATATCCTCCGCAAGCTTTGCCATGTTTTTTAATTTTCATCGTGAAGGTCTTGCACATTTTTGTTACACTATGTCTAAGTATCTAATATTGATATAGACAAATGCAATTGTATTTTTGCATATACTTGGCATGTAGTAAATTATTTAAACATATTGATTATAATAAAGTTTTTATATCCTTTTGGGGAGCTTTCTATGTAAACAAAAATCTTTATTTCTGTTATTATATTTTTAAGTCTATCCATCTGTGCACCCTACATGTATTTATACCTATTATCTATCTGTCTTACCACATTTGCTCATAACTCCAGTGTTCTCTAGTATAATATGAAGGTTATGGTGAAGATTATATAAAGATTATAATATAATTATATATAACATAATATATATATAATAAAAAGTTTATATAAACTAAACATGAGGAGAGTGAACACTAGTTCATATCTAATGTCTGTCATTTCAAAAGAAATGGTTGGGTCAATTTTTTTTATATTTGATTTGTTTCACTGTACAACTATTCTTCCTGATTTGCTCGAATTTTTTTTTCTTGAACTCTTTCTTCAAAGTTCTTTTCAACTTTCCCTTGCAGTACTTGTTGACTATCAGTTTCGTGCAAGTATTTAGCCTTATATGGAGATCACCACCCACTTTGGGCTGCATTCCCAAGCAACCCGACTCCAGGAATAGAATATTTTTATAATAAAGTAATTTATATTTATTTCCCTATCAAAGGTGATATATCTACATATTAAATGACAGTGTTTACCATTATAAATAATGTTGCAATAAATATTCCCAGTCATGATTAGATATCCAATTATGAATGTATTTCTGGGAAAAACAAATGGATTAGTTAACAATAAAGAATGTTTTTATTAATTTCATTTTTCAGATGAGGCAACCAAGTTTTAGGGAAGTTAAATAAATTCCCCAAAACATTCATAGAAAGTGGCAGATGCATGGCATAAAGATATGTATATATTTGACTTAAAACCCCAATGTTAATCAGTGCATAGTCCAACATAAACTTAATGCTACTTCTTTTGTGTAGTCTTCTCAACTTTCCTGCTTGTGTTCTGGTGACTGTATATAATGATAACTACATTTTCTAAAATTATTTAAAATGAAAATATGAGACCAATGATATAGACAAATCATGAATATAGTAATTTCTGTATCATTACATACAGAAAAATTTCTCCCATAAAAAATAACTATACATAAATATAATGTGGATTTTAATATTTTCATAGCAGTGGAATAAGTATTTGACTTTGAAAAAGTTATAATTTTTGTATGACAAAATCACTTATTTGTGAAATGTGATGGTCTTTTCTGCCTTTCAGAAGAAGTAATAGCATAATGGACACAGTGCATACTTTGAACAAGGCACAGTTTGAAATACAGGTCATTTTGTTCTTACAGTATGTCTAGTATATGAAAACATTTCTTTTCTTTTTTCATTTGATAAAGAATGTTGGAGAATGTGAGACATGGAGACATTAAGAAGTGAATTGAAGGCCTCACAGACAGAAAGTGGTAGTGTAAGAATTTGAACATAACCTATCTGCCTCAGTGTCTGATTCTTTAATCATAGAACAAAAAACCTTATACTCTGGTTTATATTGAAGATAAAATTTAATATATCTGTAAATGTCTTTCAAAACAACATAAAAATAAAAAGACTTTTCAGTGTTTCTCAAAGAATTTCATTCGTATTTGTATCTGCTCCTTTGCCAAATTTATCAAGACACAATTGGAACTTAAAAAATATTTAAAGGAAATGGATATTAACAAAGCAATTTTAATGTTTCAATATAGTTTAAAATATTTTGACTTGGGAAATTCCAATATAATTACCTTGCAAAAAATGTACATTGGGAAATGAGAAATATTCATTAGCTATGAAGCCATCAATGTAATAAAAAACATATTTAGAAGAACATACTATCATTTTATTGTTTTTAATTTAAGCATGGAATTGAGCATAGCAACCTGCATTTCACAAAGAAGTTATACTATAAATTGAAAACATCAAAGTATATAAAAATATGCAGTCATGATAAAACTTTGTAAATTTACTGCTCTAATCTTCATAAGCTTTATGTACTATTGAATGTTTAAAATCATTTACAAAATAACACATAAGCACTATGTCATGATTTTACTGCAGAGCTGAAATTAAGCTTCTTTCAAACTTTATTATAAATATTATAGCACCTTTACAATTCCTGGCATGAGGAAAACACTTCAGAAGTAGATTGGAATCTCTATTATGTTTACAATGATTATGATGGTAACTCTGTTGCTGTCCTTGCGATAGTTACCATCAATTTTATCCCTGAAATGCAGCAGGCTGAATTTGAGTCAAGTGAGTACATTTCAAAGTGGGAAAATTAGGGTCAAGAAAATTTAGCAGTGGAGTAGTGGTGATACTCATTTTTAAAGTGCAGTGAAAGTTTATTCAGAAATAGCTGATCTATTGACTTGTCCTACTGACAATGATTCTAACATCACTTGCAGATCAGCTTCTGTCATTCAGGGCCTGCTCAGATTTCCTTGTTTCCTACCTGCCCTAAACTCCCTTTGAAGAAGAAAGGCAATAATGCATTACAATGTTTTATGGAAAATAAATCTATGTTAAATAGGTGGTATGAAATGTTTTTGTGTCTTGCCTGAGTGAATGAGGATAAATAAATGATCTAGGGGGATTCTGTGTTCATGGGCATCATTACTGAACTTTTGCTCGTGAGGGTTTATTTTTTCTTTATTTTTACTTCTTAGTTAAAAGAAGAGTATTACCAGGGACAATTCAATATATAGTCATTCACTTATTCACAAGTGAGTTGAATTAAAAAATATTTGACAATTTTACATTGGACATGCTATATTCTACATTGTTTTTTGCACAGATAAGTTTTAAACTTCTTCCTACTATAGTAAAGATTTCCTGATAAGGATAGATGAACTTTCAGAATATTTAACTCAACTTCAATTTTCTATGTTCAGCTCAATAAAAATGTTTGAGACAAAGAAGTTCTAAGTACACATAGATATTTATATAGGTCACCACTGTAGAAAATTTCACAGAATTCCAACCTGGATTTTACCTAAGCAACAAAAAAAAGCCAGAAAATGTCTTTTTAAAATAATTACATTATGAAACACAATTAGAATTATAATTTTCATATAGTTAACAGGCTACTGTGTAGGCTCAGTATCACTTACTTTTATTTATCCTCATACTGTTGAATCTGTAAGATGAGTTTCTCTTTCTCTCTTTCTTCCTCTGTCTTTTTCATTTTTTCCACTCTTCACCTTTACTCATTTCTTCTGTCTCTCCCAACTTGACCTTATGGCTTGTCCCACCACGCACATCCAGAACTTGTGTATACATTGTTTCAAGTTTATATCGTGCACAGTAGTAGTAAAAGAATAAAATCAAAAGGTTTAGATCCTGGCTTAATAGGAAATACAACTTCTCTTTAGCTGTGTTAATTATATAAAAATATCTACTTTATCAAAACTTTGTACTATCACAGTCGTTGCAGATTCACACAGGACCGGTGTGATGTTAGAGTAGGAATAGGGATATTTTTTCTAGCCAAATGTCAAGTAATATCACCTCATCTCTAAATCCCCCATGGTTCAAACTGAAGCTTAAGTATACCACCTATACAACATCATTCAGCTGCTGCTGTTCTAATACCACAATTGTGAATGCAAACTTGAAGAGCTAGCATAAAAATAATAGAAATTGGTGCCAGAATTATTCTAATTTGGCATGAATTCAATTCTCAATGAATTTGTACACAAAGATGATACTTTGCAATAAGTGTTTGAAGAAGTGGTAACTTAATAACTATACTTTCAGAGAGCAGATTTCAAGTAGTTGCCTTGAGCTCACATGTTCCATGAATAAAAAAGGAATATGTCAAATAGGAAGGTTAGTTTGGACAATAAAATTTGCCATAAATTTCATTGTTTATTACCAGTTTTCTAAAGTTGGTGACCCAGAAATTGTTACCCTGAGTTATATGTATAGACTCCATATAGTCTATGTATTGGTGAAATGTTTGTAAGTTATGGGGATAAAGCATGCAGACATCTGGAGTTTTGTGACACCAAATTGGACAGTGGTGTTAATAGACTTTAAATATGTGTTCTGAAGAAGGAAGCTAATCTTTAAAACTGACGGTATAATCAGAAAATGATATAAGAAAAGCAGATTAACTGTTTAAATAACAGTTTATGTTATATTAATTCTATTGCTAATAAAAAACAGCTTCCTGGCTTGACTCTTACTTGGGAATCCCTAAAATTACATAGGCATTAAAATGAGAAAAGGTCAATAATATGAACCAATGCATGATAAATTCAGTATTAGATAAAAGAGATAAAATCCTTGACAACACAACAAATAATGTAGAATACCTTAATACATACACATCTAAGAAATTGAATTTTTTAATACTATTTCATAATGAAAGCACTAGGCCTAGATAATAGAAAATTAAAGACATGTCCCCCACTCATTTTATAACAATAGCAAAGTTCTGAAATTTCTGACAAGGAAATAATATCACCATCCACAGTTCATTCTTAAGCATAAATAAAAGCAGCCTTAACAAAATGTTAGGGAAAAAATTCTAATATATAAAAAATATAATTTAACACCCTTTGTTCATAATTTGAAATTAAATTAATGTAATTTACCATATTAACATAATACTGGAGATAAACCATATAGTCACTGTAACAGACACAGAAAAATAACTTGGCAAATTTTTAAAAATGCATTACGTAAAAAAGAGATAGAATAAGAGTAAACAGTAGCTATCTGATTATGATGAAAAGCAGTTATGGAAAACCTAGAGCTAGTGTATCACTTGACTCAAGGGTGTAATATTAAACCATTTCTCTCTAAGAATAGGAATCAGAGAGAGATGTCAACTTTGGCAGTTTCTATTCAACATTTTCCTGGAAGTCTGATCTATTAAAATAAGTCAGGGAAAAATAAAATGGTTAAATATTGGAAATAAATTATTTCAAATGTTTCTATTCCTAGGAATGTCCCTAGCATGGTTTACCTTGAAGAAAATACTAAGGAATATTTTAAGAGTTACTATAATTATTAAGTTAATTTAGAAATGTAGCAGAATACAGTTTCAATATACAAAAATCAATTCAATTTATTTGTACAGCAGCAAATAGGAAATCTTAAATTTCATTTACAATAGGTCAAAAACCTAAAATGTTTAAGAATGAATGTAATGAAGACTATACAACACTATATATTTAGCCTTTGAAACTTCTCCCTTACAGATATCACCATAATATGAGATTATGAGAAATCAGACAGGAACAAATATCATTAAGATTTAATATCTCCCCAAGTCAGTATATAAATCCAACCTAATTCACTGCAGCATTTGATTAGAAATTGGCAAGCAGGTTCTAAAATGTATATGAAAATACAGATTGCCAACAATAGCTAAAAGAATTTGAAAAAGAAAAGTTACTTCAAAATTTACCATGCTTAATGAGTTCCAAACTTAATATAAAGCCACAATAACAGACCTCTGTACTATGGCAAAATGGTACACAAGATGGTCTCTGAACAAAGGAGATTGTCATAAAGTAGACACACACTAATATGGCAATCTATTTTTGAAAATTGAGCCAGAGGAAATTAACAAGGAAAGGAAGGATTTTCCAACAACTCGTGCTGGAATAATAGTATATCCATAAAATAAAACATGAATCCATACAAATAAATATGCTCCTTTCATAAAATAAAATGATTTTAATATTTATGTATTTATTTGATGTAACTATGTAATATTTAAGTAAATTTAAAAATATATTTATTAAAAAATTTTTAAATCCACAAAAATAATCTCAATCACTATCCAATGACATGAAAAAATTAACATAAAATGGTCAAAAGACTAAATGTAATAACTAAAATTATAAAGATTCTAATGTTTCCTTTACTGGATAATTAGTTCCTTTATAGCTACTCTGTATTTATTTTGAGGTCCTCTGTGTGTTACCATTCCAATGTATCACTTGAAAAAGTAGATTCCAAGGAATTGGGAAATAGAAATTTATTTATTTATTCAACATAATATAACATAAATTGAAGGTGTACTATTTTCAAGACCATACAGGAATAGTCCCTGACCTCATGAAGACTTAATTTTTGTAATATATACATATATAAAACACAAAATATTAAAATTAAAATTAAGAAATGAACAACTATTGTTCATCTTGAACAAGATATTCAAAGGGATGAAAGGGGTATGAAATATAATAAAAGTTTGTAAGAAGAGAAAAAATAATGTGGATGGAAGGTTGGGATTACTGGTTCAGTTAACTCTTCAGAGGAGGCTTCTCTGATAAGACTGTATCTGAGAAGGGACTTGATTGAAGTGAAGGAGAAGATTATCATGATATCTGTAAAGGAGAAGTTTCACAAGCTAAAGGAATATTACATACCACAGCCCTCAGGCATGAGGGCAATCTTTGTGTTTTTGGAACTGGAAAGAGATCATCCAACCCCATAAGAGGAAGACTGGTAAAAGATAAGGACAGAGAGATTGAGAAAATAAGATCTTGTAGTCTTTCAAGGCACATGAGGATTTTAGATCATATTCTGAGAGAGCTGGCCAATTATTTTGAGCAGAGAATTGGCATCATTTGGTATCTTTAGTAAAAGTGAATTTTTCTTTGGTAGAGAGTATAGATTATATGAGAAAAAGTGGAAAATAGGAAGCCTTATTAGAAGGCTAACTACAAGTGTAAGTAAGATATTGTGGTAGCCTAGACTCTGATGGCAGGGATGAAAAAAATGTTTGACTTAATGTATTATTTCTAAATGTGTTTTTGGAAATGACATGGGATATATTTAAATGGCAAGTTCAGATTAATTGTGGTACATTTTTGGGGTATTTACATTTGCAGATTAGGATGGAAAACCAAGAACCAAGAATCACTTTATAAAATTAATGTAATTTCCTCTCACACTAAAAATATCCAAATACAGAATATTATTTTTTTGAACAGATATGCTTTCAGAAATACCTATTCTTCTGATGAACCGTTTTAAATAAATGAGCTATTTCTTCATTCTTTAGTAAAGATGATTTATGTGATGAAACTTTTAATAACTTCCTTCTAAAATTAGCTGAGGTAAAAAGAAAATACTGTTCCCTAATAGTAGGTGCAAATTCATCAAGGATTTTAGGAGAAGGGTTTCCATGTTGCAGGAGAACAAACTGAAATGCCTTCTTATTCCTTGCTGTTATCAACATTCCGAAGGCCAATGCTTTTAGCAAGAGGCTTTTATTTAGCACTGAAAACACTTAATGTCGTTTTCCTCTTTTCAGTGACAGGGTCACTTGGATCAAAACTTGAACTTTTGCTCACTAAAGTAGGAGAGATCTTTATAAAACTTGCTTATGGGTATAAAGTTTATAAAGGTTCTCTTTCCTTACAGGAAAATATGTTTCATAGTAGTGCTTAAAGATGACAAATTGTTAACTGATTTTATTTACTGTAGTTTAACTTGGATGTTTTGTCAAAACATGAAAACTAAAGTGAAAAGCTGAAGAAGGTGCAGTTAAAGATAGGATCCAAACCTCCAAGACTCTTCCTACAGATCCATCAAGTATTTGCCATCTCCTACTTTAGACCCCAGGTCTTCAGCAGTTACTAACCCAAGTATCTATGGTCACATGAAACTTACTTTTGAATTATTTATCCAGATTACTTTAGTACTCATATCTTTTGTTTGAGTTACATAGGGACTTGCCTAAATGTTTTACTTTTTTTTCTGACATATAGATGCATATTCTAACTATATTCTCATGGGACTATGCATTCAATTTCAATAAACAAAATTTTATTTTTCCTGCTAGATAAATTCCCCAATTCAAATATTTGAATTATTTAGTAGTGGCTGTTAGTCTTTTGTGTAGCATTATGATAACGTTACTGGCTGAAATGCTGTTTTTTTCCCAAGATCTTGGAGGCAATGAAAAATGAAGCCAACAGACAAGAGTACAGAAAAACCTGCTAAGCTTTCAATGAGGAGTAAAAAGAGAAAAGATTCTGCTAATCAGAGGAGGCTCCAAGAGAGAAAGACATTTGGGTGGCTGGTGTCTAGGGGATTATAAACACTGGAAAGAAGGAAGTCCACATGGTTGCTGTGGGTAAAATTGTAATATTTCCAGAATGTCTCACCTGGCTTTGGTACATCTGCATATCAACAGACGCTCAAGGGTGGAGAGAAGTGTGGCTTCAGGGCATTTGCATCATTCCTCAGGGGTGGAGAGAAGTTCATGTCCATATCAATGGGTAATTACCTAGGCAACCAAGGGCATGTCTGAAACTGAGAGGTTAAGGGGAGGTGGCTGGCTTGCTTGATGGCTTGCTTCTTCCAGAGCAGAGGAAAGAGATGGCCTTGGACTGCAGTTTGTAGGTGAGGGGGGAGGGCCGGTTTTGCTTCTGCTGGAGCAGGAAAGAGAGAAGGCCCCAGACTGCAGTTTGTAAGCATTAAATGAATTTTAAACTTTATTTGTCCTTTTGACTGATTTCGGTTTTTAGAGGTATTTTGCCCCGGGATTTCCTCTCCCCAGACTTACATCTGGAGCAGTTGGTAGGACTTCTCTGAACCCGAAATCTATCATAATGGGTGCAACCTTTGAGAAGGCCACCCCTAGAAATGAATGGGGAGAATTGCTGCTTGAGCCGAGGGACGTGTGTTTACACTCGTGTGGTCATGAAGGCACCACCATCGATGCTGGCTGCATGGATCCCAGCCCATGGCTTGAGCCTAAGGCTACTGCTTCTGCCACTGCTGCTGTTCCCACTGCTGGCCAGAGCCTGGTCACAACTATGGAAAGGAGCAGAGGTCCGGGTCACCTTGCAACTGACTGCTGTGTACCACAACTTGCTGGCTACAGAGCCCATTACCAGAACGGCTCTGACCAAGGTAATTACCACCTATCCCCTTTCAGTGTGGGTGAGAGACTGGACCCAAAGGCTATGGAGTGGTGTGTGAAAGGGGGGTTCTTCAGCTACCCGATTCACTCATTCACGAAGAGAGGACACGAGATCTCCAGCAGCGAAGTTTATTGCCTGAAAGACAGAATGGCTGTCTCTAAAGGAGAGAGCAGCAATGACAGCAAGGGGGAAGCTACTTAAAAAGGAAATGGAGTGGGAAGTTGGTCTCGTGACTTCTATGCATTACAGGGATCAGGAAGAGGGGGTGCTGATTGGATGGTTTAAAACAAGTATGTCTTGTTCATTTTCTATAGGTTGAGCTCAGTTGGTGCCGAGTTGCCAGCTGATGTAATCTAGAAGGTATGTAGGTTAAGGGAAGTAGGTACCTTTTATGGTAAGGGCAGATTACCTTGCCCTTTATGGTCAGGTGGCTGGTCATTACTGGGGAAACTATCTAGAATGAGAATCACTAGAACAATGGATGGGTTTTCCAGTAACTAGAACACAGTTTTCTTAGAACTAGGTTGTGGGTAAGGCCTTGGGGTATTCAAGGCTGGGGTGCAGCTGCTGTAGGTGATACAAAGGGGGGGGCCTTACTATGCCCGGAGGCAGTTCTGGGTTCTAACATTCCCACATTTTTGTTTTACTTTCTATGCAGGGTGTAGGGAATTGGGGTCAAAGTGTTGGATCATCTGGCTGCTTGGTGTGGGAAAAGGGGTGATGTGGTGATGGAAAGGGTGGTACCAGGGTAGGGGCAATGAAGTATGGTTGATGGCTCGGACTTCTGTTAGCATGGCGTTGTCTGCTGGCAGGATTCTTCTTCTGTTGGGAGGCGGTGGTATTCCTGCATGATTAACTGAATCATAGTTTGGTTAATAATTTTTGAAATTTGGGTTTGAATGAGGTTTCTTAGGAAATTAATTAGGCAGGGAGTGAAGAGTAGAAGAAGGCAGAAAATGATAAGAGGCATGAGGAGAGGAAGTAAGATGTCTCTCAGAGTTGAAGGGCCACCAGTAAGGGCTTTTGTCTCTCTTTGCTAAAAGTTCTTCCGATAACTAAGTTTGTGAACGTTTTCTTCAACTATGCCTGATTCATTGAAGTAATAACAGCATTGTTCTTTCAGGAAGAGGCAGGTACCTCCTTTTTCAGCTGTGAGGAGGTCTAGCGCTCTGCGATTTTGTAAGGCCACTTGTGCTCCTGAGGTTACTTGTGTCTGAAGAGATGCTAATGACTATACAGTTGAATCTATGGCTGACTGGATCTCTGCACTCAGACCTTCCATGCTCCATAGGGAGTGTCCTAAAGCTCCTCCAGAGAGTCCAATTCCTAGAGTGGAAGCTGATAGGGACAACCCAACTAAAATTGGGAGGAAGGCTTCAAGTTTTTTGTGGCATTGTGGCAGTAGCCACTTCATTTCTGCTTGACTGTATAAGGTTAACTGCAGGACTATAGTGACTATGAGACAGGGAACAGAGGTGTTTGGAAGATGTGGGTAGTCAAGGCGCCATTGCACCAGAAGAATTCTCCCTGCTTGGAGTACGATGTTTGAGAGCATGTAATGTTGCGGGTGCAATTCTGTGGGTTACAGGAAGCTCGTGGTGAAAGAAGCTTCTAACAAGGCTGTGATGAGCTTCCTGTTAGTGATAGAAGTCCCTTTTGTGGTAAGGAATCCCCTTTCTTTCCAGATTGCTGCATAGGAGAGTAGGATATGGAAAGTGTATTTAGAGTCTGTGTAAACGGTGAGGGCTTTTCCTTTTGCCAAGGTAAATGCGCAGGTGAGAGCTATGAGTTCTGCTTGTTGGTTGGCGGTGTGTGAAGGTAAGGGGGCTGCTTCTATAGTCTGAGTGGGGGAGACTACAGCATACCCGACTCTCCAGGTGACATTAGGGGTGACAAAAGAACTCCCATCAGTAAACCATACATGCGTGGCCTGCTGGAGTGCTCCTTCTTGTAGGTTAACAGGGTGAGGAAGATTTCCTAAGGTTTGAATGCAATTGTGTTCAGGACCTGAATCTGCCAGGGTGCTAGCTGGACATGGGAGTAAGGAAGCTATATTGTTAGGAGGACATACAGCAAAAGAGATAGAAGGATCTTCTAGGAAGGAGACTTGCAGGGTGAGGATTCGGCCAGGGGGGAGAGTTCTTAGACTTTTATATGTTAATAATTCTGACAGGTGGTGGGGAGAAAGACTGGTGGTGGCCATGCCAAAGGTGAGCTTTCCTGCCTCTTGGTGAAGAACAGCTGCAGCTGCTAAGGCGCGGAGGCAGGATGCCCACCCTCGGGTTGTGTTGTCTAGTTGTTTTGACAGATAAGCTATAGGAGCTGGGGAGGTTGGAGTGGCTTGGCATAGGGCTCCAAGAGTGAATCCATGAGTCTCATTAACATATAAAAGAAAGGGCTTAGTAAGGTTGGGTAGGTGTAAAGCAGGTGCTTGTAACAGCTTGCCACAGGGAGGACAAGGGGCGGCCGATGGGCTGCTGGAGAGGTTCGCAGATGGGGCCCTTGGCTGCTGCATAGAGGGGGGTGGCGAGTAGGGAGAAGTTGGGGACCCAGCTGTGAAGAAAGTTGGCTAAGCCCAGAAAGGAAAGAATCTCTTCTTTGGTAGAGGGGACTGGAATGTCCTGAAGCACTTTTTTCCTGCATAATGTGATGGCCTTTCATCCTGGAGTCAATAGGACGCCAAGATAAGAAACTTGTGAGGTGGAGAGTTGTACTTTTTCTGGGGAAACTCGATGGCCACAGTCAGAGAGGTGAATTAGGAGGGTGATGGTGTCTTGTTGGGAGATGGTTAACGAAGGACTGCAAAGAAGCAGATCATCTACATACTGTAGCAGAGGGGAGTGGGGGAGCAAAAGGTTCTGAAGGTCTTGTGCAAGGGCTTGTCTGAATATATGGGGGCTGTCTCTAAATCCCTGGGGAAGGACAGTCCAAGTCAGTTGAGTGGAGTAGTGGGATTTAGGGTCTGTCCAGGTAAAAGCGAATAAATTCTGGGAGTTAGGATGGAGGACAATAGTAAAGAAAGCATCTTTCAGATCAATAACAGAAAAGTGAGTAGTGGAGGATGGTACAGAGGAGGTAAGGTGTGTATGGGTTAGGGACTACTGGGTGGATGGGAATCACTGCCTCGTTTATGAGGTGGAGGTCTCGTACTAACCTAAAAGTCCTGTTGGGCTTTTTTACTGCTAATATAGGGGTGTTGTAGAAGGAGTGCGTGGGGATCAGGAATTTCTTCTCTAGTAGGGAGTGTATAATGGGCTGGAGGCCAAGTTGGCTGTGAAGCAGTAGAGGGTATTGGGTCTGTGATGGAAATGAGTGGCGGCCCTTGAGGAGAATTTGCACTGGGGGACACTTGGCTACTGAGGGGTTAGTGGTGTCCCACACTGCTGGATTCATTAGGGTTGGGGACAGAGATGGGATGGGGACGTGGGTAGGTTCACTTTGTAGACATAAGAGGAGATGGACCACAGGTGAATCTGAGTTAAGCTGTTGTGTTGGGCAGAAGGAGATGGAAGCTCCTAGTTTGTGTAAGATGTCTCTGCCTATAAGAGGCGTGGGACATTGGGAAATGATGAAGAATGAGTGTGTG
This sequence comes from Smutsia gigantea, assembly GCA_032199065.1. Taxonomy (NCBI): domain Eukaryota; kingdom Metazoa; phylum Chordata; class Mammalia; order Pholidota; family Manidae; genus Smutsia; species Smutsia gigantea. The sequence goes on along the minus strand of JAVSCE010020781.1, from coordinate 234,607 downwards.
AAGACTGTGCCAGCAATGGAGTAGATGAGCGGGGTAGTATGAAAGGGCTGATAGGGAGTGCCACAGACTCCGACTATGGAAATATGAGAGCAAAAAAACAGGACCTTTGTATGAGCACAGGACAGAGTAGGTGGCTCCAGTGTCAAGGAGAAATGAGAGAGTTGTCCCCGCCACTATAACTGTGACCCTGGGCTCCTTGTTGGTGATTGTGGCAGTGGTTTGAGAGAGCCCTAGGCTCCACTAGTCTTCCTCTATGAGGCTGTAGAGGGACGCGGGAGATGGGACGGGGTCTGGGGCAGTCTGCCGCGGGCCTCTCTGGGCTCGCAGTCAGTCAGTCCTCCAATGTCCTGGGAGGTGGCAAATAGTGCAGGTTCCAGGGGGCTCTCTTGGGTTGCGTCATGCTCGTGCCCAGTGACCAGCTTGTCCACACTTAAAGCATGATCCTGGCTGAGTTTTCTTCTCGGGTCCTTGGGGTCTGAAATTCTGGTGGGGGGCGGCTTTAGCAAGCATTTGCTGCTTTAGCTGGTACTTGTGTTTCAGTGCCCTTTTGTCTCTCCCATTGTACACCTTAAAGGCCACTGTTAAAACTTCTGCCTGTGTTGTGAGAGGTCCTCGCTCGAGCTTTTTTAGTTTGGCTCTTATGTCTGGGAAACTCTGGGCGAAAAAGTGTGTCATAAGGAGTTGTCGCCCATCAGAAGTTTCAGGGTCTAGGTTTGCGTACTGTAAGAGGGCTTGTGTGAGTCTGTCTAGAAAGGCTGAGGGATTCTCATCTTTATCTTGGAGGACATTCTGTAGTTTTTCATAGTTAATGGCTTTGTTGGCTGCCTTTTGAAGGCCTGCAGTGAGGCATATTGTAAACTGATCTCTACAAATAATATCACAGGGGTGGTTATAATCCCATTCTGGGTCTCTATCTGGCACAGCTTCTGGTCCCGTGGGGTGAGTGGGGTTGGTGAGGTGCATGACATCTGCATGGGCTCTAGCCTGTTCCCACACTCACCTGCACTCTTCAGGCAGGAGGATACTTGTCATTATGATGTGGAGGTCATGGAAAGTAAGGTTATAAGATTGTGTTAAGTACTGAAATTCTTTGGTGTAGGTGGTAGGGTTGAATGTGTAGGAGCGAGGCTCTTCTCGATTTGTGAGAGGTCAGAAAGGGAAAAGGGAACATGTATTCTAATGACACCTTTGGCTCCTGCTACTTCTCTCAGTGGGGCTAAGAGGTGAGCTTTCACACATCTGCGAGTGGCAGGCGGGCTCGGTGGCAAGGGAATGAACAGGGATCAGGGTGGGGGAAAAGTGGGGGAGGTGATACAGGGGCTGAGAAAGAAGAAGAGGGAGGGTCGGAGGAGTGGAGACAGGCGGTGCACTTGGGGTTGCTGAACTTTGGCCTGCTGTGCTATAAGGGGGTGGATCATCTGCAGGGTCTGGGTCTAGAGAAGAGGAGGGAGCTGGGTCTGGGGAAGAAGAGGAAGTGTTTGGAGAGCTTGAAAGGACGGCAACGACATGCTTAGGGTGGCAAGAGCTATATAGAGAAGGCTTGTTTTGAAGATAGAAGAAAACTTGAACATAGGGAATTTCCTTCCATTTGCCTGAATGCTCCCAGAAGTTGTGAAGGTCTTGAAGGACCTTAGAATCTAAGGATCCATATTGAGGCCAAATTGTTTGGTTGTCTAAAGGATATTGGGGCCAAATCTGGCTGCAGAGCTGAATTAACTTGGAGGATTTTAGATCTGGATGTAGGCGTAGAGTCTTAAAGTTGTTAAGTAGACACCTGAGAGGTGAATCAACAGGTATAGATGGCGATGCACCCATTGTGACTTGAGGCAAAGCCTGTAGGGGATGGGGTGCATTGTAGTTTGCTCAGGCATCCCTGAGGGCTACCAAGACCCTGAAGTAGATAACTCTTGTGAGCGGAGATGTTATCACCCCGTCTGCTCGAGAGTGAGCTCACTGGTCAGGGATTAGTGCTAAGACTTTTGTTGAGAGGCCCCGGACCTAGAGACAGAGCCTGACCAGAGGTAGAGGGAGGGAGGGAGAGTCACAATGGGTTTTCTGCAGGCTACAGACTGCACTGCTTTCTGTTATCGGGCTGAGAAGGGGGAGAGAGAGAAGGAGACCATGAAGGGCTCAGCTGTAGCCAACTGAAGGTGGTGTCTGGGGATTGTCCCCTGCCTCTCGTGAGGCCACTCATCGGTCAATCCTCGGGCTTTCATGGAGATGTTTCAGGTCTGAATAAGGGAAACTCACTGCTCTATGGAGACAGGTGTTGGCTGAGTGGAGATGTAGGGTGCTGCCGAGAGGAACTGGACGAGACGTAACTTTGGGGCACAGCTGTAGCCAGTGAAGGCCATGACTGGGGGCGGTCCCCCACCTGCAGTGAGGCCAAAAGGGTGCCAGACACTCAACAGTCAGCGCTCAGGTGCTCACAGAGGTGTTTAAGTCACTTGATGGGGGAAGGTGACTCACCGCTCCTTTGGCATGGGTGGTGGATGCTGGAAGTGGTGTTCGGGGACATGGAAGGCACTGCGGAGGTCCCGTGTCTCTGAAGGAGGTCAGGCGCTGGGGGCTGCAGGGCAGCTCAGATTCCTGGGGGAAGAGTAGGCTCCTGGGGAGCCCCCAATCCGAGTCACAGCACCAATGAAAGGGGGGTTCTTCAGCTACCCGATTCACTCACTCATGAAGAGAGGACACGAGTTCTCCAGCAGCGAGGTTTATTGCCTGAAAGACAGACTGGCTGTCTCTAAAGGAGAGAGCAGCAATGGCAGCAAGGGGGAAGCTACTTAAAAACGAAATGGAGCAGGAAGTTGGTCTCATGACTTCTATGCATTACAGGGTTCAGGAAGAGGGGGTGCTGATTGGATGGTTTAAAATAAGTATGTCTTATACATTTTCTAAAGGTTGAGCTCAGTTGGTGCCAAGTTGCCAGCTGATGTAATCTAGAAGATATGTAGGTTAAGGGAAGTAGGTGCCTTTTATGGTAAGGGCAGATTACCTTTGCCCTTTATGTTCGGTGGCTGATCGTTGCTAGGGAAACTATCTAGAATGAGAATCACTAGAACAATGGATGGGTTTTCCAGTAACTAGAACACAGTTTTCTTAGAACTAGGTTGGGGCAGAGGCCTTGGGGGGATTCAAGGCTGGGGTGCAGCTGCTGTAGGTGATACAAAGGGGGGACCTTACTATGCCCGGAGGTAGTTCTGGGTTCTAACAGTGTGGCACAGATGTCTACCATATATCTTTTGACTGGCCATTTACCTTTGGCATCCCCAGGGAATAATGAAGCAGATGCATTGGCCCAGGTGCACGGGCTAGAAGGAAAGCCTGCCTCTGATGTGGCCCAATGGCTACATCAGCATTTGTTGTATGTGAGTCAAAAGACAATGTGGGCTTTAGCCCATTGATGGGGCTTGCCATTGACCATTGAAGTAGTCAGCCAAGCCCAGAAGGAGTACCCTGCACATTGTGCAGATCAGCAAACCACCAAGAGGGGCCTAGAACATCTCTTTGCAGCCTATGAACGGTTGCCAGTGATTGAGAGCAATCAAGGCACCAACTTTATTGGACATGTGCTGCAAGGATGGATGCAGCAATTAGGAATAAAATTGATGTGGCCCTGGACATTTCGACACATGGACCGGTGATAGCTGGCTCTTCTGGCACCTTGGGGAAAAGGCCTGCAAGCTGGCCTCCTGCGTATTCCTGGAATAACAGCAAAATTGGCCCCCCACAATCATGGTTATTTGCTTCTACAGTCCTTGTGTCCTGGATGCACCCCCTTGCTGCAGCTGCCGCATGATGGCTGGAATGGAGGAGCATTGGACTTAATCTGCATGCATGGGACTTTGAACCTATTTAAATCCTCTGGTTTGAGAATTATCATGATTCTGTTGCTGTTGTGAAGAAAAAAAATGCTTAAAGAGAAGCTTGACTTTGTCTAATGTTTGTTAAAAGTTTTGTGAGCAATTTTAGCATGGTTGTTAGGAATGTGTAAACAAGTATAGAAACATATTATGTCTTTAGTGAGAGATTGTGCTGCATAGGCTGAATCCTCTGGTTTGAGGATTATCATGATTTTATTTTGTTGCTATTGTATGTCATTAGTTTGATCAGAAGAGGGGGAATGAGTAAATTGTAAGGTGATATTTCTGGAGGGGTGGCCTGTGGGTAAAATTGTAATATTTCCAGAATGTCTCCCCTGGCATTAGTACATCTGCATAGCAACAGATGCTCAAGGGTGGAAAGAAGTATGGCTTCAGGGCATTTACATCTTTTCTCAGGGGTGGAGAGTAGTTCATGTGCATATTAATGGGTAATTACCTAGGCAACCAAAGGTGTGTCTGAACCTGAGAGGTTAAAGGGGAGGAGGCTGGCTTGCTTGCTGGCTTGCTTCTTCCAGAGCAGAGAGATGGCCTGAGACTACAGTTTGTAGGTAAGTGGGAGGACCGGTTTTTCCTCTGCTGGAACAGGAAAGAGAGAAGGCCCCAGAATGCAGTTTGTAAACAATAAATGGATTTTAAACTTTATTTGTCCCTTTGACTAATTTTGGTTTTTAGAGGTATTTTGCCCTGGGATTTCCTCTCTGTGGACTTAACAGTTGCCAAGGACTTGTTGCTAGGGATGGGCTGGAATTAGAAATTTCCCTAGTCTCTCAGGCTGGCCATTCTAAGGAGTGGTTTCTTACATGTCACATTTGGCTGGCTGACCACGGTGGCTGAGGTCAGCATCCTGCTTTTCTGATCTCCACCAAGACAACACATTCGTTTCTACCTATCCCACTGGCTACCTCCTGCCTCAGTCAGTGCTGTCACTTCACTATTCTAAAAGTAAGTCTTTGATTTGTACCATTACTCCCTTATGTCTCATGACACATTTCGCTGCTCCCTTTCATAGTGAAACACTTTTCCTAGAGCTATTTATGCTCAGTTCTCCAATTACTCATCTGCCAGTTTTTCGTCAAAATATTCTGTAGGGGTGATGAGTGTTCTCCTTAGTCCCCACTATGACAAAGAATAGAAGAGCAGAGACACAGTAGTGAAGCAGTATGAAAATTTTATTTAAATATATTCTAAGGGAGGAATGGGCTAGAGTCAAGGTAGATAAAGGCAGGTTTACTTGCTTATCTGGAGTAGTACAGAGAGAGGGAAAACTTATATTTAAAGTCTTCAAAATAGAACAAAATAACAAAGTGACAAAGACACCACTGAAAGAGCACAGAGACAAAGTGTGATAAAGAGGAGTAAGAAGTCTTTTGAAAATACACACTTCAGGAAAGGGAGTGCGGGCAACCACAGAGAGGAGGAGGCATGCTTAAGGGCTTAGAGTTCTGTCTTTTAAGGTAAAGTGTCAGGGGGCATAGGCTTGTCAGGTGGTTTCATTAAACTTATCTCTGGTAAATATGACATATTGACATATAGACAATATGTTATTATCTATAGCCAGTCCTCTAGGTAATTCTGTAAGGTAAACCTTTCATTCCTTTATAAGATAGTGACAACTCCCAAGTATTGGGAACACATCAGTTAATACCACTTGCCTTGCCTTAAAGTAAGTTGGCTGAGTATAACTTCCTAATTCTCTTTCAAAAGTGGAATCTTAGCCTTAAGATAAGTCTCGTTTTTATTATGCTAATCTCAGAATTTTTAGGAAAATTAATCATAATGCTTGTCCCTTGTCTCTGCCCTATCTCACCTGCATTAGCTAGAGCAAGTCTCAAGGTCATCCCAGATTCAGAGGATGGGGAATGAACTCACATGCAAAGGGTATGAATCTTTTATGGCTCTCTGGCTTAATTTGATTAACTACCTGAGTTCTTGATGGGCCCTACCATCTATTCATCACACTTATACCTGTATTTCTGTCTAACAATTCCAATTAGGCTTTAACTCCTATGACTCAAACAAAACTTTACTTATTTTAATCTGGCTCCAAAGAGGAAATAAAAGCCACACAGTAATTTGAACAGGAGTTTAACATTGAAAAATTATTAACTATAACATCATATTGGAGTAAAAAGGAACTGGGTATTAGGAAGTAAGTGAGCTCTAAAGAATATTAGAATATCAGATATAAGCAACAGCCAATACCCCAGGGTTGAGATGAGGGACAGAAGTGAGTTTTCCCACCATACCCCCAGGACTGAGACTTTTACCTTGTTGGCAAGGATAGAACTTACCTTATTGGATGATAAAACAATCACTGTGGACAGGAATTCAAGATGGCCGTGTGATAGGTGAGATGGAGAGCAACTCCCAAAACCACAAACAGTACAAAAATATAGTTAATTAATACAACTAACATTAAAACAGCAACAAGAAAGAAGGCTGAACCAGACTGCCAACATACCTCACAAAAAGAGCATACCTCATGAAACGGCACCAGTTCTGCTCCCCTATGACCCCCAACCTCACTCTAGGGGCTGAGCAGCTCCAGAGACTGGAGGTTCTGTGTACTAGTGGGCACCACAAAGAAATATGAAACGACCAAAGAACATGATACAGACCAAAATCTTACAAACCCCAGAAAGAGGGCCAAATGAAACCAAACTCACCAATGTTCCTGAAAGAGAGTTCAAAATAAAAATTATAAACATGCTTATGGAGGTTCAGAAAAATATTCAAGAACTCAGGAACTAATTAAAATAGGAGATTCAATCATAAAGAAATTCCATATCTGAAATGAAACATACAATGGAGGGATTTAAAAGCAGATGAGATGTAGTAGAAGAGATGGTAAATGGAATAGAAATTAGAGAAGAGGAATACAAAGAAGCTGAGGCACAGAAAGAAAAAGGATATCTAAGAATGAAAGAATATTGATAGAACTGTGGGACCAATCAAAACACAACAATATTCGCATTAGAGGGGTACCAGAAGAAGAAGAGAGAGAAAAAGGGACAGAAAGTGTCACTGAGGAGGTAATTGCTGAAAACTTCCCCAATCTGTGAGGAGACAGTCTCTCAAGCCAAGGAGGTGCACAGATCTCCTAACACATGGTACAAAAGGAAGACAACATCAAGACATATAATAATTAAAATGGCAAAGATCAAGGATAAAGACAGACTTTTAAAAGCAGCTAGAGGGGAAAAAAGATAATATACAAAGAAAAACCCTTCAGGCTATCATCAGACTTCTCAACAGAAACCTTACAGGCCAGAAGGGAGTGGCATGATGTATTTAATGCAATGAAGCAGAAGAGTCTTGAACCAAGAATACTCTATGTGGCAAGATTATCATTTAAATTTGAAGGACGGATTAAACAATTTTCAGATAAGCAAAAGCTGAGAGAGTTTACCTCCCACAAACCACCTCTACAGTGCATTTTGGAGGGACTCTTATATATGGAAGTATTTCTAAGGCTAAAGAGATGTCACCCAAGGGAAGAACAAGAGTACAGAATATGATTCCTAACATACAAAGAATGGAGGAGGAAGAAAAAGGAGGAAAAGGAAAAGAACCCTTAGGTAGTGTTTGCAATAGTATACGAAGTAAGTTAAATTTGACTGTTAGATAGTAAGGGAATTCCCCTTGAAACTTTCGTAACCACGAATCTAAAGCTTGCATTGGCAATAGTATATACCTATTGATAATCATCCTAAAGGTAAATGGTCTGAAAGTACTAATCAAAAGACACAGAGTTACTGAATGGATTAAAAAAAAAGACCCATCTATATGCTGCCTTCAAGAGACTCACCTCAAATCCAAAGACATACACAGACTGAAAATAAACGGATGGAAAAAGATATTTCATGCAACTAATAGGGAGAAAAAGGCAGGAGTTGCAGTACTTGTATCAGACAAAATAGACTTCAAAACAAAGAAAGTCACAGAAACAAAGAAGGACATTACATAATGATAAAAGGGTCAGTCCAACAAGAGGATATAACTATTATAAATATGCACCCAACACAGGATCACCTACATATGTGAAACAAATACTAACAGAATAAAGGGGGAAATAGAATGCAATGCATTCATTTTAGGAGACTTCAACACACTACTCACTCCAAAGGACAGATCAAACAGACAGAAAATAAGTAAAGAGACAGAAACACTGAACAACATATTAGAAGAGATGGACCTAACGGACATCTATAGAACACATCACCCAAAAGCAACAGGATACACATTCTTCCAAGGTGCACATGGAACACTTTCAAGAATAGATCATATATTAGACCACAAAAAGAACCTTAGTAAATTCAAAAAGATTGAAATTGTATCAACCAGCTTCTCAGATCACAAAGGTATGAAACTAGAAATAAATTACACAAAGAAAATGAAAAAGCCCACAAAAATATGGAGGCTTAATAACATGCTCCTAAATAATCAATGGATCAATGACCAAATAAACACAGAGATCAAGCAATATATGGAGACAAATGACAGAAATAATTCAACACTACAAAAACTGTGAGATGCAGTGAAGGCTGTGCTTAGAGGGAAATATATTTCAATACAGGCCTACCTCAGGGAAGAAGAACATTCCCTAATGAACAGTCTAAACTCATAATTAATGAAACTAGAAAAGGAAGAACAAATGAGGCCCAAAGTCTGCAGAAGGAGGGACATAATAAAGATTAAAGCAAAAATAAATAAAATTGAGAAGAATAAAACAATATAAAGAATCAGTGAAAGAAGGACCTGGTTCTTTGAGAAATAAACAAAATAGATAAACCCCTAGCTACATTTATCAAGAAAAAAAGAGAGTATACACCCATAAACAGAATCAGAAATGAGAAAGGAAAATCACTATGGACACCACAGATATACAAAGAATTATGAGAGAATACTATGAAAAATTATATGGTAACAAACTGGATAAACTAGAAGAAATGGACAATTTTCTTGAAAAATACAACTTTCCAAGGGTGACCCAGGAGGAAACAGAAAATCTGAATAGACCAATTACCAGCAAGGAAATTGAGCTGGTAATCAAAAAACTAGCTAAGAACAAAACTCCTCTATCAGATGACTTCATTCCTGAATTTTATCATTTAGTGAAGAACTAATACTCATCCTCCTTAAAGTGTCCCAAAAACTAGAAGAGGAGGAAATATTTCCAAAGTCATTCTATGAGGCCAACATCAGTCTAATACCAAAACCAGGCAAAGACAACACAAAAAAAGAAAATTACAGAACAATATCCCTAATGAACATAGATGCAAAAATACTCAACAAAATATTAGAAAACTGAATTCAAAAATACATCAAAAAGATTATCCAACATGATCAAGTGGGATTCATCCCAGGGATGCAAGGATGGTACAACATTCTAAAATCCGTGAACATCACTCAACACATCAACAAAAAGTAGGACAAAAACCACATGATCATCTCCATAGATGCTGAAAAAGCATTTGACAAAATTCAACATTCACTCATGATAAAAAATCTCAAAAGAATGGGTATAGAGGGCAAGTACCTCAACATAATAAAGGCCACATAAGACAAAAACCACAGCCAGCATTATACTTAACAGCGTGAAGCTGAAAGCTTTCCTTTAAGATAGGAACAAGACTGGGATCCCCACTTTCCCCACTTTTATTCAGCATTGTTCTAGAGGTCCTAGCATTGGCAATCAGACAACAAAAAGAAATAAAAGGCATCCAAATTGGCAAAGAAGAACTAAACTGTCCCTGTTTGCAGATGACATGACATTGTACATAAAAAGTCCTAAAGAATCCACTCCAAAACTTTAAGATCTAATATCTGAATTCAGCAAAGTTGTAGGATACAAAATTAATACACAGAATTCTGTTGCATTTCTATCCACTAACAATGAACTAGCAGAAAGAGAAATCAGGAAAACAATTCCATTCACAATCGCATTCAAACGAATACAATTCCTAGGTATAACCTTAACCAAGGAAGTGAAAAACCTATACCCTGTAAAGTACAAGACACTCTTAAGAGAAAATTAAGGAGGACACCAATAAATGGAAATTCATCCCATGCTCTTGGCTAGGAAGAATTAATATTGTCACAATGGCCATCCTGCCTAAAGCAATCTAAAGATTCAATGCAATCTGTATCAAATTATCTACAGCAATCTTCCATGAATTAGAGCAAATAGTTCTAAAGTTCATATGGAACCACAAAAGACCCTGAATAGCCAAAGCAATCCTGAGAATGAAGAGCAAATCAGGGGGAATTATGCTCCCTGACTTCAAGCTCTACTACAAAGCTGCAGTTATCAAGACAAATTGGTACTGGCACAAGAACAGACCCATAGACCAGAGGACCAGAATTGAGAGCCCTGATATAAACCCAAGCATAGGTGGTCAGTTAATATACAATAAAGGAGCCATGGATATACAATGGAAAAATGACAGCCTCTTCAACAGCTAGTGTTGGCAACACTGGACAGCTTCATGTAAGAGAATGAAACTGGATTATTGTCTTACCCCATACACAAAAGTAAACTCAAAATGGATCAAAGACATGAATGTAAGTCATGAAACCGTAAAACTCTTAGAAAAAAATATAGGCAAAAATCTCTTGGATATAAACATGAGCAACTTCTTCATGAACATATCTCCGCAGGCAAGGGAAACAAAAGCAGAAATGAACAAATGGGACTATATAAAACTAAAAAGCTTCTGTACAGCAAGGATACCATCAGTAGAACAAAAAGACATCCTACAGTATGGGAGAATATATTCATTAATGACATATCTGATAAGGGATTGACATCCAAATTATATACGAGCTCATGCACCTCAACAAACAAAAAGCAAGTAAGCCAATTAAAAAAAGAGCAGATGAGCTGAACAGACACTTCTCCAAAAAAGAAATTCCGATGGTCAACAGGCTCATGAAAACATGCTCCACATCACTAGTCATCAGAGAAATGCAAATTAAAACCACAATGAGATATCACCTCACACCATTTAGGATGGCTGCCATCCAAAATACAAACAACAATAAATGTTGGCCAGGATGTGGAGAAAGGGGAACCCTCCTACACTGCTGGTGGGAATGTAAATTAGTACAACCATTGTGGAAAGCAGTATGGAGGTTCCTCAAAAAACTCAAAATAGAAATACCATTTGACCAAGGAATTCCACTCCTAGGAATTTACCTTATAAATGCAGCAGCCCAGTTTGAAAGAGACATATGCACCCCTCTGTTTATCACAGTACTATTTACAATAGTCAAAATATGGAAGCAACCTAAGTGTCGATCAGTAGATGAATGTATAAAGAAGAGGTGGTACATATACACAATGGAATATTATTCAGCCATAAGAAGAAAACAAATACTATCATTTGCAACAGCATCGATGGAGCTAGAGGGTATTATGCTCAGTGAAATAAGCCTGGCAGAGAAAGATAAGATTTCACTCATCTGCAATGTATAAGAACAAAGAAAAAACTGAAGGAAGAAAACAGCAGCAGACTCACAGAACCCAAGAATGGACTCACAGTTACCAAAGGGAAAGCAACTGGGGAAGATGGGTGGGAAGGGAGGGATAAGGGGGTAAAAGGGCTATTACAATTAACACTCACAATGTAATGGGAGGGGGGTGGACTGGGGGATACGGAGAAGGCAGTATAACACAGAGAAGACAAGTAGTGATTCTGTAACATCCTACTACACTGATGGACAGTGACTACAATGGGGTATGTGGTGGGGACTTGATAATAGGGGGAGTCTAGTAACCATAATGCTGATCATGTAATTGTATATTTATAATAGCAAAATAAAAAAAAATCATTAATAAATTAAACATTAGTTATATCAATTAATAAAAGAGAACCTTTCTAAAAATTTCCACAAAACAACAACAACAACAACAAAAATCACTGTTAGGCTGCCCTGTCAGAACTTGCTGGAATTCTGCCTTCAGGATTTTCATGAGAAGGTGAGAAAAGCCATTCATTAAGAAAATCTGCTACAAAAGTTCATAATGTGAATGACCAAGAAATGAAAGGAGGTACTGGGGAAAACTGCCTGCCATGGGTCCTGCTGGCTGCCTGACTACAGGAGTTAGAACAGGGAAAGCTTTGAGTGCTGCAGGAGCCTGGTGCTCGAGAAAACAATGAACACAGAAGAACCGGAACCAGAAAGCAAAACCTCTTCCTCCTACAATGTCTCTTTAGCACCTTCCAGAGTCAAAGTTTCAGGACAAACTCCCTATGGATGAAATTTTTAAAGAACCCAGATCCATTTCACAAATTCATCAAAAAGTCAAAAAAAAAATACAATAAATGGATAACCAGCATAATCACCAATATTCTCTGATGGTGTACAATGGCCAATTGCTATTAGTGTCTTTTCAACGTAGAGGAGTCTCTTTAACATTTTTGTAAGTCCGGTTTAGTGGTGCTGAACTCCTTGAGCTTTTGCTTGTTTGGAAATTTTTCATCTCTCCTTTGATTCTGAATGATAACCTTGCCGGGTATAATATTCTTAGAACTTTCTTTAGGAAGCTACCTTGGATGTAAACAATTGTTTTCTCAATGCTTTTAAGATTCTCCCTTTATCTTTAACTTTTGGAATTTTAATTATAATGTATCTTGTTTGCATATCCTTGAGTTCATCTAATTTGGAACTCTTTAGGATTCCTGACCTTGGATATTTGTTTCTTTCACCAGGTCAGGAAAGTTTGTAGCTACTATTACTTCAGATAATTTTTCAGTCCTTTTCTCTCTCGCTTTTCCTTTTGGGACTTCTATAATGTGTATGCTATTCTATTTGATGTTATACTATAGGTCCCTGTAACTCCAGGGAAAGGAAATCTCAGGGCAAAATACCTCTAAAACCAAAATCAGTCAAAGGGAGTAATAAAGTTTAAAACCCGTTTATTGCTTACAAACTGCAGTCTGAGGCCATTTCTCTTTCCTGCTGTGGCAGAAGCAAACCAGCCCTTCCCCTAATCTCTCAGGTTCAGATAAGCCCTTAGTTGCCCAGGTAATTACCCATTGATATGGAGATGACTCACCTGTCTCCACCCCTGAGGATCGCTTATTGATACGGAGATGAACTAAAACCGGGCAAGATATTCTTGAAATATTACAATTTTAACCACCGTCACTTAAGGTATTTTCACTCTTTAAAAAAATTTTTTTCTGCTTTACTTGGTTAAGTTCCACTGCCTTGTCTTTTAAGTGACAGATCCTTTCTTTTGCTTCATCTAGTCTGATGTTGAACTCTTCTAATGTATTTTTAGTTCTGCTATTGTATTCTGCTCTGTGACTTCTGTTGTGCATTTTCTTTATTTTCCTTCTCTTTGTTGAAGTTCTGTATTCATCCATTCTTGAGTTCTGTGAGCACCTTTATTACCATCACTTTGAAGTCTTTATTACTTGTCTCTATTTCATTAATTCTTTACTGAGGTTTTTTCTTGTTCTCTCATTTGGAACATATTCCTCTGTTTCTGTATTTTGCTTTACTCTTGATGCTTGTTTCTATGTATTAGGCAAAACAGCAACCTCTCCCAGTCTTGAAGGAGTGGCCTTGTGTAGGAGATGAACCTTATTTTTTTTACCTTGTCCTAGCTTGGTTGTATCTCAAACTTTTGTGATTTTCTAAATAGCCTGGTTTAGTCTTGATAGGTTCCAGTTGTTGAGGGTATCCAAAGACCTGCCAGTGTTTCAAACAGAGCGATCTCAGTCAGAACCTAGTTTTCGTCCAGTGAAAACCAGATCCTCAGGCAGCAGCTTCTAAAGTATGCAAATATATACAGTCCTGTGGGATCAAGTCATAACCTCACTGATCTCCAGACCAGGAAATCTAGAGATGTCCCCTAAGCAATAGTTGTAAAAATCAGGGCTTTGATTTTTACAACTGCTTTTTAATTTTTTTGAGTGTATAAGCTCCTTTCTGGAAACACCAGAAAGCTGCAGTGAGACCGAGGGGTGATTTAAAATGGTGTCTCCCTATGTTCCCTTAGAGTGCTTCTGCATCCTCTAGATGTGTGGCAAACCTGAATCCTGTTCCTGAGGTTGAAGCTCCAGGACAAGTAGTTAGGTTTTTTTCACAGGCAGACTGTGGTGTGTTTCAGTTTGCTGTCTGCGCAGTGCACTGAGTGTGGTAGCCTGCCCATAACTATTTTCTAATTGTTATAGTCTCACGGGACCCAGAAATGCAAGCCTCTTTGACCCCCAGGGCCAGGAGATCAAGTGATGTCCCCTGTGTGGAATGTACTTGCTTGATGGCTTTAGTAAGGCTGCAGCAGAGTCCTGTAGGTGGGTCATGCCTGTGGAAGCACATCCCAGGGCTTCAGGTATGCAGGGGAAGAGTGCTGGGGGTAGACTACTGCCTCTCCTACCCATCACAATTTGGCCTTTTTATGCTTTGTTGTGGTAAGAGCTATTCAATTAATTTTGAATTATTTTTCAATAGGAATTATTCCATATGTAGCTTTAGGTTTGGTGTGTCCATTGATGGAGGTGAGTTCAAGGACTTCTACTCTGCCATCTTGGACTGCCTTTTCTTCTGTTAGTTTTTATTTTAGGACATTCACAACTACCCAGAGATAGCCCATTTTTTATAATCTTTACTCAATGCAAATAGTGTTATAATGAACACCTCTCTCTATATATAACTGCAGGTAATTAAGCATACTTCTGACAGACAGCTTCCCAGAACTGGAGTTACTGATTTAAAGTAAATGAACATGTTATAATATGATTATTACTTCCAAACTGCTCTCAGATATCCTTTTAAATTCATACTTCCATTAGTTTTATAAAATAGTACCAATACCAATTTACCCACACCCATACTATAATTGTACCCTTACAATTTAATTAATCATTATCTACCTCATAAGCATTAAAATCAACTCATTTCTATCACAACCTGAATTTTCTGATTCTAAATATTCTGTCATATTCTATAGGTTATATTCATTTTTTGTCTGTGAACTGTACTCCCAATATAATTTATTCACTACAAAATTCAAATGGAATATGTAAAGAAACAAAATTTGTTTAATGTAGAAATATCTTTTCCTTGTCTAATTGCTTGATTAGGAAAGGATAAGTCACAAATTTACTAAAACAATACAATGTCTTTTTCACTATAGCAATACAATATGGCTAGAATCACACTCATAAATATCTCCCATGGCAAAACAAATGCCTTCTGTATAAGTCATTCATTTTGTATTGACAAATCTTTTTTTTACCAGCTACATATGGTCAATTTCTCCTTTTTTGTGTTGCATCTTTTTCAATTGCACCTAGGAGTCATTTTAATATAGATAATTGAATTGCAGTTAATTCTCCATCTGGTGTTCCAGATTGGTTACTTACTACTGCTGATTTGAGGCTGATATTTTTCATTTATATTACTTGATCATTTTATTCACTGTCACATATCTAACAGTATATGACATTTACAAAGCATATCATATGAACACAGTTTAAAGTTCCCAAGGTATAATTCCTTTTTTAAGCACTTGGTGGTCTTACATAAACCCTTACATGAAATATGTCTCTACTTGTAAATTACCATAGCTTATAATTTACTTGTGAAATGTAATCTTAAAAGAATTTTATAAGTAGAAAGGTGTTTGGAAACTAGCATGTGGTCCATTATTTTTAGCGTATTACATTAACATAGAGAATACATTGTTGACACAGCAGACCCTGATAAGTTGGGTTATCTTTTGATTAGGAATCCTGACATTATTTCATCAGAAAACTGCAAGCTGAAAATATTGCATCATTAGACATAGACCTAGTACTGCGGATTTAACTGTTCTATGCATAAATAATCATTTTTAATGTTTGAAAGTGAATTACAGTTTTAAAGTACTTTGACTTAATTTGATCCTGTTAGGTAAGTACAGGATTTGCCATTTTGGTGAAAGAATTACCTTTGAGTCAAGGGAAGGTTAATTTATTATTAGGAATTTTAATAAGTTGGAAATTAGATGTTCTTCAGGCATTTTCAAAATTGTGCTAACTGTATTTCCATTTTAAGATTTTTGAGTACTAAATGAGATAATTTGTGAAGAATAAATTAAATTCAACATGTGTTTGTTATTACATTACCCACTTTATCATTTCCATTTCAGGGTTGGTGAATTAAATCTCATAGAAGTTTGCATTAATTGGCAATTTCAACACATTTCAGAATCACCAAGAATCTGTGTTCCTCATTCTAAAAACTACTCTGTATGTTGTGTTATAGACTGTGGAGAGTGGGTCTCATCAAATCTAATCTGCTTATTTTATAGCAGAGAAATCTGAGTCACAGTGGTTTCAATGGATTAGCTCATGGGCAGGACACCAGGTTTTAACCAGGTCACAAATAATGATAACTTAGTGGTATATTTTGAGATTTTTGATATTGTAAATAAAGAAAGGACTACTTGATAACAGCTGAGTACATACAGCTCTAGCAAAATACATTAGATTTTGAAATATTGAGAAATGTGAACAATTTTCTTTTGCTTTAACTTATATAAAATGCTGCATCTCACACTTACCTGACTTGAAATGTACATGTGTATATTTCCTTCACTATGTCCATTAATTTAAAATGAAGAGCCACTTCCTCCTGTTTAAATTTGCATGAAAAAACTGAAAACGACCATATTGTATCTATGAGACTTGATTCATAAACTCTGAAATGATCATATTATATCAAGCATCTTTATACCAGATTTCTCCAAACCAGGAACTCTTCTATACCCTTAAGAATTTTATATATATATATTTTGCATTTATATGTATTATTCATATTCTATATATGATAATATAAGTACATTAGCTCTATTCAGTATTTATTATTATTGCCACAGCTTTCCCAAGTATAACTTAGCTACCCAATGTATCTCAATGCCATATTATTCCTTGTTAAACAGTTACATGTGGAAATAATAAGGTCTAATAGACAAAATAACATTTTCATATTGGATCAGATTTTGAAAAAAATTAGTTGTGCTTTAAATATGCAAAATAGGTACTTAGTTTAAGTCTGTATACTTACAAAATCCTAAAAAATGAATATATTAATTATTCAATAAATGCTCTTTTGAAAATATCTTGAAATACATGTCTACTTTTAAATACTGACAGAAAAATAAAAACCCTTCTTATGTAATCCAAGTACTCATTGTAAAGAAATCCTGAGGCCTTGATTTTTCTCAAAAGGCAGTTTTGAACATCTATTCAATGCCAGGAAACTAAAACTATAAAAAATCTTGCTTTCCTTGATAAATGTAGCATTCAGCAAAATTACTGTTTTATTATGATGTTTTTTCTATGTATAAATGCAATAGAAAATCAAGTGCATTTTTATCTTATTTCTAATTTTTTAAAGTTTTTTAAATGTACTTTATAACATAAAGTCTAGCAATAATGCCTGTATTATCATACTTTAATGTATGAAATATTTGAACTTACGTATATTTCCTTAATTTATTTTAACTTTCATTCACTAAAATAAATCGTATAAATAATTTCCATTTCTATTTTTCTTCTGAAAGCACTGTGGAACTAAAAAGCACACGAATAAAGAAGCACAAATGTACAACCACACACACAAATGTTCAAGTACTATAGAAATATTGTTAAATTATCATAAAATAAAGCAAATTATCAGGGGTTTTAAACTTCTATGAAGTGTTTCCTATTTCTATGAAGGACTTGGAACATCTATGATTTATAGTGAAAACTGCCACATGTCAGCACTATATGTATTTGTTGATTTGGGGAAAATCAGTTAACATGTTTCTGACATGCAAAGTACTGGTATTTCTGCTTTTAACCTATCTCTTCCTCATTAATCTTGCAAGTTCTGCATTCTCACTGTTTCTTCCCCACATGTTATCACTGGACTTGAGGCTTATGGATATGATTTCCATAAGATGAGGTCATAAAAGCACATGAATATCTATATTCACAAACAACAAAGCCATAGAAAGTATTTATAAATATGAATAGAGGAATAATGTGTGAATTAATTACTCTAAGGCAAAGAGAAATACTGTTTTTGAAAATATGGCTTTCAAGTATTACATTATGTTATACCACTGGGCATACCTGCCATTCACGTTCATCTGTTCCTACTTCTTTCACTAAGGTAGCTATTGTGTGTCCATTTTTCTTAAATAAATAACTTCAATATTAAATTAGATAAGATCTTTCTCTTAAATCAGAATCTGAGAAGGTGTATTCAAAATATATGAGATCATCTAACAAATTATTCTTTTCCTAAAGCTCAGACTGGCATACACAGAATGGTTGTGGATTTGTACTGTGATGATTTAGCTATGATGGATAGCCTGTTTCCTAAGATTCTGTCCTATGGAATAGTGGCCACACAGATGAGTTACATAATATTTGAAATGTGGTATTGAAGCATCAGAAATACTCTTTTCACACCAGGAAATTCAGTGCAGGGTCATGTGTTAGAGCAGTTTGCATTTGTTCTCCCTTGATTTTCTGTCTTTTCTTGTTTGCATGGGTAGCAGCCAGACTTACAGCTCTCCCAGCTCCTCTGGAAGTTTTTCATTATCCTCTTTCAGAGGCATGTTTAGATTCACAACAAATGGTGCCAGGTTCTCCTGTAAATCACTCATCACTGAAGTTAGAGGTTTGGAGATGGCAAGTGACCAAAATGGGTCCGAGATCATTCTCATGGGCCCCATGTTTTTTTTTGGCTCCCACAGTTTTTCCTTCCTTATTATCTACCATGCTGACTCAGGCCCAGCACCAAATGCAAAAGTAACAACTGTATATAAACTTATTAATCATCTCCCACAATTGCATAAAATCCAATCCTTGTAATAAATCTATATATCTATAGATTTGGTATATGTAAGAATATTTAACATCATCAATCTATCATCATTGATTAGTTGTTTTGTTTAGCATCCCTTGAACTTGAAATGATATAGTAGTTTCATAATAATAGAATGAAAGTTCTAAAGTTTGTCCATATGCCTTCTAATAGATAATACCAGAGACTGAGGCCCAAAAACCTAACTACACTTTCATCATTATTAATAGATCTGCTCTTTGGTGTTAGATTATGTGGCAAAGAATATGTATTACTCTTGAATTTGAGCAAATCATGCATGGAAGATACTATTGATACGTCACCCAATCTCTTCAGATCTTTGCTATAGTTTTTATTCACTGATCCCACATCTTTACTGTGATTTGCATCTAAGTCTATAATATTTTTCTGAAAACTGTGTTTGGGCTGTTGGAACTGTGTTGCCCGTGTGACAAATAAATGAAATTGCCTGGAAGTTTACAATCCACTGTATCAACTCAAATCCAATTACTGATTGACTATAAAAACCCAACTGTCTTCTCTCAATATAAACCAAATTTTGATGTACAGTTTGTGCTCCAGAACTGTATCCTCATCTCTTCATGAAATCAGGTTGCAGATGGGACTTGGCTTGAATTTCCACTCATTTGGATTCTTCCCTGTCCAGCTTCCCATCCTGATTAGTCTCATTGTTAGAAAAGTTTCTTAACAAATTATTCATACATGAATTCTCATTCCTATATTAGATTTCAGTGAATCTGGTTTAAAATACCGTGGAATAGACAAATAAAGATTGGGTATTCATTCTTAAAGAATACATAAAAACAGGCCATTGTAATAAATGTGCCCTAAACCATGTTTAATGGGAATTATGTTTAACTTAAGAATTCTGGCAAGCAACACTTTTTTTTTTTAGGAAAAACTTTAAAAGTGTCTAGTTTAAAAACAAAATGAAATACAACCCAGAAAAATCTATTTAAAAGTCAATGATATTTAAAAAAAAGTTTCATTTTGAAACATTAATTGGTGAAACTATATCATTATACCTAAATATATTGCCAATGACAATTAATAGCACTGAATCAAAAATGATTTATTTAGTGAATACCATAGGCAAAATGCATACCATTTATGTATTATTTAGTTATAGCTTGCACTTCTTTTCTAATCTTATCCTTATGAGATACAAAATGTATTTTCCATTTGCAAACAGAATTTGTTGTTTAATTAAATATTAAATCTATGGGAACATCTTTATTTTCCTTTGTTAGTAATTTGTGCTATAATTTGATAAAGATGGTAACATAATTTGCCCAGATAACCTTGAATTTCTGTTAGCCCATATATATTCATTCTTTGTCCTTTTGAAGTTGCTTTTTTACAAGTAATGATTTTATTAAAAGTTTTCTCATTATTAATGGGTCAGTGTACTTAATTATTAATGCTTTTTCATTTAGTATATTTGTTAAAAGTCTTTTTATTATGTGATTCCTTTGGCTAACATTAAATCATTTGAAATGCTAATGTTATTCAGACTTTCATGGGACAAGGAAATGAGATGACAGCTAATCAAAGATCGACTTTGTGCTTCAGTTGTTCAACTGTCAAGTATAAAACATGTCAATCAGTGAGAACAAAGGCACCATCAGTTATAATTACCTAGGCAAAAAAGTCACAAGTGTACCATCAGCTCCCACATACTAAAGCTAAGTAATTGAGTGTTCAATAGATTTGTCTGGTATTTTACTTTAATTAACAAAAAGAAATATTGAGTTAATCCTATATCTCAGGCCTAACCATTGATTTTTATAGGAGTATTTTCTTGTCCTTGACTTAGTAGTCAAGAGATTTCTAGCTTTTAATTATATTCATAGATTAGAAAACATATACCAATCTATTTAATGAATGTGAATGAGAATGGTCATGAAGCTTGGAATTAGAAAACACTGCCACTTACTACTTGTATGGCCTTGGGTGATTACTTCAGTTTTCTAAACCTGTTCTCCCATTTCTACCATGACGGTTAATAATTCAAAATTCAAGGGTTATTTTGGAATATAAAAGAGACATACATGTGAAAACATCTAACACCAGTGTTATTCCAGGAAGTGAGACTAGATGCCAGAGTGAATAAATACTTTTATGTGATGGATATTTCAATATAGTTCTTGATACTAAACCAAAGGCATTACATAGTTAAATTTAAGCCATCTTCCTGTAATGATTTACTTACATGCTCATGATTCAAAGAAAAGAAGCAAAAACAAAAAATAAAAACTTCATTTTACATTATAAATTTTACGTAAATAGCACACACACATGCATGCACATACGCACAGGAGACATGGAGTTTTTAATTAAAAAAAGGAATGGCAGATTCTTTTTTCTCTGGAAGGTATGCCAAATCTTTCATGATTTCCATGAATATTGTGAACTTAAATTGATACTAGTTTGTAAACTTTAAATATTTTGCATTTTTTATATTGCTTTTGTTTAACATTCTTGATTTTCTTGATAAAATATACTTAAAAAATGTTCTTAATTAAAAGTATTTATTTTTGCAAACATTTCAAGGTAGACACATTTATCTATATGTGAATATAAACTTCTTTTAAAGGTAACTCCTTGAACTAATTCATTGAGCAATTTGCAACTTTGCAGAGTATAATTCATCATGTCAAATGCCTGCCTTTCAGTCCCCCACAGGCTTGTAGTCCAAGGTTCCGAGTCTGAGAGCCTTTGGGTATCATCAGAAGCCAGAGGATTACAGAAATAGGCAGGCGCTCTCCATCTTTGCCTCTAGACAGCCAACACATATGGTTCCTGTCACAAGGAAATTTTTAGTGACCACTGGAGCCTTTCTAAAGGTAATCCAGTGACCTTGAGCATACATAGTTTGCCAACATCAGTACTTATTCAGAAATATTGTTAAGTGATTTTGAAGTGACTCAAAACACTGTAACTTAAGGCAAATTTTCAACCATGGGTCAAAGGGAAAACAATTAAAATTTAGTGAAAGAAATAATTCCCCAGTGGGTGTGTACGCAAATGCCATGACACCAATGGATATAGCTTAGATAACATGTGCCTGCCCTATTGTCAGTCATGATTAGAATAGGGCAATATTTAAATATAGTATGTTCAACATTTCAAACAGGAAAAATAACAATTCCAGTGTCTACTTATACCCTAAATGTAAAAAAGGAATATCCATGAACATACCTTTGGATGGATAACTATACCAAAAACTTTTCAAAGAAGGAAAACAAGGAATTATCCAAATAAGAAAAAAGAAAAGGACCACAGAGCAAAAGATAAACTGCTAAATCCCTTCATATCTCTTTTATTAAGGAATTATTCTAATGGATTAGTCTAGTTCAAAATTGAGCTTTTAAATATTTAAGTCCTAAGAAATTAGAAGAACAGGAAAAATTTTTGCAGCTTCTTATTTTCCCTATACATAACATAATTTTGCAAAAGCAGAAGGGCAGCATTACTAGGCTACATTCAACAATATTTTACTTTCATGGTGAGAAGGACAAAGTAGGATTTTATTGGTCTAGTAGGTATGGTTTCATTAAGTGATTTTATAGACTGTTCACCTAATGCTGACACAAATGAGGCACCATGTCCAGGAAAATGAAGCCATAAGATAACACAAGTGCCATTACTTTTTTTTTCTGATCTAGACACAACTTAATAAAGCTACAGTCAAGTACACTACACACATCTTAGCTAAACATATTTTAAGACTGGTGAATCTAACAAAACTTTGTTCAGTCTTCTGTATTGCCTATATTGCAGATTCATTCTTGCAGTATATTACCTACTACCTCAGTCTAAGTGCTGGATGAATTTGCTAGCATACACTGACATTATCCTCTTACATAAATTCTAATGGGATGAACTGATAATTTAGAGCCTGTGACTGCATAAAGCCAAAGCCCTTGCCTGGGTGAAAGACCAGAATGTATAATTATATAAGTAGTAAAAGAACTCAATATATATTTACATGCAATGTAACTTTGGAGAAAATCATTTTTTATTTAAAAATAAACAAAATTTTGAAGTTCCCATCAACTTTTTAAATGCTTCACCTAACAAATAGATAATGAGTTAGAATATTTTTCTGCTTCTAGTACAAATTAAAAAAAATAATTATGAGGGAAGATTTGTAGAGGGTATCTGAATTCAATAGGCCAACAAATAAAAAGCTGTATTAAATATATTTTGCAAGACATATTTTACTAGTGAAAATATTTTTTATACCGTGAGAACCCGAAATGGTTTTGCCAAATAAATCAAATTTAGAGGAAAAACTTTATCAAGGTCAGAAGAATTCTGTAGAAGAATTTTCTCCGATTTTTAAAAATACAATTTAAAAATTACTTTTAATTGTGGTAAAATATACATAACATAAAATTTACAGTCTTAACCATTTTTAAGTGCACAGTTCATAAGAACATTCATACTCACTGGTGGCTGTGCAACCAATGTCTAGAAATTTTTTCATCTTGCAAAACTAAAAGTCTATGCACATTAAACAATTCTCCATTCTCCCCTGACCATAGTCTCTGGCAACCATCCTCTTATTTTCTGCCCCTATGATAGTAATTACCCTAAGTTCCTCATATAAGTGGAATCATACAATATTTGTCTTTCTGTGGTTCACTTATTTCACTTAGTATATAGCCTCAAGTTTCATCATTTTGTTTTGCAGTTTGGTATGTCATCTATTTTGAGGTAGGTTTTGTGGAAACTGTAATGTCTGTGCCTGGATTAATTTTTTTCATGTGGGTTTTTCCACACCATTTGCTGAAAAGACTCTCTTTGTTCCATTATGCTGCCTTTGCTTCTTTAACTGTTAGAGATAAGTTGACTATATTTACAGGTGTCTGTTTCTGGACTTTGTATTCTTTTCCATTGATCCATTGCCTATGCTTTCGCCAATACCACACTACCTTGATTACCGCAAGTTTATAGTAATAATGAAGTTGGGTAGTGTCAACCCTCCAACTTTATTATTCTCCTTTAATATTGTGTTGGTTATTCTGTGCTTTTCCCCATCCATATAAACTTTACAATCAGTTTGCACACATCTACAATATAACTTGCTGGTATTTGGACTGGGATTACATTTTAGATCAAGATGGGGAGAAATGATACCTTAGGAAGAACTGACATATTGACTCTTCCTAAGCATGAAAATGGACTCTCTTTCCATTTATTTAGTTCTGTGTATTAACCTTGTATACAGCAAACCTGTTATGGTTGCTTATTAGTTGTAGGAGGTTTTGGTTGTTTTTTTGGATTGTCTACCTGGACAATCATGTCATCTGCAAAGATAATTTATTTCTTCTTTCCTAATCAGTATACCTTTGCTTTCCTTTTCTTGCTTTATTGCATTAGCTAGAACTTAAGTACAGTGTTGAAAAAGAGCTGTGAAAGGGGACATACTTCCATTGTACTTAGTTTTAGAAGGAAAGATTCCAGTTACTCACCATTAAGTATGATGTTAGCTGTAGGTTATTTCTCAATATTCTTTATCAAAATGACAATGTTCCCCTCAATTGCTAGTTTATTGAGAGTTCTTATCAATAATTTCTGTTGGATTTTTTCAAATACTTTTTCAGAATCTATTGATATAATGAAGTGATTTTTCTTTCTTAATCTGTGATGTGATAGATTATATTCATTGAGTTTTGAACATTGAATCAGATTTGCAATAAATCTGATTATAAATATGATAATTATAAATCCCACTTGGTCAGGGTGAATACTTCTTTTTATATGGTGTTGGATTCAATTTCCTAATATTTTGTTGGGGATTTTTGCATTTATGCTCATGAGAGATACTGTTCTTTAGTTTTCTTTTCTTAGAATGTCTTTGCCTTTTTTTTGTATTAGAGTAATGGTGGCCTCATAGAATGAGTTAAGAAGTATACCCTCTGCTTCTATCCTCTGAAAGAGATTTCAGAGAACTGGTATGATTTCTTTCTTAAATGTTTAGTGAATGCAACTGAGCCTGGTATTTTCTGCTTTGGAAGGTAAATATTTTGAATTCAATTACCTCAGTAGATATTGGTCTACTTAGATTTTATATATCTTGTGTGAGTTTTTGCAAATTGTTTATTTCAAGGAATTGGTCCATTTCATCTAAGTTATCATATCGGTGGGCATAGAGCTGTTCATTATGTCCATTATTCTTTTAATGTCCATAAGATTTGTAGCGCTGTCCCTACTTTCATTTTTGATATTAGTAATTTGTGTCCTTTCTTTATTCATTAGCTAAAGGCTTATTAATTTTATTGATCTTTACAAAAAAAATAGTGTTTGGTTTCATTGATTTTTTCTATTTATTTCTGTTTTGAGTTTCATCAATTTGTACCCGAATTCTCATTTGCTGGTATCTTGAAACTTCATTTTTGTAGCTTTGATTCTTTAACTTCACACATTTATTTAAATTTTTTCTTTTCAATTGGCAAATTAATAAAACGCTAAAAAGAGAAAATAATAATTAGTTAAGAAAATAAACAATATTTTGAGTTATGCAACCAAAGCATAAAAGCTCTTGTTAGTTTCCCTATAATTATTCACATCAGAATTTCATTTTCTCAAAAAACCTGTTTTTGTATGTTTCTTACCTATGTGTGTAGTTTTGTTATTCTTTGTATTTGTTATAAAATAGTATGTTGCATGAAAGAAACACAATGTATTAAGCTATTATACACAATAGATTTTCTTTATGAATTTTTTGCTATCAGAAGCACTATTGGCATGATTATTCTTGTACAGTTATTTTAATGTACTTTATGAGATGGATTTCAACCAAGACTATTTTATAATCTGGCATCAGCATACTTCTATGGTGAGAGGGAAAACATGATTATTTCCCCCACCTGATTGCTGCATAGTCAAGTCACTTCGTATCCTATAGCCTTTGAAATCATTTATGCAATGTTCAGGTAAATGGCTGCCATATCTCTTTGGAGAAGGAATAAAGATATAGTTATTGTACATGGCAGAGTTTCAGAGATTTTAATCATGAAGAGCTGGCTTCCCTTTCAATAGATGGGATCTGGGTTGGACAACAATGTCAGTTCTGAAAATTGAGCAGAGGTTGTGATTTTTCTTAGCTGCTCATCCACCTTTGATCGTATTATATTGGTTTAACAGATTATAGCAATTTCTGACTGCCATTTGGTCCTCTGCACTATTATGGTTAATACAACCATGATTCCTTTCATTTCAGAATCCTATCATCACTAAGATCAGTCTTACAGTAGAATCTTTATTGTCAACACATGACCAACAAATGATAGCTCACACTTAACTTCTTAACAATGCTGGAGCACTTATCCATCACATTCTTTATACCATAGCTGAATGAGTGGCTCTCTGAGGATCTGAGTCACCTGGCTGGTTTCCTGATCTTACAGAACAAATCCATTGTAACAGACTCCGTTCTCTGAGTTTATTGTTTCTTTCTCGAAACTTTGTCACAGTTTAAATCTCCTTTCCTTCTCTCTCTCTCTCTCTCTCTCTGTATCCACGTGTGACATAAATATATGATAGCTCTTGTATTTCTTCTCAAAGTTTGATGGGGCCATCCCAACAGTGTGTTAGGTTTGATTGCAGGTGCACCTGAATGTAAGTAAAAGTTGCACACACAAACACACACATACACAACCTGTGTAAAATAAAGCTCAAATTTGCCTTATCATTGCTTTGTGATGGCACTGCTGTTAGTTACAATAATGGATAGCTGGTATGTGGGCAAAAGGGACTTGCAAAAGGCTCTGTGATGGTCTGACAAGTGATTTCCTGTAGAAATAAACTAAATGATCCTGTATATGTCAGAATGAAGCAGAGTACATGAATAAATTATTTCAATATTGAAATGGCTGAAAACAACAGAGGTTCATTTTCTTCTCACATTCCATGTCCATCCTTTGTCCTCCCTCTGGACACTGTGATCCTTGCAGCCTTCAACTGGGGGTGAAAACTGAGAGAAGCCTCCACACTTGGACCTCAACTCTTGTCAAAGCAGGGGAAAGAAATCCCATAAATCACAAACTGATCCATACAAGCCTCTGCTTACAGTTTATTGGCCGAGACAAGTGAATAACCCAACTAAATTAAAAGAGAGGACAGATATAATTCTCTTATGCATTTGGAAGAAAAATAGTGGGAAATACTGGTGAGAACAATGATATTTCTATTATGGGCTCAGAGTATTGTGGAGTCAAACTTCTAAGTCATGCTAGACTAGCAAGGTATTGTAACAACAATAAATTCATTATATTAATGCTAATATTATAAAGGCAATGCAATTTAAAAAAAAAAAGGGTTAAATTTTCCCTGGTGCCAAAAAGGAAAAAAAGACCTTTTCCCCTCTTTTCTTGGAGAATTTCTGTGAGAAAATTTGTAAATGTAAATCTTTTTTCTGTTTCTTTGATATGTAAGTCTTTTTTTAAAGCTTAATAAACCTCTTACTAGTTTTACAACTTGAGCCATACTTTTGAAATGTAAACATTAAGGAAGATAGCATTCCCATATTATAATATTTGTTATAAAGATAAGAGAAATTTTAATTTTGGATAAAGGTAATTGACACAGATGTCCATTCCAAATACCAGGTGCAATTCAGATGAACTGTGTAGAGAAAATGGTATTGTCAAGTCTTTTCATATGAAGACAAATTATTAGTTATATTGAGAATGTGCATATAATGGATTGTGTCTGCCTGGGTATATAAAGAGATAAGATTTCATTCTGCAATCTCATTAACAGATTACCTGTGATGTTCATAACAATGTAGTTTGAGACTTACCCAATATTAAAAATGATTTCTCTCTTTTCCACATTTGTGGAGAGGTTTTTTATAATTGCCAAGAAATTTTATTTTTAATTTTTCCCCAACAGAATGATAGTTTAGTGACTACATATATGTCATTTATATACATATATATGAGATATATTTAAAAGTCAGAAACTAATGGTTTTGAAAAATGAAGTTGCTTGTACATGATTTGTCAATGAACAAAATTTCCTTTTAATATTTGTGGTCTTGTCACACTGCATGCATATTAAGAACACAGTAATAATATAGAGCCTAAATAAAAATACAAAAATCTAATATTTTCATATATTAGTAAACTATTATGTATAAGCAGACAGAATAACAATGATAGCAATATTCATGATTATATTAATATTCAGTGCATAATTTTTTAAATTTACATGAAAAAAATCACATATATGGATAAAGAAAACATGCATCATTAAATGTGTGAATGCATACACAATATATATTTGTATGTATTTTGCCTACACAAGAATATATGTGATGATTTTACACAACTGAACACTAATTATTATCATTTCTGGTTATCAAACTATCATTTTTGACATTATTAGTTTTGCTTGTAACTAAAATCATTTTATATACATAAAACATATAGATAAACATATATATATAGAGAGATTTAAAAAATAAATGTGTTCCTATATTATAAAGCAAATATATTTCAGAACAAGAATTAGGATGCAGTTTTATTTGACTCCAGAGTACACTATACTTTCAAATATAGTGCAATAGGCAGAATAATGCCCCATTCCCAGAGATACCTAAGTACAACCTGTAAATTTGCTGTAGTGTATGTCTGTTTAATGAAAGGTACTTTGTAGATGTGAACAAATTAAGGATTTTGAACTGGAAAGATTATACTGCATTATTCATGTGGGTCTGATGAAATCACAGTGATGAAAGAGGGAATAGGAGAATCAGTCAGGGAAGGTGATGTGAGGATGGAAGCAGAGGTCAAAGTCGGGGAAGATACTGAAAATGCTTTGTTGTTGGCATTGAACTTGGGATGCGGTAACATAAACCAGTGAATGGAGGAGGCATCTAGAAGCTGGTAAAGGCAAGGAAACGGATTCCTATGTGTAGCCTCAAGAAGGAATGCAGCCATACTGACATCTTGATTTTAGCAGAGTGCAAGTAATTGTAGACTTCTGCCCTGCAGAATTGTGATAATAATTGTGTGACAAATTTGTATTGTTTTAAGCTGTTTGTAGTAATTTGTTACAGAAGTGACAGAAACCTAACACCTAGGGTGTGTTGAATACTGTCATATACACTTTCCATGCATTCTTCTCTCTTCCCCAGCATCCTCTTTGCCCTGCATGGTTTTACCTAATAATCATTTTACCTTTTCTTTAGCTTTCATTTGGATAACCAAATTGGAGAGCACTAACAAGACATTCTTAGCACTAGAATCAGGTGGCTTGAAGAGGTTTTCCTGTAAGCTCCCTCCTGTCAGCTTGCACACAGGCTGTATTCTTCCAATGAGGGTCATAGAATTTCTCAAGTGGCATGTTCTTCATATCTGTTTGGATTTGATTACCATTTATTCCCTCTCCTCTCCTTTCCTTGCAAGGTTTAAGGGTACAAAGATTTCCCTGTTGTTACTGCACTGCATTATTCCTTAGATGGTTTCTTTATACTCTGCTTGATTCCTTGTAAAAAGTGTTTTTATTAAACACCTGAAATAACCCATTTATCAGCAAAATGGTACTACCTTCTAATTATATCCTAAATTCATCTACTGTCTTTCTGCTACTATCACAAGCCTTCAGCATTCATAACTTGAAATATATCTGTACTTGGAGTAACTTGTCTAAAGTTCTAAATACTCGCTTTCACTACCTGGAAACTGTGGCCCCAAACATAAGTTATTCGCCCCAGTTAATATTGATGATTTATATTTACATGAGTAAGTACCTTCTATAGATGACTTTATTTACTCCTGTTTGGATCTTCTTTCCAGTTCTGAAACAGAAGAAAAGCTTTCATGATCAATTCTTCCTTTCAAAGTAAAACTGCCACTGCTTTAAGGCAGAAGTTTATTTTCTACTTGCTTCATGCCAAATGAAGTCCTTGGACTGGTTTATTAGCTTCTTTCTTCCACACACTTGCCAAGTAATGAGACTCAAATAGCTATGTAAATTCATTAATCTCACAAAGCAATTAGTGTAAAATCCAATGACTGT
Organism: Smutsia gigantea; assembly: GCA_032199065.1. Taxonomy (NCBI): domain Eukaryota; kingdom Metazoa; phylum Chordata; class Mammalia; order Pholidota; family Manidae; genus Smutsia; species Smutsia gigantea. The sequence continues at coordinate 204,812 of JAVSCE010020781.1, read as the reverse complement.
TAAATTATTTCAAAACGAATTAGTTACAACATAACATTTCATTTTCATGATAACCCTCATTTATTTACACACTATGATAATTTTGATTAAATAAATGCAAAGATGTATTAAACAGAGCAGCCCAAAGCTTGGTCATCCCTTGTAAAAGTACCTTCTAAGACCTACCATTAAGCGAATTAATGCATATAAGACATTTGGTATACTGGCTGCCAAACAGTGATCATGAATTGTGCAAGCCTCTTTCTTTCACCTACTATAGGTAGTCAACATGGCTTGTTAAGAATGAAGTTCTTCTGTTTCAATGTATTCTGGAGAGATCTCATTTCACAATTCTTAAGAGGAAAAAAATTAAAACCCCAGAAATTCCTCTAATACTTCACTTTTTATCTCTTTTAGTGTGTTTCTTTTTATAATGTTTATACCACTCTAAGATTGAAAATGATATTGTGGGTATAGCAGGATAACCCTATTTGAATGAGATATGGGAGTAATATGCAATGAGTGTTCAATTCTTTAATTATTTGAAATAATCTTGCATGTGTTCCATCAACATATTTATTAAGCACTTCTGCTCTGATATAAATTATGACACATACAGCACCTTAGATGATAGAAATCTGTGATTACAGTATATGTTTAATATAAAAAGCAGTGTATATTCAGTGAGATTTGGGTATAAGCCTTGGCTCTCTCACCTAACCAAGCAACATAGTATTTGTATCTTGATTTCCTCCTTTGCAAAATGAATTATGGTGAGCGCGATGAATGCCAGGATGATCACATTCTTATATTTTATATATTGGCTGTGATTCATAGCTGGCATGCCTATTAAAATCCAATATAAAGCAATATATGTGAAAGAAGTCTGTAAACTTTAGAGAAATTTGCATGCTATAAATACAGGTTTGCTGATTTTAGGGAACTAATTGTTCAGTTACCTAAATGAAAACTAATCTGAAAAATATTTTTAGAAGATGTTTTAGTTGTGAGTGGGGTTATTTTATTTTGGGTGGTATGATGTTTGGCTGGAGAAAGTGGACGATGGTATGGTAGATGAGTTAAAATGCAATTATGTAATATTTTCCTGTTTTCTATGAAAAGTAAATACTGTCATTTAGTTGGTTCTGTTTCCCACCATGTTCCCAAATATATATCAGCCATACTCTTTGGCTGTAAGCAGCCATAATATTGGAGAACACAGCAGCTATGTTCAAATAAGGAACATTTTGGAAACCTGGAAAACTAGATTACTTTAATGACGTCAGCATACTGCATAGAGACAAGAAATGCTGGTTTTAAAATTTTTATTAATAGAAAAGCTTATGTAAACCATAAAAAAAATAATTTCTCTAATAAGAGTACATCAGACCTGGTGAGTTTTCTTCTTTTCCCTCCCCTTTATTTACTCAATCCTTTTTCTTTACTGAGGTGTTTCTTAAATAACCAAAATTTAACTAATAAACTAAATTGCTTGAACCATCATCAGTTAAACTGCTTGAATTCTTGCATCATCTAATTCTTGAAGACATCTTAGAGTCTATTACATTAAATTTAGCTTTATATGTTGATGATTTTATATTAACAGAATGTTAAATAATAGGGAAACTGTTTTCATACTGGGCCATCAGAAAACACTGTATGGGGTAAAGCAGAAGTGTTAGAACACAGTGGTCTCAACTACAAAAAGAAATGCATGAAAAATTACACAAATATCTACTCATTCATTCAGGTTATACCTTTCCAAATATTTTAATAAGATGTGGGAGTAATACCCAATGAGTGTATTAAATAAATGCAAAGATGTAATGTATTAAACAGAGCAGCCAAAAGCCTATTTGTCCTTTGTAAAAGTACCTTCTATGACCTACAACCATAGGTTATAAGTGAATTAATGTATATAAGACATTTTCCATACTGGCTGACAAATAGAGATCATGGGTTGTGCAAGGCCACTTGTTTCACTCACTGTAGATAGTCAACATGGCTTGTTAAGAATGATGTGAAATTCTTCATTCTTCAAAAGGTTGCACTTTTGACTTGAATACAAAGGAGTGTTAGAATTCCAGTGTTTTGGTTCTCTTCATAATTAATTCCAATGTTCCAAAACCATTAGACCTTTATAAGTTTATTGTTTAGGTTTTAGCAATTAACTTCATACCTCATCACTTATTAATGTACTTTATATAATGTAGGAAGCTATAAGTAACTACTGAATATTCTATAGGAGAAAGGGGAATTAAAATGTAAGAATTCAAGAAAATCTTTCTGAAAGTATTAATGCTTAAGTTGAATATTGAAAGATGAGCAAGAAAAAAATCATAAAAATATAAAATCTATTTGAAGCAATAGCAATAGCTTATGAAATGAACTTCACAAATTTATAATGTGGTCACCTAATGTTGCATGACAAATCACCCCAAAATTTGGTGCTTAAACCAATAATGATTTTATTTTATTTTTTTGCTCACAATTCTGTAATTCAGTTTGCAATGGGTTCAGCAGATTAGTTTACCTCTGCTCCAGGTGGTAACAGCTGGGCTCCCATATATGTTTGCCTGTGATCTGGGATGGCTGGTTCAATGGGGGCCTCTATTCATGTTCTGCCTTACTCTCCAGGAGACTAGCCCAGGATTTTGCACATCGTAACAAAAGAATCCCCAGGAATAAGAGCAGACAAGTTCTGATATAGGAGAATTTATTCACCTTTGCTGGTGTCACATGCTAATATTGGAAAACCGTAATCTATATAGAGGAGAACTGCACATGGACATAGATAAATGGAGGCATGAATCATTAAGGGCAAATTATTGTTAGGAACATTCTATCACATGTGCTTTGACAAACAAAGGGGCTAGAATGCTTACTATGCAGAGACTGTCATGCAGTGTTTTATGTATGATAAGGGGCTTAGATTTCACACTTTAGGGAACTGGAAATCATTGAAATGTGTCTCATACTAATAATGTGTAATAATAATATCACATTGTAAAAGAAAATCCAACAATAGAGACTAGCTGAGATGACTATAGAAGAGGATACAAATAAGTCCTCTTCTTTTTGTGTAGGAATTATATTAGTTTCTTTGTTTAATAAACTGAGATTGGCTGGCTTGTTCTTAATGGCATCTCACATAAAACTCCTCTGTTGAAACAATCCCGAATATGATGGTTTTTGAAGGTGGGGCATTTGGGAGATGATTATGTCATGAGGGTTGAGTATTAAAAGGTGAGTAAGAAGTCAGAAAAAATAAGATCATGAGGCTCAACCCTCATGGATGGGATTAGCAGCATTTTAAGGGGCCACAGAGAGATCCCTGCCCTTTCACCATGTAAGGACACTGAAGACAGTTGTTTATGGGCCAGGAAGTGGGCCCTCATCAGACACTGAATCTGCCTGCATTTGATCTTGTACTTCTGAGCCTCCAAAACTGTGAGTATAAATATCTCTTGCTTATAAGCTATTCAGTTTATGGTATTTTGTTATAGAAACCTGAACGGACAAGGACAGTAATAAATAGGTTTTAAATATTATCTGAACTATATTTTTGTTATGGTAATTCTTAAAGTTGGTAATTCTTTGGTGCTCTTTGTGTGTGCACATGCTGTACTTTGCATAGATCTCACTTGCTTAACTGATGCCCATATGTATGGTCTCCACAGTTCCTGATGTAAGAATGCATCATAATACCATTAGTTTTAAAATATTTTGACACAGCAATGAGTGAATTTCCATTCACTATCTTTTAATTCGCTTCCCACTCAGCACAGCTGGAGCCCATCATCTCTTTTACTGCCCAGCTGTCTGAATAGTCATCACATTACTGATTTGGGGCTAGTAAGTAACAGCCAAGGAGGAGTAACAATAGATGTATCTCAAGGACACTTCTGATTAATTTATCCTTGTCTAGACATGGAGAGATTCTGTTTTAGTGTCACGTATTCTTTAGAAATATTTGTGTATCAAACATTATACTTATCCAATATTCTTTGACTGAATTTGGTTGAATAAAAACATTAGAACAGTTATTTTAAACTCAAATGCCTTTCCATTGAGTAGTAAAAAGCTACACTCTAAATTAATAATAAGAACAAACTCTTCATTTTTTAGGAAATGGGTTAATGTATGGTTTAGAATCCAAATGCTAATTCCAAATCATATATTTCCCTCCACACATAAATGCTAAAAGAAAGTAAATTAAGTTTTCTTTTACCACTAAATCTGAATGCTTCCCAAGGTTTTGTATGATATTTCAAATTTTTATTTCTAATTTTGAATTATCAGTTTTGTAGTCTGGAGGAGTAGTAAATTTTTTTTTGGCAAAAATCTAGAAAGTATCTGAGTAGCCATCAAAAGTAGATTCAATAAGTAAACTGTGGCCAATTAATGCAATACAAAATTTTAAAAATCTAAGTAACAAATGAACATGGATAAGTTTAAAAATATACATTGAGTAAAGAAGAAAACCACAATTATCTCAATTGTGATTATATATGGATATATCTGTATTTATTTCATATTTATATTTATATATATGAACATTAAGTCATAAACATTAGATATATACAATACTTATTTGTCAAATTTGCCTCACTAAAGCTGGGGTACACAGGTGATACCATGAAGAAAATCACACAAAAACCTTATAAATATATGTGAACACATATTTTTTAAAATACAAGAAAATTTTAAAAGAACAAATCACAGGAAAAATCATATGTGGCTTTCATATAACATTCTAACATAAATAGAACTAAATATATTTTTTAAAGATAGGTATATATGTAGTGATATATTAAAGAAAAGACATTTTAAAGATGAAAATTTCATTATAGTGGTTAGCTTTGGAGGACTGAAGGGGATGTAAATATGAAGGGCACATTTTGTGGGCTTCTAAAGAACTGGTGTCATTCTATTTCCTGGATATAGAAGGGTTTATTCAGTACACCTCTTTGAAATTTTCATAGCTTCTTTGCATTATATTGCGTTTTATAACTTACTGTATAAACATTTTAAAAATAACCAAAACCTGATTAAAAATCATAAACAACCCACCATAGGCTTAATTTTTTAAAGAAAAATGTAAAATCATGGTAAATAAAAAGAACAAAATGAGGAAAATAAAAATGTATCTATATGCTACTACTAAGCATCTACAGCAATTGCATTTTAAAAATAAATAATAAAAGATGAAAAATTATGTACCATAAATATTCACTAATTAAACCTTGGAAAGCAATACTTAATATCAAAGAAAATGAATTCAGGCAAAAAAAAAAGTATAAATAGGAAAAGGAAAACTAGTTCATAATTATAAAATAAAGAAAAAACTATGAAGAAATAAAAATCTGAACTTCATATACCTAAAATATAGCTTCAAATATGAGTGTTTATGTGTATAAATTAGGCAAAATCTTACTGTGATGACATATGTATGATTAGCTTCTAACACATCTAACATAAAAACATACAGATCTAAATTTAAAAACTAGAAATGACATAAAATATGTGAATTAAATAATAAATCAAATTATGTCTCTATATGTGTGTAAAACCATACAGCCTGACTGGAATATTCATATTCTTCCTCTGTCTATTCCTCAGTAATTATTACCCTTTCATATAGGCTTATATAAGCATAATATGTGCAACAAACATTTAACATTAAAATAAAACAAGTAATCATCTTTTCTTCATACAGGGATGTGTCCCTGCTTATTACTTCCATGCATTTTTCTTTTCTTTTCACCTGCATCCTTTCACAAAGCATGGGTTGAATGCATTCTGCGATGTATCAAACCTTTATTGGCTGCTGCAGACACTGAGATGAATAAAATTACTCATGCTCTCAAGTATTTCACAATATACCTCACATTCTCATAAAAAATTGTTACAATTTATGAAAAGAAAAATACATTACCAGTATAAAAGAGAGCAAGTAGGAACACATTGCTCATAGTTGGGATGGAAGCCAGGAGTTTCCTCTTTCAACTGTAAACCTCAAGATTGGCTAAGATGAAGATGTTAAAGATTCTGGTTTTCTATCTATATCCACTGGTAGGAACAGGTTTAAAACAATTACATTAAATTTGTTAAACTCACTGATATGGTGCTATCTCTTTACTTACATTATTATTACCAAGTGTCCAAAGTATCAACATAATTCAGCCTTTCTGCTTTTAACTGTACTTCATTTCACATCGTTTAAATCCACAGTTGGGCAGGCACTTTACTTCCACAATCTTGTTGCCTGTCACTTGGAGGACTTGTGTAAGAAATAAGTACAGAACCTTTCTAGTCATTAATTAACTGTTCAGAGAGGAGGATACCTGCTGTTCATCCAGTTCTGTGTTATATGTGCTGACCTTGAAGCTGTTACTGACTGAAGAAGTCTTGACTAGAGTTTATTTCAGATTCAGTTACACATTGTATTCCTGTATGGATCTACAACTCTTTTAAATATCCATAACATTATTAAATTACTAAAAAGGAAGTAGTAGTAATGTCTCCATAAAAGAGGAAATAACACACATTTACAGAGAGACTGGTACGAAATAAAACCAAAGCCAAACATCCATGAATGTCTAAATTAATCTTTGAAAGCATATCATGTACTGTATAGAATAGTCTATTTTTCCCCTTGGCATGTCACTCTGTTGGGATTCTTTCATATCTCACATGTGTTATCTCAGGGAATAATGGTGGTGGAGAGGTTTGCGGAGGGAAGTGCTGCCTATGACTACATGCTGGTGCTGACAGAACCTGACTACATAGAGTATGTTGATTTCTCCCCACAGGTCTAGGATCAGTTTAAAATCTTACATTGACCCTACATTTCACTAACATGAATTCCAAAGGAAAAATTATTCTCCTCTGTTACTTCTAACAGACAGTATTTGTATTAGTTTCCTAGGACTGCTCTAACAATTTGCCACATTGGCAGCTTAACACAACAGGATTTTTTTTCTCTCAGTTCTGGAGGCCACAATTCTGAAATCAAGGTATGAACAGAGCTGCACTCCCTCCAAACGCTCTATGGAAAAATCCTTTCTCCATTCTTTCAGCATCTGGTGGCTCCAGGAATTTCTTGGCTTGTGACATTGTAATTGTAGTCTCTGTCTCCATCTTCACACAACATTCCCTTCTGTGCCTTCTCTTCCTATAAAGTCACTTGTCACTGGATTTAGAATAAGCGTAATCTAGGATGATCTCATCTCAAATTCATTAATTACATCTGCAAAGTCCCTTTTCCAAATAAGATCACATTTACAGGTTCCAGATAGGCATATACTTTGGAAGGCCATCATTCAACCAACTATATAGTAGCTAAGGGTGCATAAAAAATAATGTTAGGGTTAGCAAACAGTTCTATGCTTAGTATATATCTTTGCTTTTAGTAACTTTGTTATGTTTATTTTATATTGTGATATTTACTCTAGGTCTTGCTCAGGCAGAGCAAAATAATAGAACTTTTAGATATTTCTAATGTACAACTGCTTTGTTATTGCCTGATAATGCTTAGACTAGATTGTACTATATGTGCTTCCAAGAAAACTCCCAAAATATAATCTACACTAGCTTCTGTAAATCATCCCAGGAGACCCCTCTTCTTGCTCCTGGCATCTTGTTTTATCTGCATGTTAGTTGGTGAGTAATGAGCAATGCAAGAGATGTCTTTTCCTAAACTTATTTTATGAAAATATTTCACCTGATCAGAGATCATCACCATTTATTTAACTTTATCCCCCTATTCATGCCCTTTAATATGTTTCATGAAATGTTATTGTTTTTGATTTTTAAAAAGTGATAGGGGTTTTTCACATCTACAATGATAAAAGGAATCTTGGGGACAAAATGCAATTTAAATAAGATGCATTTGTGAGATGTTGTTTATATCTACACTTGCTATAGGAGAAAGATGAAAAAATGTAATGGCTATGATATCATTTGTAGCTGTTTTAATATATGATTTTGAAGTAGGTTTCCTGTAAAACCAGTGATAGGATCATTGTTTCAGTAAATATTGTTAGTTTCAAAAAACAGAACAAGCTCCAGCTATTTTGAGAGAAATATAATTTATTTATGCTTCCTATATACTCCTGTCACCATACAATCTTCAGTTTACTATTTTTATTGATAATTAGGTAATTGTCCTTCCACTGAAATATATTGAAAAAAAAAGAAGACAGGACAGTTGTCATAGTCTTGCAGAAAACTATGAAGGTATTCCTGTTCCTATCAGATGAAAGCAGACTGCTCTGATCTTTCTTGCAAAGGAAGTAGCCCATTTATTATTTTTATATCACATTCCATAATGCATATTAATTTATTACAGCAAAGTTGCTAAATATAGGTAACACATTTGAGTATTTGTATGAAATATTTTGGTTAGGATACTCTAACCAAATATTTTGGAAGGGCATACATTTTTTACTCTTCATGATTCAAATTCAATTTCCCACCACCACAGTCCCTACAAGTCAAAGACTGAGAGTCAGTTTTGCCTCCTCTTCCCGTTACAGTAATGGGCTTTAATTACTCACCCTACCTTTACCCTTTTGGCTCTGTCAATCTGAAATGTCAGTTCTTCTAATGGTATCAGAGGCCCATCTCAATGGTGGCATCTCCTACCCTCGTCCCTGGCCTCCCACTCCTCACACAACCATTTTTAAAAATTGTTTTTTATTTTGTTATTATTAATATATACAATTGTATGAGCAATATTATGGTCACTAGACTCCCCCTATTATCAAATCCTGACCACATACCCCATTACAGTCACTGACCATCAGCATAGTAAGATGCTATAGAATCACTACTTTTCTTCTCTGTGTTATATTGCCTTCCCCATGTGCCCCCCCCATATTATGCATGCTAATCGTAATGACCCTTTGTCCCCCTTATCCATCACTTCCCACCCATCCTCCCCAGTCCCTTTCCCTTTGGTAACTGTTAATCTAGTCTTGGTTTCTGTGAGTCTGCGGCTGTTTTGTTCCTTCAGTTTTTTCTTTGTCCTTATACTCCACAGATGAGTGAAATCATTTGATACTTGTCTTTCTCCACCTGGCTTATTTCACTGAGCATAATACCCTCTAGCTCCATCCATGTTGTTGCAAAAGGTAGGATTTGTTTTCTTCTTATGGCTGAATAATATTCCATTGTGTATATGTACCACATCTTCTTTATCCATTCATCTACTGATGGACTCTTAGGTTGCTTCCATTTCTTGGCTATTGTAAATAGTGCTGCGATAAACATAGGGGTGCATATGTCTTTTTCAAACTGGGCTGCTGCATTCTTAGGGTAAATTCCTAAGAGTGGGATTCCTGGGTCAAATGGTATTTCTATTTTGAGTTTTTTGAGGAACCTCCATACTGCTTTCTACAATGGTAGAACTAATTTACATTCCCACCAGCAGTGTAGGAGGGTTCCCTTTTCTCCACATCCTCGCCAACATTTGTTGTTTTTTTCTTTTGGATGCTGGCCATCCTAACTGGTGTGAGGTGATATCTCATTGTGGTTTTAATTTGCATTTTTCTGATGATTAGCAATGCAGATACCACCTTGTTTTTATATTTTCCTTCATGTTATGGCAGCTCAGGCATATTCACTTCACATACTATTTACCAGGGACTGATTTTGCCAAGCCAATTTTCAATCAGTCAACAAAGTAATTCAACCATATTCAGTATGGAATCTTGGGAAAATCCACAAATATTGTAAATGCCACATGTTCTCGTTTTGTATTTTGACTTTGGGTTTAGAATCCATCCCTCCATTTATTACTGAGAGTTTCTCTTTTGCCTAACTCCACTCAGGCTCACACAGGGAAAAGTAGACTGAAAAATGTGTTTCCAGCTAGCCAAGTGCCACATAAACAATCACATTGGATAATGTTATTCATTACATCATCACTACATTCAACTGATTCTAATACTCCAAATGGAGAAACCTCTCAAGCTGCTTAATGATCTGATCCCAACAATCCATTTTGAATAACTGTTTTACGGAATATTCTGGGGAACCTCTGTGGGTATTTTAATGACAAGTACTTTAATTCAGGAAATTTATCACATAGGTTATGAAAGAGATGCCAAGTCAAACAAGAGATTGTTGAAGCAACTCAAAGAACAAGATGTCAGTGGCCACTCTTTGGAATTAGATGAGGTAATATTAATAGAAACAACAAATGGAATTCATCTGGAATATAAGGTCCTTTCAATGACTGGAGATCTGAAATCATGGAAAGAGAGATTGTTTTATGGAGAGTAAGCCCCATGGTGGAGAATCAGCCACTACTAGAATTGGTGAGAGATGTGAGTGAATGAATAAAAGATGGAAACACCTGCTTTCTCTACTTCTCTTGTTCCCCATGCTATCAGCATCAATACCTGTTGACTGAATTTACCTGGGAGGCTGTGTAAAGGGATTCTGAGGAAAGGAGAAGAGTGAGCAGTAGACGAAAATGATTAATAGGCAATGATTGATATACATCTAAATGGTTGCTAATATATCAGATATTATAGAAGAATTATATGAATGGATAACAATTAATTTATGCATACACAGTTGGATTGCCTTGAGAATTCTTCTTAATATACTCCAAACTTTTAAGTTTTTGAATTATGTCCCCTGTAGAAATATAGAAAAAATAACCTCCTTGATAGCTTAACTTAAAGTAAATGAATATGAAGTAGTCTAATAAATTTTTATAATGATAGCTGAATATAACATATTTAGAAAAGTCACTCAGATTTCAAATTTTAAAAGAATTTTCTAGTTGTTAGTATGCTAAAATGTCTATACATTAATGCTATGAAAGGGATATATAATGGTTAATAAAACTCAGTAAACAATAGATTTATTTTTCAAAAATACTGAAAACCATAGTATTTAATACACATGACTGAATTTCCAGTTAAAGACTATCTCACACAAAGCACTGCATAATGTGTCAGACCATAGAGCCTTCCAATGAAGAAATATGGCTTAAATATGCAGCAATGTGCAAATAATCAAGTAGCTTTTACCTTCCTAGGATAAACAGCTGGGTATCATTTAACAGAAGTTATTGAAGTTGCTAAAACTTATTTAAAAAATTGACAGTCTCATTTTAAAATACAAACTTTAAACATTTAAATGAAAAGAAGTTGTAGTCATCTTTTATGTGGGCAGCAAGAAAACATGCAAGCACATCAACTGACTGCGTTCAAGTAGGACTGAGTAATAACAGCAACAGCTGCTAACATTTATTGACAACTATTTGATTCATCTATTTTTTCAGTTTCTAAAAAGGTACTACCAATTAATGCCACATGTTCATAGTTCTATAGGTTTGCACATATGAAATTATATTTAATTTACCCAATGATAATTTTTATGTACTCATGCTAGAGTATAAAAGCCCAATTATTCATTTATGGGCATACCATAAGATATTGCAAGTTTGGTTCCAGACCACTACAATAAAGCAAATCAAATGAATTTTTTGGTTCCCCAGTGCATATAAAAGACTTGCTTATACTATAGTTTATTAAGTGTACACTAACATCATATCTAAAAAATAAGACTATATACCTTAATTTAAAAATACATTATTGCTAAAAATGTTAGTGATCATCTGAGCTCTCAGTGAATTGGAATCTTTTTGGTCAAGGAAGATCATGCCTCAGTATTAATGACTGCTGAATGATCAGGGTGGTGGTTTTGAAGACTGGGATGGCTGTGGCAACTTATTTTTATTTTTACTCTTATTAAAGTACAATCGATATACAATCTTCCATTGGTTTCAGATATACAATATAGTGGCTTACCAGTTACCCACATTATTAAATCCTCACTCAACTAGTGGAGATATTATCTGTCAACATAGGAAGATATTAACGAATCATTTGCTATATTCTCCATACTAGACTACTACCCCTGTCATAAACATAGATTATGATTGAGAATTTTCATGAGTGGCAATTTCTTAAAATAAGACAATAATGAAGTTTTCTCATTGATTGACTTTCCCTTTCATGAATGATTTTTCTGCAGCATGGGATGCTGTTGGAGAGCATTTTACCCACAACAGAACAACTTTCAAAATTGGAGTCTATCCTCTCAAACACTGCTGCTGCCTTAACTAAGTTTAGATAATAATTCTAAATCTTTTGTTGTCATTTCAACAATCTTCATAAACATCTTTACTAGGAATAAGTAACATCCCAATAAACCACATTCTTTGCTCGTCTATAAGAAGCAACTCCTTGTTTGTTCAAGGCTTTTTTTATTAATAAAGTATCATTGATATATAACCTTATGAAGGTTTCACATGAGTAACATTGTAACCACAACATTCACCCATATTATCAAGTGCCCCCACACACTTCATCAGAGTCACTGTCCATCAGCCTAGTAAGATGCTATAGAGTCACTACTTGTCTCTCTGTGCTGTATTGCCTTCCAAATGACCCACCTACATTATTTGTGCTAATTATAATGCCCCTTAATCCCCCTCTCCCTCCTTCCCAAACCGACCTCCCCAACCATTTCCCTTTGGTAACTGCTACTTCCTTCTTGGTGTCTGTGAATCTGCTACTGTTTTGTTCCTTTGGTTTTGCTTTGTTGTTCACAGATGAATGACATCATTTGGTACTTGTCTATCTCTGCCTGGCTTCTTTCACTGAGCATAATACCCTCTAGCTCCATCCATGTTGTTGCAAATGGTAGGATTTGTTTTCTTCTTACAGCTGAATAACATTCCATTGTGCATATGTACATCTTCATTTTTTTAAATTAATTAATTAATTAGTTAATTTTTTATTTTGGTATCATTAATCTACAGTTACATGTGCAATATTATGGTTACTAAACTCCCACTTCATCAGGTCCCCGCCACTTACCCCATTACAGTCACTGTCCATCAGTGTAGTGAGATGCTATAGAATCACTACTTGTCTTCTCTGAGTTTGTACCACATCTTCTTTATCCACTCATCTACTGATGGACACTTGGTTTGCTACCATATCCTGGCTATTGTAAACAGTGCTGCGATTAACATAATGAGTGCATATGTCTTTTTGAATCTGGGCACTTGTTGTCTTCAGGTAAATTCCTAGAAGTGGAATTTCCAGGTCAAATGGTATTTCTGTTTTTAGTTTTTTGAAGAATCTTCATACTGTTTTCCACAATGGTTGAACTAATTTACATTTCCACTAACTGTAGGAGTGTTCCTCTTTCTCTGCATCCTCGACAGCATTTGTTGTTGCTTGTCTTTTGGATGTTGACCATCATAAGTGGTCTGAGGTGATGCTCATTGTGGTTTTAATTTACATTTCCCTGATAATTAGTGATATGGAGCATCTTTTCATGTGCCTGTTGGCCATCTGAATTTCTTCTTTGGAGAAGTGTCTGTTCAGATCCTCTACCCATTTTTAATCGGGTTATTTGCTTTTTTGATGTTGAGGCATGAGAGCTCTTTATATATTTCTGATGTTAACTACTTATTGGGTATGTCATATATGAATATATTCTCCCATAATGTAGGATGCATTTTTGTTCTGCTGATGGTGTCTTCTGCTATACAGAAGCTTTTTAGTTTAATGTAATCTCATTTGATCATTTTTGTTTTTGTTCTGCTTGCCTGAGGAGATGTGTTTAGGAAAAAGTAGCTCATATTTATATTCAAGAGAGTTTTGCCTCTGTTTTCTTCTAAGTTTTATGGTTTCATGACTTACACTCAGGTCTTTGATCCATTTTTAGTTTACTTTTGTGTATGGTGTTAGACAATCATCCAGTTTCATTCTCTTACATGTAGCTGTCCAGTTTTTACAACACCAGTTGTTGAAGACACTGTCGTTTGCCCATTGTATATCCATGGCTGCTTTATTGTACGTTAATGGACCATATATGTTTGGGTTTAAATCCGGGCCCTCTAGTCTGTGCCATTGGTTTATGGGTCGGTTCTTGTGCCAGTATCAAATTGTCTTGATTACTGTAGCTTTGTAGTAGACCTTGAAGTCAGGGAGCATAATCCCCCCAACTTTATTCTTCCTTCTCAGGATTGTTTTGGCTATTTGGGGTCTTTTGTGGTTCCATATGAATTTTAGAACTATTTTTTCTAGTTCGTTGAAGAATGCTGTTGGTATTTTGATAGGGTTTGCACTGAATATGTAGATTGCTTTATGCATGATGACATTTTGACAATATTAATTCTTCCTCTCCATGAGCATGGGATGTGTTTCCCTTTATTGGTATCTTCTTTAATTTCTCTGATGAGTATTGTGCTGTTTTCAGAACATAGGTCTTTCACTTCCTTCATTAGGTTTATTCCTAGGTATTTTATTCTTTTCAAAGCAATTGTGAATGGAATTGTTTTTATGATTTCTATTTCTGCTAGTTTATCATTAGTGTATAGGAATGCAACAGAACCCTGTGTATTAATTTTGTATCCTGGAACATTTCTGAATGCAGATATTAGATCTTGTAGTTTTGGAGTGTACTCTTCAGGGTTTTTTACGTACAATATTATGTCATCTGCAAACAGTGACAGTTTAACTTCTTCTTTACCAATATGGATGACTTTTATTTCTTTGTGTTGTCTTATTGCCATGGCAAGGACCTCCAGAACTATGTTGAAAAAAAGTGGAAAGAGTGGGCATCCTTGTTTCTGTTCTTAAAGGGAAAGATTTTAACTTCTCATTGTTAAGTATGATGTTGGTTGTGAGTTTGTCATATATGGCCTTTATGATGTTGAGGTACTTGCCCTCTATACCCATTTTGTTGAGAGTTTTTATCATCAGTGGATGTTGAATTTTGTCAAATGCCCTTTCAGCATATATGGAGATGATCATGTGGTTTTTGTCCTTCTTTTTGTTGATGTGGCATATGATGTTGATGGATTTTCTAATATTGTACCACCCTTGCATCCCAGGAATAAATCCTACTTGATCATGATGATATTTTTGATGTATTTTTTATTTGGTTTGCTAATATTTTATTGAGTATTTTGCATCTATGTTCATCAGGGATATTGGTCTGTAGTTTTCCTTTTTTTGTGGTGTCTTTGCCTGGTGTTGGTATTGGAATGATGTTGGCCTCGTAGAAAGAGTTTGAGAGTATTACATCCTCTTCTACTGTTTGGAAAACTTTACGGAGGTTGGGTATTAGGTCTTAACTAAATGTTTGATAAAATTCAGTACTGAAACCATCTGGCCAGGTGTTTTGTTCTTAGGTAGTTTTTTAATTACCAATTCAATTTTCTTGCTGGTAATTGGTCTATTCAGATTTTCTGTTTCTTCCTAGGTCAGCCTTGGAAAGTTATATTTTTCAAAAAGTTGTCCATTTCCTCTAGGTTATCCAGTTTGTTAGTATATAATTTTTCATAGTATTCTCTCATAATTCTTAGTATGTGTCATGTCTGTAGTGATTTTTCCTTTTTCACTTCTGATGCTGTGTATGTGTGTAGACTCTTTTTTCTTGATAAGTCTGACTAAGGGTTTATCTATTTTGTTTATTTTCTTGAAGACCCAGCTCTTGCTTTCATTGATTCTTTCTATTGTTTTATTCTTTTGAATTTTATTTATTTTTGCTCTAATCTTTATTATGTCCCTCCTTCTACTGACTTTGGGCCTCATTTGCTCTTTTTCTAGTTTTGTTAATTGTGAATTTAGACTGTTCATGTGGGATTGTTCTTCTTTCCTGAGGTAGGCCTGTATTGCAATATATACTTCCCTCTTAGCAGGGCCTTTGCTGCATCCCGCTGATTTTGTGGTGTTGAATTATTGTTGTCATTTGTCTCCATATATTGCTTGATCTCTGTTTTTATTTGTTCATTGATCCATTGGTTATTTAGATGTATGTTGTTAAACCTCCATGTGTTTGTGGGCTTTTTAGTTTTCTTTGTGTAATTTATTTCTAGTTTCATACCTTTGTGGTCTGAGAAGCTGGTTGGTACAATATCAATCTTTTTCAATTTACTGTGGCTCTTTATGTGGTCTAGTATATGATCTATTCTTGAAAATGTTCCATGTACACCTGAGAAAAATGTGTATCCTGCTGATTCTGGGTGGAGAGTTCTTTAGATTATCCACAACATTAACATTTACCCCATATCAGGAATAAAACTGTTTCACTGTCTTACCATTTATGTGTTCACTGGAGTAGCATTTTTAATTTTCTTCAAGAATGTTTCCTTTGTATTCACAGGGTTGCTAATTTTTGGTGCAAGAAGGCTAACTTTCAGCTACCTGTTTTTGATGTACCTTCTTCAATAAACTAAATAATTTTTAGTTTTTTATTTAAAGTGAGAGATGTTTATTCTTCCTTTCACTTGAACATTTAGATTCAAGGCCATTATAGGATTATTAATTGCCTCTCTTTCAATACTGTTATGTCTCAGAGAATAGGGAGGCCTGACGAGAGGGAGAGAGATAGGGGAATGGTTGGTCAGTTGAACAGTAAGGAAACAAAATTTATTAATTTCACCATTTTATATGAGTATGGTTTATGGCCAATAATAAATATAATAGTAATGATAACATTTGAATTATTATGATAATTACCATACTGACACACAGATACAAAGTAAGCATATCCTCCTTGACAAATGTACCAGGAGACTTGTTGCAAACAGGATTGATACAAACTTTCAATTTGTAAGAAAAAAATATCTACAAAGTGCAGTAAAGGAAAATGCAATAAAACAAGGTATGCCTGTCATACTCTATTTTTCCTAATAATGTTCTAATCAAAAGATAATTTCTGGTGGTAAAAAATGATCTCATTACCTGAGGTTTTCTATTATAAGGGAAGATAAGAACCAGGTGTTTAGAAATCACAGAGCAAGCAAACAGCATCTCAATAAAATATTTCTTTAAAAATACAAATCCTATGAGTGTATATATATATTTATAGTTACATTGTAATATTGCCAAAATAATAATTTGTACATCTTGATGTTTGACAGATTTATACAGTAGTGTAACCACAAGATTTAAAGTGTATATACCTTTTCATTACCTCTATGTCCCATTTGCCCCTTCAATCACTCTTCTCCTCCCACCCCTGGACTCCCTCTGTTGTGCCTTCTGTACAATATCATGTGAGCAGAACCATTCTCTATGCAGCCATTTGTGTCACGCTTCAGTCAATTAACAGAATTCTTTAGAGATTCACTTGTCCAATGTCAAAATATCAATATTTTGGGTTTTTTAGTTTTTAAAAGCATTCTATTATATGATTCTTCCACTCTGTGTTCTCTATCTGATGGATACTTGGGTTATTTTTTGTTTTGACTCTTTTGGAAAACCTGATATGAGAATTTGCATAGAAAACATTTTTTTGGACATTTGTTTTCATTCTTCTTGTGTAAATACCTAGCAGCAGAATTGCTGAGAGATGTGGGAACTGTATGTTTAATTTACAAAAAAAACAAAAACAAACAAACAAAAAACTCTGTAACAATTTTCCAAAGAAGCTGAGCCATTTTGTATATCCAGCAGATATATAAGATCTCCAGGTCAACATCCTCAGTAGCAACTGTTACTATCAGTTGTTTCTAATGTTAGCAATTCTAATGAGTGAGTTATAGTATTTCATTGTTTATTTTGCATTTGTATAATGACTAATGTTGAGCATCTTTTCATGTGATTGTCATTCATATTTCTTTTATAAAATGACCATTTAAGACTCTTGCCTTTTTTAAAATTAGAGTGTCTTTTGTTTGTTATTTTGTAAAATTGCATGTATTTTATATACAGACCGTTATCAAATTTATTTTGCAAGTATTTTGTGCCAGACAGGTATGTGTCCTCATTTTCTTAACAGTGCTTATAAAAGCACTAAAAATTTTAGTTTTTGTAAGTACAATCTATTGTAATTTTTGGTTAGCATAATTTTATTTCGTTTAGAAATGAGTTAACCCCACTTCTCAAAATTTTTCTACTATATTGCATTTTACAAGTTTAACATTTTGGCTTTATACTTATATCTCTTATCAATGTCAAGATACTTTTTGTGCATAATATAAAAGAAGGTGTGGGTTTCACTTTACACACAGATGTGCAGTTTTTCCAATACATTTATTACAAAGACTGTCTTTACCCATTAACTCACTTTTGCACTTTTGTTTCCTTCAGTATACTACTATGTAGGAGTAGGTATACTATGTAGGAGTATCACTTCTATACTGTATAGATGTCTAATTTGATTTATTTATTTTCAAGTCCATTTCATCATATCACACTAAATAAAATGTTCCATGAAATGCAAATATTATATTATTAAAATCTTTATTAATCAAATATTAAAAGTTAACATTTTAGTGCAGAAAGAAAAATTGAGCTTTGAGAGCACCTTTGACTCCAGTCATGTACCACAATATTACTATTTAATATACATTCACTTTCAAATAGCTATTTAATAATATAAGTAACTTATTTGGACATAATGCAGTATCCTTTAGGAAAATGTTTTAACAATGAGTTTTCTAAAAACTTTATACTCAGTACACATAATTTAGGCAAATATGAAAGCCCTTCATCTTCAGAATATGCAGAAGTCTTTAGCATACATTTCTTAATTGTTTTTAATTCCTAAACTCTGTTTTCCTAATGTATTCAATATTTACTCTCTTTTCAAGTTTTATTTAGTGATGTAAATACTGTGTTTTCAAATTTTAGTGAGAAATAAAGGTCTTTGAGCTACCAAATTTTTCCCTTATATGATTTGCTTTTTTTAATTTTTATATTCAGCATGTCTGTATCAGACATGATTTATCACAATTTTTGCACATGATTTCAGAGTGGTTCTTCTTGATGAATATTTGAGGTAACAGAATTAACATTATAATATTTGAACAGTTTTATTTTAAGATATAATTGACATTTAGAAAAATGGAACAATTCAATTACTTTAGTAAATATATAGAGGTGTGCAATACAAATTATATTGGAACAGACAATCTCAGATTTGAAGCACTTCTATCATCCAAAACATTCTATTGTACTTGTTTATGATCTATCTCCACTCCTCCAGTTCTATGTCAACCATGGATCTATTTTCTGTCTCAGTTATTTTTGCATAGGTCATAAAAATGTAGTCATATAGTTTTGGACTATGCTTTTTTCATGTAGCATAATTTTCATATCTTTTATTTCCTGAATCATATTTCAGTGCATGGAGACATATTTATAATCTACTTTTCAGTGTACAATGAATTCTGAAAAAATACATTTCATTCAAAGACTATGTTTAAATGGAATGGTCTAACAAATACTTATGGCTTTTAATGCTAGTATATCAAAAATCTCAGAAAACATTATAGTCATTGTGTAATCTAATCAAATCATATTTATCATACAATCTAAACTATATTATTCTGACTTTAATTTAAAACTCTATAAATGTTTTAACTAAAAAGCTATAATCTTCTTCAAGTTATCTATTTATTTACCTTATATAAATAAATTTTAACAGTCAGTCATTTATTTCCCTACTATTTAACAGTATAAAATATCTGGTGATTATTTTACTCATATAATTAATAGCTATTATAGTTTACTATTATTATACATGATTTAGACTTTAACTAAAGAACTGAACACCCATAATTCCCAGGGGGGAATTAAGCCCAGCAATTAATAAGTTTCTGAAAAAATTCATACTTCCTAGTATATAAGTCATGCATATTAAAATAATGCAATGTACAAAGGCATCACACTATCTGATTTTAAACTATAGCACAAAACTATAGTAATCAAAATAGTATGGTACTGACATAAAAGACAGGCACATCAACCAGTCACAGGAACAGAATTGAGTGCTCAGAAATAAACCTATACATATATAATTAATATTTGAAAGGGGCATAAATGCTCATAGTCTCTTTCATAAATGGTACTCTGAAAACTGGATTTTCACATGCAAAAGAATGAAACTAGACCTCTATCTTATACCACTTAATAAAAATTAATTTGAGTGGATTAAAGACTCAGGTGTAAGACCTGAAAACCATAAAACCTCTAGAAGAGAAAGAAGTTCCTAGATATAAAACATAGATTAAAAAGTTCCTAGATATGGTCTTGGCATTGATTTTTTTGGATATGAGACCTAATGCACAAGCAGAAAATGAAAAATAAAGAAGTAGGACTACATCATAATAAAAAGATCATGTACTGCAAAAGAGACAATCAACAAATCAAAACAAGAACAACATATGTGTTTGAAAAAACATGAATATATGTATACATACATGCTTTCCCATATGAATACTCTCCATTTAATTTTTGAGTCAGGAGCTAATGAACTATGTAGCTATGAAGGAGCATCAATCCTTATAAGTTTTCCCTGAAACATTATTCTCTAACAGTCAGCTGACATCTTGAAAAGCTATTTATTAATTGCTTTTTTCTTCTATGACACAATGTCTATATTAATTGATAATAGATCATAGTTAAGAAAGTGTGAACTTCATTTAATTAATTAAATTAATTACCTTAATACCAGTTTTGTAAGTAGATGGGAAGAAATAATCCTTAAAATACCTTGTAATTTGCAAAGCTTTGTCCTTTTCTCCCCAGCTTTATTGAGATATAATTGACATATAACATTGTGTAAGTTTAAGGTATATTTTTATTAATAACATAAAAATGAGAGGGTTGGCTTTTCATTATCTGATATTATTCTAATTAGAATCCTGTAGTTTGCACTTCATTAAAGTGTTTTACTAGAGTCTGAAGAAGAAATTTTGAAGGCATATAGTTTAGCTAAAATTTGATTTTTTTTTAATGTAACAAATATCATAACTGAAAGTATAGGAACCAGATCCACATCCAAGAGATGCATATTTCACTTGGAAAATAACGCAATACATTATAGGGGAGATGTTTCAGCTTGTAAATTTAATAAAAAAATAAATTTTAAGATAATTGTGTCTTCCAGTTATAAAAAAATTTAAAAATAGTTCTGTCAATTTGGAAAACACTTCAGATAAGCATAGGAAAGAACTACTATCGATTTTAGTGGTGCAAATCAAAATTATAACACTGCAAATGTTTGTTTGAATGACTAGGATCAAATGATAGTCTATGCCATTAGAGCCTTTGACAGAGTGTGACTCACAGATCTGAAATAAAGGGGCAAGACTCAAGATATCAGAGAAATCAAGATGAATCTTCACAATAAGACATAAAGAATTGACACTGAACCATAAAACCCTCTACCAAGACCAAAGAGATCTATATGGTAGTAAGATTATGTACCTATATTAATAAATATTTGTGTTTGGCCATAAAATTTTATACATAAATATCATAATTTCAACCAATACTGTCTTTTAAATACAATTTAAAGTATTTTATGAAAGCATATGGAAAGATGATCTTCAAGATTGACCTGTCAATAAGCTATGAATTCTTGTGTACACTTAAAATTTTTTATTAAAATATTAACAAATGCATAGAAATAGATGAGAAATCCCAGCATTTCTGCAGAGGATGTTGTATTAATCAGGATCTAGAAATAGTGTAAATAAAATTGGACGCATAAAATAGAGATTCCCAAGTGAACTTCACATTAGAATAATTTTTCAAGACTAGCTGCCAGTAGGAAGTAAACTTTTGAGTGAATGAAATTCTCTTAGCCCTTTGTGCTCAAATAAGATCATGAACTAGAAGGGGCACAGATATTCTAAACCATAATTTAAATTGGTCACAGGATGGTAGTACAGTATGGAGAATAGAGCCAGTGATTCTGTAACATCTTTCTATGTTGACAGATGGTAACTGCGTAAGAGGGGATAAGGATTTAAAATATGGGAAACTGCTGAACTGCTGTATTGTATACTTGAAACCAATGTAAGGTTGTATATCAACTATACTTCAATAACAAAATAAAAATAAAAAGCTTTATATATTCCTTAAAATATTGCTTAAAACATCTCTTCTCATTCTGTGTTAAATGTGAATGAAAAAAGTTATTATATAACCTGTTGAAAACAAAAGTTGCAGTTGAAAGAAATTATATTGAAAATTTTTTATTTTGCAAAAAAGTGACTTGTTTTAGGACCACTATTAGTAAATTATCTTAAAAAATAACCATCCTTATAAATATTTTTATCATATATATTTTATATGAAACAACATATTAGAATAAAATTCCAGGTTCAATTTTTCTTAAAACCCAGCCTTACACTTAATATAAGGCAAATCTCTGTTTGTAAATTACAGAAAATATGATTGGGTAATTATCATGTTTATGAATATCCATCACATGAGCAAACTATTTTATCCATTCACACTGTTGAATTTGTATATATAAAATTATATATGATCTAAATATTTGTATAAAACTTATATAAATACCTATAAATAAACATACATTAAGCAGTCAAATCTTTTATTTTTAATGAGACATGATTTATATATTATGTTAGTTTTAGGTGTACAATACAATGATTTGATGTATGTTTATATTGCAAAGTAATTACCAAAATAAGTTTAGTTAACATCCATAACCTAACATAGTTACAATTTCCAGACTTGTATTTAATATAATGGAAACTTCTATTTGTAAATTATTGCAGGTAAAAGATTGTGTAATTATCATGTTTATATAAATAGCATCACATGAACAGAATATTTCATCCATTCACACTGTTGAATTTGTATTCATAAAATGATATATGATCTAAATATATGTACATATAAACATATAATACTAAGTAGTCAAATCTTTTCTTTTAAATGAGATACAATATATATAAAACATTACATTAGTTTTAGATGCACAACATAATGATTTGATATATGTTCATACTGCAAAATAATTACCACAATAAGTTTAGTTGACATCCATGACCTCAAAAAGTTACAACTGTTTTTCTTATTGTGAGATCTCTTCAGGTCTACTCTCTCAGCAATTTTCAAACATATGATACAGTATTATAAACTATAATCACCATGCTGTATATTACATTATGTAAAACTGGAAGTTTGTCTCTTTAAACCACTTAATCCACTTCTCCCACCCATTAGTACTCTGGCAACCACCAATATGTTCTCTGTATCTGATGAGTTTGGGGTTTTTTTAGATTCCACATGTAAAATCATACAGTATTCTCTTTCTCTGATTTATTTCATTTAGCGTAATGCCCTCAAGATTTATCCATGTTGTCACAAATGGCAGGAATTCCTTCCTTAGAGCTGAATAATTTTCATTGTGTGTAAAAATTACATTTATTTTTTGTTTATTATATATGTTTATTGAAGTATAATTGATAATCAGCATTATGTGTTTTCAAATATACAGCATAATGATTCGTTTTATATATTATTAAATGTTCACACCAAATAGTATAGTTACTATGCCAACATACCTGATGTAGAACTATTAACTATATTCTCTATGATGTACTTTCATTTCCATGACTAATTTATATATGATTGAGATTTTATATTCTATCTCTTCCACCTATTTCACCAACCCACCTCAGTACCTCCCACATGGTAATCAACAGTCATTTCTCACTATCTACGAGTCTACGGCTGTTTTACTCATATGTCGTTTCTAGATTCCACATGGAAGTGAAATCGTATGGTATTTTTCTTTTTCCACTTGGCTTATTTCATGCAATATTATACCCTCTAGTCCGTCCATGTTGTCACACTGGCAAGATTTCTTTCTTTTTTATGGCTAAATAATATTCCATTGCATGAATGTAACACATCTTATTATACATTAATTTATTGATGGACACTGGTTGCTTCTTTATCATGGCTATTGTAAATAATACAGCAATCACCATAGTGATACATATATATTTTCAAATTAGAGATTTTTTTTCTTCAGGTAAATTACTAGAATTGAATTGCTGCATCATATGATATTTCTGTTTTTAATTTTTTGAAGATCCTCCATACTGCTTTCCACAATGGATGTACCAATTTAAATTCCCACCAACGGTATTGGAGGTTTGCCTTCTGTGTACATCCTTGCTAACATTTGCTATTTCTTACCTTTTGGATAGTGGTCATTCTGACTGGTATGAAGTGATATCTCATTGTGGTTTTGATTTGCATTTCCCTGATTAGTGATGTGGATTGTATTTTCATGTGACTGTTGGTCATCTGAATTTCTTCTTGGAAAATGTCTATTCAGATACTCTGCCCATTTTTAAAATTTGTGTTGGATAATTTGAATTCTTCATATATTTGATGTTAAACCTTTATCAGATTTATCATTTATACATATATTCTCAAATATGATAGGCTGCCTTTTTATTTTGTTGATATTTTCCTTTGTTGTACAGAAGCTTTGTAGTTTGTGGTAGTCCCACTTGCCTATTTTTGCTTTTGTTCCATCACCTAGGGAGATGTATCCAAAGAAAAATAGGTCATGCTTATATTCAAGAGATTTTTGCTTATGGTTTCTTTGAAAAGTCTTATGGTTTCATGTCTTATATTTAGGTCTTTAATCCATTTAGAGTTTACTTTAGTTAATGAGTAATCCTGTTTCATTCACATGAATGTAGCTGTGTAGTTTTCTCAAAAGTAGTTACTGAAAAGACTGTATTTTCCCCATTTGTTAATCTTACCTCCTTGGTCATATATTAGCTGAACATATTTGTGTGAATTTATACCTGGGCTCTTTATTTTGTTCCATTGATATATGAGAATGTTTTGTGACAGTACCATAGTATTTTGATTATTGTAGCTTTGTCGTATAGCTTGAAGTCAGGGAGTGTGATGCCCCAGCTACATTCTTCTTTTGCAGGATTGCATTATGGGGGTCTTCTGTGGTTTCATATAAATTTTAGGATTATTTGCTCCAGTTCATTGAAAAATGCCATTGGTATTTTGATAGGGAAGGCATTTAATCTGTAAATTGCTTTGGCAGGATGGCCATTTTGAAAATATTTCCTCTTATACATGAGCATGGGATAGATTTACATTTATTTCCAACTTTAATTTCTCTCATGAATGACATAGTTTTCAGAGTACAGATCTCTCATTTGGTTTGGTTAATTCCTAGGTATTTTACTCTTTTTGATGCAACTGTAAATGGAATATTTTTCCTGGTTTCTCTTTCTGTTAGTTCATTATTTGTGTATAGCAATGTTACATATTTCTATATATTGATTTTTTATCCTCCAACTTTGCTGAATAGAGTTATTAGTTCTAATATTTTTTGATTGGAGCTCTTAGGGTTTTCTATGTATAACACAATGTCACCTGAAAATAGTGACAGTTTAACTTCTTCCTTACCAATATGGAAGTCTTTATCTCTTTATCTTATCTGATTGCTGTGACTAGGTCTTCTAGTACCATGTTGAATAAAAGTGGTGAGAGTGGACATTCTTGCCTTGTCCTGATTTTAGAGGAAAAGTGTTTAGCTTTCTGCCATTGAGTATGATGTTAGTGTTTTTTTTTTGTATATAGCCTTTATTATATTGGCGTTCATTCCTTTTATACCCATTTTGTTGAGAATTTTTATCATGAATGCATGTTTAATTTTGCCAAATGTTTTTTCAGCATCTATTGAGATGGTTATATAGTTTTATCCTTTTTGTTAATGTGGTTTAAGTCATCAATTGATTTATGAATATTTTACAATTCATGGAATAAATCCCACTTGGTCATGATGGATGATCCTTTTGATGAATCTTTGAATTTGTTTTGCTAATATTTCGTTGAGGACTTTTCATCTATTTCATCAAGGATACTAATCTATAATATTCGTTTTTACAGTGTCTTTTTCTTGTTGTGATATTACTGTGTTGCTGGCCTCATAGAATGAGTTTGGAAGTATTCCCTCCTCTACTACTTTTTGAATACTTTAAGAAGGGTGGATATTAGCTCCTTTTTAAATGTTTGGTAAAATTCAGCTGTAAAATTGTCTGTTCCTTGACTTTTGTTTGTTGGGATTTTTTGATCACCAATTCAATTTGCTTGTAATCTGTTCATATGTTCTGTTTCTTCCTGGGTCAGTCTTGGAAGTTTGTATTTTTCTGAGAATTTGTCCATTTTTTCTAGGTTGTACAATTTATTGGCATATAATTTTCCATATAATTCTCTAATAATTCTTTTTGTACCTGTGGTGTCAGTCACAACTTCTCCTTTTTCACTCTGACTTTGCTTATTTGTGTCCTCTTTCTGTTTTTCTTGATAAGTCTGATTAGTAATTTGTTTATTTTGTTTGTTTTCTTAAAAAACCAGCTCTTGGTTTCCTGAAATTTTTTATTTTCTTAGTCCCTATTTTATTTATTTCTGCTTTGTTCTTTATTATTTTCCACCTTCTATTAGCTCAGGGATTTGTTCTTCTTTTTCCAGTTCCTTTAGTTATGAGTTTAGACTGTTTATTTAAGATTGTTCTTGTTTCTTGATATAGGCCTGTATTGTCACGTACTTCCATTTTAGAACTGCTATTGTGTCTTCCCACATAATTTGAACTGTTTTTTTTAGTGTTTCATTTGTTTCCATGTATTTTTTTATTTCCTTTTTTATTTGTTCATTGATTCATTTGTTATATAGAACATGTTTCTTGGTCTCCACATGGTTATATTTTTTCTTGTCTTTTTTTTCATGTAATTGATTTCCAGTTTCATACCATTGTGTTCTGAAAAAATGCTTAATTTTCAATCTCTTTGTATTTATTGAGGCTCTTTCTGTGTTCTGATATGTTGTTTAATCTGGAGAACAACCCATGTGCACTTGAGAGTAATGTGTATCCTGCTGCTTTTGGGTGGAATGATCTTTATATATCTGTTAAGTCCATCTAGTCTAATGTGTTATTCAATTCCTGTGTCCTTATTTATTTTCTGTCTGGATGATCTATCCATTGGTAAAAATGGGGTTTTATAATCCTTTAATATGACTGTGTCACTATCTATTTCTCCCGTCAATTCTGTTAGTATTTGTTTTTAAATAAATTGCTTCTATGTTGGGTGCATAGATCTTTATAATTGTTATATCCTCTTGTTGGACTTCATCCCTTCATCATGTATTGTCCTTATCTGTGTCTTGTTACTTTGTTTTGAAGTCTATTTTGTCTGATACAAATACTACTACTCCTTCTTTATTCTTCCTATTCTTTGCATGAAATTTCTTTTCCATCCCTTCACTTTCAGTTTATATATGTCTTTAGGTCTGAAATGAGTCTCTTGTGAGGAGCACATAGCTGGGTCTTGTTTCTTTATCCATTCTGCCACCCTATGTATCTTAATTGGTGCATTTAGTCCATTTACATTTAAGGTTATTCTTGATAAGTATGTATTTATTGCCATTTTATTAATTGTTTTCTGGTTGCTTTTGTAGTTCCTCTTTGTTCCTTTCTTCCTGTCTTATACACTTCTCTTGTGATTTGATGGTTTTCTTTAGTATTACATTTGGATTTCTTGACTTAAATTTTTTTATGTCTATTACAGGCTTTCAGCTTATTGTTACCATAAGGTTCATAGATAGTTTCCTAAATATGTAACAGTCCATATTACATTCATGTTCACACTATTTCAACCATATTTTAAAATTACTACTTCTTAATTCTTCATCTGTATTTTATGTATAAAATGTCATAATCTACATAATTTGTATATCCCTAAGTAATTTATTTTACTACTTTTGACTTTTGAACTTTATACTTGCTTTGTAAATAAGTAATTGGTCTACCACCTTTACTGTAGGCTTATTTTTACTGATGAAAAAATATTTAGACTCAAGATCATTTCCATCTAAAAAAGTCCTTTAACATATCCTGTAAGGCTGATTTAGTGTTGTTAAATTCTTTTAACCTTCATTTATATGGGAAACTTTCAATCTTTGCTTCAATTCTGAATAATAACTTTGTTGGGTCGAGGCTTCTTGTTTGTAGGTTCTTTCCTTTCAATCCTTTGAATATTACATGCCACTCCCTTGTGGATTATAATGCTTCTGTAGAGAAATCTGATGATAGCCTTATGCAGTTTCCCTTATAGGTAACTGTCTGCCTCTCTGTTGCTGCTTTTAAGACTCTCTCTTTATCATTAATCTTTATCATTTGAATAGCTATATGTCTTGGTGTTGTCTTCCTGGGATTCATCTTGTTAGGGGCTCTCTGTACTTCCAAGACTTCAATGTATATTTACTTCCCCAGATTGGGGAAATTTTCAGCAATTATTTCTTCGAAGATATTTTCCTATTCCTTTGTCTCTCTCTTTTCCTATAGGACCCCTAGCATGTGAATATTGTTTCCTTTGGATTTGTCACACAGCTGTTTTAGCATTTTCTCAGTATTAGAAATTCCACCACAGCAGACTGTTAGTCATTCCCTCTATTTTTTCATTTTGCTTGTTGTATCCTTCAGCCCTAAGTGTCTCTTTTCCTATTTTCTATGTTTGTTGAAATTCCCTCTGATTTTATGTATTCTTTTACCCAGTTCAGTGAGCATATTTATGAGTGTTACCTTGAATTATTTATCAGGAAGATTGCTAATCTCCATTTCATTTAGTCCTTTTTCTGGTGTTTTATCTTATTCTTTTGTTTGAAACATATTCCTCTGCATACTAATTTTTTCTGGTTTTCTATTTCTTCTTTTGTATTAGATAGATTGGGTATGCCTACTGGTCTTGTAAGCAATTGCTTTATTAAGTTGGTGCCCTATGCCAAGAAGCTCAAGACTTTGCTCACCATTTTCTGGTTCTCTTTTGCAGCTGAACCAGTTGTTTTTTATGGTCTGTGGGCTGGGGCCACCTTTCTGCTTGTTTGCTGGCAATGGCTGATCCCCACAGCTAGCTTCTGTGTGCCCTTTATTTTATGTGAGGTACTTCTGCTGGGATTCAGTGTGGTTGTGACCATCTTCTGCCTTCTCATTAGCAGTGGTGGGCCACTGTTTGTCAAAGTGTTCAGGGTGGGGCAGTCTACCATGGGGAACTGAGGTTGATCCAATGGGGCAGTTGAAGACTTTATCATTGGCTCTGGCCAGCTAAGCTACAGAGGGCTGGGAAAGCCAGGAAAGTGTAGACCACCCTCAGTCTGCCAGTAAGAAAAATCAGACCATTGCTGGGCTGTGTGCTGGATGGGACATATAAGCAGGGAGCATGGCCATGTGGCTGATCTGCCAGCAAAAGAGATGGACACTTGCAGAGCTGGATCCTGAAAGCCCTTGAGCAGTTGGTTTGAGAGAGGGTTCGGAAATCCAGGAAACTGTCATCTATCTTACACCTGTCAGTCAGCAATGTTGGACTACTGCTGCATCAAGTGGGCTCAGCAGGGCGGGTACAGTGAAATGCCCCTACAGGGTAGCTGCCAGTGAGGAAGATGTAGCATTCTGGAGCTGGCTTCCATGAGCACTGAATCAGTTGGGATGAGGGGGCTAGTTAAATGTCATCTGCCTTCCCTTTCTCTTCTGGAGAAAACTCCCTTCAACTCCTTTCCTTCAGGCACAGTTCCTGCTAGTAGTAAATCTTTCAAACTGCCATCTCTGCATTGGGTCTCAGCAGGACTGACAGAGCATGCCTGTCCTCCACAAGTGATAGGAGTCTCAGCCTTTCAGTGTGGTCCAACTCTCCATGGTGCTCAGCCTCATTAATCATCAAGCCCAATGCAAGTGGACTCATATTCTCACAGCATATTTCCTGGGCCATATGTGCTGAATTCCTGAGCCTTTGTCTCTTCCTCACCATGTTCTTCTCCCTCCACTTGTGGGTTAAAATGAGAGAAGGCTTTGGGTCTGGATTGATCATGACTCTTTACATTTACTTTTCTCAGTGTGGTCTTCTCTTCTTCACCAGGTATAGTTTGTCTGTTCTGCAGATTTCCAGTCATTTTCAGGGTTAGTTGTATTTGCTGTAGTTACTTCCCCAGTGTGTACAGGGGTAGAGGTTTTCACCTTGCCATCCTACACTGCCATCATTTAATTGAGAATCCCTCATATTTTCTTGATCTTTTCACCTGTTGATGGACACTTATGTTGTTTTTTTACATCTTAGCTATTGTGAATAATGATGCATTGAACATGGATTCAGAATTCTTTCTGAGATAGTGATCTCATTTCCTTCATATAAATACTCAGAAGTGGAACTGTTGAATCAAATGGTTGTTGAATCCTTAAAACTAACAGTGGGTAAATACAAGGCTCTGAAGAAATTCCCTACTTTGATGTCAAAGCATGGGAGAGATCCTCTCTCCTTTTTGGAGGGTAGAAAATTATATATTACCCAGCAAATAAAGTCTTACAGAGGTTCAAATGGATAACATATACTTTATTTAACATTATAAGATTTTCAGTGTTTCAATTTTTACCATTCCATTTACTTTGAGTTAAAATCCTCTAGTGTGGCTCCTTTAAGGTAAGATCCTACAAGTGTTTCAAGAAAGTGTTATAAATCCATAGGCTGTTTAATATTTAACATCTATTAAAATATGTGAAAATTTAAGTGTAGATAATAAAAAATAAAACAAGATATACATCTAAGAGCAACAATATAGAAATATTTATTGATTAATATGAGTCTAACAGGCTGACTTGGGAAAAATTCAAAATGGACATATATACAAGAAAAAAATACTTGTATCAAACAATTGTAAATGGATATTTATTCATAATGTGCTTGCAGGATATTAATAAAAGGAAGACATGGGTATATAATACAGTGCAATTTCACTCACATTTAGTAAAAGTAAAAAGTGAAAACTCCATTGATTATAAAATCACTATTCTTCTTCAACTTTTTCCTGGAATTTCCATAATTAATTTACAGGATTGTTCCTGTTCTTCTTAACTAAATGCTTGCTGATATGTAAATGCTACATTAAATTGATACTCTTTATACATAGTTTTAACAATTCATATTGAAGTATCCTCTGGGGAAAATACAGTTTAGACTCAGTTCACATAAGGTAAAAACAATCAACCTTGTAATGTCAAAGGTGGTAGAGCATGAATTCTTTTCAGTTCCAAGATTTTGTTAAGAATGATACCATGTCTAGAACAGCACTTTCAGTGATAAGTTATTGTTACAGAGAAGACAAAAAAATAGGTCAGGTCTGTAAATAACTTTCATATTTACTTCAATGTTCAAGTTTACTCTAGATTATAGAGAAGAAATAAGAAAAATACTTATTTTCAGAGTTTCCAGGAGCCACAACCACTTCTAAATTAGTATTCATGTATTATTATATTTTACATTATAAAATCTTAAAGAATAACAAAGTAAATTGTATTTTCATAAATAATTTTACTTCAGGGTGATAACCACATTTGGATTACTTTTTGCATCTGTTTTTGACAATGATTTAATGATATATTAAAAATCTTCAAACTTCTGTCAACTTAGTAAATAAAATAAATGCCAGTAAATATTATTTAATGAAGTTTAATTGAAAGGGAAAAATAAAGTGACAAATAATACTGATATACTATCAATGATAGGAACATATTAAATTTTTTGCAATATATCTAATTTTTGATATTTACTTTGGTACAAAAATGTAAAGTAATTAATATTTAAAATATATAATCATTTCTGTTCTTAATACCCAATAAATATTAATCTGTGAATATCAGAAAACCTATACACAGATAGTCATAGCCATGGTTTCCATAAAAGTTGTGGAAAATACCTATTGTGTTCTTCTTTTCTGTACTTTTCAGGTGAAATAATAGAATAAAAACAGATGAAATAAAATAAAATCTATGCACATAGATTTTTTAATAATATGTTTTACTTATTAAAGTATTATTTAGCTTGATTTTTAATTTGTACTCTGAAAAGTAAAATTTATGTGATTTAGAATACACATTAATTAATTAAAAGTTTAATATTTTCTAATATTGATTTTGTTATATATCTACCTCTCTCTTGCTTTATAACTCTAATACCAGAGTAATCATTCTTTAAAACATGCCTACATATCCTTTTACATGAATTAATAGCATCATATTAATGAAAACCCAGAAACTGTGTTCTTATATTCAACATGTAATAGTATTAAATAATATTATCCAATTAGTAGAGCAAAACAGATATCAGGAGATTTAAAAAGATTTTAAATCAAATGTACAATTGAATATTATAAAATTTTATTTTTTATTTGTGATTATTTTCTTATGTCAATATTTTCTCAGTGAGTGATAGATAAAACACATGGAATAACTGAAGGAATAATAAATTTCTGTATTGACAAAAGGTATAGCTCACTCAGTTTTCCCACTTATGATTCCACATGTGGTTCCTTATACTATGGAAAAAGAAAGACAGGATTGAAAAATGATTTGTGGAGAATTCTGACAGAAGTCTAGATGTCCACACTTGTTGGTGTTTAAGCAGATGAAATGATAGTATATGAACTCTTTAACCATAATTGGACACCAGTAAGTTACAGGGAAATTTTACACCTTATGACAAAAATGTAGACATAGCTGGTTCTTAGTGACCTGAAACTTAGAAATAGTTACTCATTCTTGTCCACTTATATGTCTAGCTTTATCATTTATGTGTAGGAAAAAAAATAATTAAAAGAATCATGTACTCTAGCTTCTTTTCTCTTTTTTTTTGCAGGGTTTCATGAGTAAAAAAATGTCTTCACAGATATTTTCTTCTAATTACTCATTTTCCATATAAATAGATATTGAGAATTTCATTTGTAGTCATGAGGTAGTAACAAAATTTGTACTTTTACTCCCATGTAAATAACTAGAAAGATGGACAAAAATATATGAAATTACAGTTTTCTGCCATTGAAAAAGAATCAGCATAAAATTATGAATGTTAAGAGACATGAAATCATTTCTATGGACTTCCAGACAGGGGGAAGGCACAGAGCCAGACAGTTTTGCTGAATTGAAAAGGAAAATAAGGAGCTTAGGGAGGCTAAGAAGATTAGAATGTGTGAAGTAGAATGCCATGAAAAAGGGAGCAATTTGAAAAAAGAACTCTTGAAAGATCTCTATAGGGATGCATTTGAGTATTTAGTTGGGTACTTATCTGTGAAATTGTAGGAAGAAATTCCAAAACACAAGAAAAAATTAACTTCCAGCTAAAGAACAACTACCTGGGAGCTTTAAATTGAAAAATCCTCTTAACTTGGAAAGGACCAGATATTGTTGGAGATGCCAGTAGCCAGAGTTCAGAGACAATGTTCAATATAAGGAATAATCAATCACTATCCCAGAAGAGACTCATCATAGAAACAGGGGTGAACTAGCCACAAAGAAAGATAGGACTGGTCTTCCCAAAATACTTAAAATAGTAAATACCTCACTTTATTAAAACATTAAAAATAAGCCTCAATTTATGAAAACTCATGTTCAAATAACCTAACTTCCTACCAGTAAAAATCATAGCTTTTCTTAAAAGAATACAGAAAAGTCAAGCATGCAGTGACATGAAACTCATGTTTGATGTCAAAGTATTATACTTGTGAGGAAGTAGAAAAAATGATAATAGAATAGAGATAAATCAGACAATAAAAACAGATATGATAGGATTAGCAGAAAAAAGTTTAAAATTTTATGCTCAAAGATTTAAAGAAAAACATGTATGTTTGAAGAATTTTAAAATAGCCAAAAGCATTTTCTAGAGATAAAAATACTCTGTTATTTAGATTTTATCTTATGATTGTGGGTGTATTGCTGCTTTTTTTTACTGTAGTCAGAAAATCTATTATGTATAATTTCATATTGTTTTCAAATATTGCTGTTACCTATTTTATGTCCCACCATATGGTTTATCTGGTTCACTTGATAACAATATGAAATATAGAATTGTCACCTGAAATATTATGGAAATGTTATTTAGTTAATGAATAAACCAAAGAATAAGAATATTGAAAAACAGAGTAATAACTACAAATGACCATAGGAAACAACACATAATTATGGTCTAGAAAAACAGCACTAATGGGCATATGAGATACATTGATAATATTAAGTCATGATTAAAGCCAAGATTATTGTGAGGCATATGTAATCGCTTGGGCATTTGCACAAGCACACCTATGCACACACACATACATCAGCTAGCAGCTTTCTAGTATTTAATTTCCACCTGCCCTATATCAGCAAGGCGGTGTTCCTCAATGTTTCATTTATTAATTCTTTCCTTTTTTCAAGCATGATATCTTTAAAAGCTTATTTTACAAAGTGTCATGACCTCAGTGGGATGCATATTTTGACTTATAATAACAATAATCAAATAAAGGTATGCTATGGCTGAGAATTCAGGAGAAACATGAAATGTGCTCTCCTTTCTATAATATTCTCTTGATAACATATTCTTCTTCAACTCTCAAGTTTGGCTTTAAATAGTTATCTGTCTGCATGAAGACATTCACTTTTTCTTTATATTTATTGGCAAATAGTATTGAATTTAAATATGTTCTTTTGATACAGATATTCCATCTCACTTTCAACAGTTTTATGGAATAAATGAGATAATTCCATAAATGTATCTCTTTTTCTTATTGTTTTACTTGTTGATTCCACTCCTTTCTGGAATACAGCACATGGATTTTAATCCATATTTAAAATATAACTGTAATTGACATAAAACATCCTTTTAGCTTCAGGTGTACATCATAATGATTCAATATTTATACTTTTCAAAGGTCCCCATAAGTCTAGTTACCATCTATTACCATACAGTTATTACAATATTATTAACTACATTCCCTATGCTGTATATTACATCCTATGATTTATTTATAACTGGCAGTTTGTACTTCTTTGTCCCCTTCACCTATTTTGCTGTTCCCCAGCTCCTTCCCCATCTGGTAACCAACACTTTATTTCCTGTGTCTGTAAGTAGCATTTAAGTTTTTTGTTTTTTTAGAGTTGGGTTTCTGAGGTCTTGTGATGTCCTTTATGTGATAAGAAATGAAATGGTATTTTGATATAAAGGTAAAAATTTTATAGGCAATTTTATCCTATTATCTTCATCCTCCTGTCATAGGTGTATGTGGCCAAGGTAAATGATAGTTGTTCTCTTAAAATGTGTCTTTGCATTTAGTGGTTGATTGCTTTAAAGTTTACTATAACTTTGAAATGTAAATCTTGTGGAACACTTCTAATGAGTAAGAGTAGGGCATTGCTTGCTATTCCTAGTGGATATTACCAGCTTAGATCTCTTTCCTGAGTACCACATAATAATGTGGCATCGGAGGTACTAGAGTTACCTCAATATTGTATGTCTGATAGGAAATTCTCTGTCCACACACCCTATTTTCTTCTCTTCCTGAGGTCCACATATCAGTGATTTGAACCAGTGTACACTTTCTTGTCAGAACCAAAAATCCTAACACTGAATGTTTGTGTCACCTCCAAAATATGTTGAAACCTAGTCCCCAGTGTGATGATATTTGGGAGTAGGGGTTTTGGGAGATGATTAGGGCATGAAAGTAGAGTCCTTATGACATTAATGCCCTTATAAAACAGACCTCAGAGAAATGCCTTGCACTTTCATCCAAATGAAGATAGCAAGAATGTAATACAGTGTATTAAATCATCTATATATTATCTTGCCTATGAATTAGGAAGTGGGATCTCACCAGACACTGAATCTGCCAAAATCTTGGTCTTGGACTTCCTAGCCTCCACAAGTGTGAAAAAGTTATTTTGTTTATAAGACACCCAGTCTGTAGTGTTCTGTTACAGCAGCCTAAAGGGACTAAGACATCATGATGATTTCTTTTTTACCACCATCACCTTTATTTCAACATCATAACCAAGTCTGTAGAACTTTATGGTTCAAATCCATTGAATTTCTTCACATCCATTATGACTAATCTCAGTGTGTCTTTCTCACTCATTTAAGTTATTTCAACAGCCTTTTAGTTGCCTTGTGTTCCCAATTTTACTTTTCACCAAAACATTTTCTACATTATATGTGGAGTGATTTTTTTAACTCAAATTGATTATGCTAATTACCCTTTTAAACCTCCTCAAAAGCTTGCTATTGTTGATGGGAAAATGGTCAAACTCTTTAGTATGACAATATAAAACCCTCCACCATTGTCCCTCAGACTTATCTCTATATCTACTTTATCTCATTTTCAGTGGATCACTCTTTTTACCCTTCTTTAAGCTTTTACACTCAGCTCCCAAAATGTGTATTCCAACTGCACAATTTCTTGGAATTCCAAAGACAGTTTATATTTTCTTTTGCTCCTTGGGTTGTACACATGATGTACTATTTTCTTAGAATACTATTTTTCCAAATGGCTACTCTTATATCTAACTTATATTAATAATTTGGTCAGTGATTCCACATTTTCCTAGATATGGATAGGTTTCTAGCCTAATGCATTTCAATAATATCCCATTGTTTTATTATTAAGTCCTTTTTATAATTGCTTAACTACTTGTCTACATATCCCTCTATATGTTAAGTACTTGAAAACAGACACATTTTATTGTTTTTTTTAAATATCCTGCTCCTACTTTCATCAATACAAAGGTACAAAAAGTAAATCATAAAAGATATTGTCATGAGTTATCTTAACACCTAAAATTTGTGTGTTTTTTAGGATCCTATGCCATAATAATAAATGTATTCCTAAATGTATTTAATTATAAGATAGAGTTATTATCAAGTATTCGAAATAAATACCTTAAACACAACTAAAAATCTGTATTAAAATTGTAGCATACATTGGTTGAACCAGAATCAGCTATAAAATCTCAGATATACCATTTTCTTACCATGACAAAGTAGTGTATCCCTCTGAACTGTATGTCTGCATTTTCCTGTCAGTTCAAAAGAGTTTTCTTGACATCAGAAAAAAAAAACTGCAAAAAAGAGAGAAATATGTACCCAGTAGCTATTTACATTGTCACAGATTATCTATCATTTTTAGTGCCTTGTGCCTTGAGCAGATATGTAGTGATAAAATATTGCTGAATACTGACAGAAGTGGGATGAAAGGTGCTTCAGCCCTTGACTAGGGTATAACCTAGGGCAAGTGCCTTTGCCATTATAAGATGCACCTTACTAGGCTCAGAGAGATGAGGATTGATAAATAGCAGCCCCCCATGTGGTTGTAATGAGGATTCAATTAAGTAGGAAATAATATTAGTGAAATTCAGTAGTAGCATTTGCTCAATAAATGTTAGTTGATATTCAGTATTAAGAATGATGTGCTTATTTATTTCCTTCTGGCTCCACACCTACCAATTTTCTTCAGATGTTTGGGAAGATAATTCTCTTAGCATACTTAAATTCCTAGCCTAGACACCTCATTTCTAGGTCTCTGTTTGAAGCTTTGGGCAGAGAGAGGTCTTCAGGGACCTTTGCTGAGGTCTTCTTATGGAGCAAGTTAGAGAAACCTTAAAGATGCTTTCCCCACTTTGACTCAATACTCAGGACTCTTCCATTCTTAGCCCTCTTAGGTTGTGCTGCACTCTCCCAACTCAGGAGACATAAAACTGGTGGAACCTTCTGTTAAGGGATTATCTCAGAAGTGAAATCCTCTCAGAAATGATATGTTGATCCATCTGACCCTCAACACTTTGTTCCGTGGAATAAAATGCAATGCGGTTGTGTAACTACGGAGCTGAAATATGTTCCCACCCTGGGGCAAATAACCTTTGATGTGGAAATCAGACAAAGGTAGAAATAAAGTGGGATAAACCCATTTGTTGCTTACAAGCAGTCATCTACTTCTGTTTGCCCATGTCTTTCATGATCCGGCTGGAAAATGACCCTGCCAAACTTCTCCAGTCCAGATATGTCCTCGCTCATCCCCCCTTGTAGTCACCAATAGACATGGAGATGGACTACTTCACTCCACCGCTTGGAAACACCTACTAATATGAACATGCACTAAACCCAGGTGAGAGATTCTGGAAACATTGCAATTCTACCCATAGCCTTTAAGGAGACCCATAAGGAGACCTCCAGAAATCTTGCCTCACAATCAACTTGCTCCACATCTTCCACAATTGCCCCTGTGTGAGAAAACTGGAGCACTGCAACCAGACTAATAGCCTACAATAACAACAGCAATAAAATCATGATAATCCTCAAGCTGGAGGATTCACCTGGTTCAAGTCCTATGCAGATTAAGTCCATAGCTTTCCTATTCCACAAGTGGCCAGTAGTTCAATGGGTAGGGAGTTCAGAGCAATCATTAGGAGGCAGCTGCAGCCAGGGGGCAGGTCCAGGCCACAGGGACTGTAGAAGAAAATAAACTTAAGGGTGATAGATACATGTTTTAATGACACCAGCATAGGCAAAACTTGACCATCAGGTAGGATGCACGCAAGAGAGTGGTCCTATGATAGGATAGTGTCAGGATTGGGATCTTGTCTTGGTCTAGTATACCAGACTTTCACCCACCTCCCTGTGGGAGTTATAGATGGGTCAATATGTGGGGCTATGGGAGGTACAGGCACTAGCCAAGATGCTCTTACCTCTCAGCCATCTTGGATATACTACTGTGATCTTTGGGGGCCACTCTGCTGTTACTCCAGGAACACACAGGAGGCCAGCTTCCAGGCTTCTTCCCCAAGGTGACAGAAGGGG
Organism: Smutsia gigantea; assembly: GCA_032199065.1. Lineage (NCBI taxonomy): Eukaryota > Metazoa > Chordata > Mammalia > Pholidota > Manidae > Smutsia > Smutsia gigantea. Next base: position 166,339 of record JAVSCE010020781.1, on the reverse strand, counting down.
CAGCCATCCCTGGTCCATGTGTCAAAATAATCATGGCCTCATCTACTCAGTAGAGTCTCCAGGGTTTAACACAGTTGGGGTTGGCAGCAGGATGTTGCCCTCCTGGCCATATCCTGGCTTCAGTAACTCTGCTCTGGTTTGCACATACAGTTGTATAGGAGAGAGAGCAATGTGTATTAGCATATCCACAGGGCTCAAGGCTCCTTTTGGGGGCTTTACACTCAAATGCCATAGCACTGTCCATAACCTAACTGACAAGCCCCGTGGATGATTAGTGTCCAACTACAGGCCAGATTTCAACAAACCATTGTACCTCTCTATCATTCCTTCCCAGATAGGGTTATATATACATGAAATTTCCAATTTATCTCTAATTGCTACACCCATTTTTATAACACATGTCCAGTAAAGTGGGTACCTTGATCACTCTTCCTCCCCTGCAGCAGGCCATAGGCTGCAAAGAGATGCTCTAGGCCCCTTTTTGTGGTTTGCTGGTCTCCATGACTTGCAGGAAGAACAAGCAACAGTCCAGGAGCTGTGTCCACACAAGTTATGGCATACTGATATCTTTCTGAGATGGGCAGAGGTCCAATATAGCCTACTGCCACCTGACAAAGGGTACTGGCTCCTTTACTGTTGTCCCGTGTTGTTGCGAGACTTGGTGTAAGTCCCTCCTAGAGCACACAAAGCACTCCTTGTAACTCTACTGACTTCTTCAAAGGTCAACAGCAAGACCCACTGATGGGCTACAGACCACATTGTCTTTTGCCCCATATGCAACAAATGTTGATGTAAACATTGGGCTACATCAGAGGCAAATGTTCCTTCTAGCCATGCACCTGGGCCAATGTGTCTGCTTCATCATTCCCTGGGGATGCCAAAGGCAAATGGCCAGTCACATGATACACGATAACTGTCTTAGTTTGACCAGAGGTCCATAGGCCTTGCCACCACTCCTGCCCCCAAAGAGGCCTGTGACCAACCATCCAGTTGGCATGGTACTATGTCAGTAGCCACAGAATCAAGCCCCAGTAGATGGCCCAGGTATCAATGCACACAACTGTAGGGGGAGGCTTCTGGGTGATCATGAGCCATACTAACAGCAAATCATCCCCTCTCCATCCTCTGTCCATATTGTCTCAGTCTTAGGATGAAAAACCACAGCCCTTTTGGGGCTGCCCATGACTGAAACTGTCTGTGTACCAAGCATCTTCAGGTATAGGGACTTTTCCCTCCTGATAAAGACTCTCAGTTGCCAATGGCTCAAAAGCAAATTCTTGCTGCTTTCCACTGGAATATGTCACTGGCCCCAATAAGCATTGCAGTTCTCCACTTAAAGGACTAGTGGAAAGAGCATGACACTGCTATAAATGTGCACCCCATTTGTCCAGTATAGGCATCTGTGCCATGCCACTGTTCCATCTTTGGTTCCAGTCTCACATCCACACTACGATGGGATAGGGGGTCCTTACCTTGGTCAGAGCTGTTCTGGTGATGGGCTCCATAGCCAGCAAGCCATGTTACTGAGAAGCCAGTTGCTTATCTATCAAGGTGTACCAGACCTCCTTTCCATAGTTGTGACCAGCATCCAATAGGTTGGCAGATCCATTCAAGCTGCTGCCAAAGGCCCCATCCATAACCACCTTTGGTCATATGCACACTTAGTTCATAGGGCCTTGATGAGTCCATTACACTGAAGGCCTGTAAAGCCTTGACTGTGCACTTGACGGCAGTAAAAGCCGCAACACATGTTTCACCCAGTCCCACCTGATGCCCTTTTGCACCAACTGGTATAAGGGCTTCAGAACTTCTGCCATGTGTGGAATAAACACTCTCCAGGAGTCCAAAAGACCCCAAAACTCTTGTAATACTGCCACAGTTGTAGGAGTGGGGAAAGCCTGGACCTTGTCTATGACTGCTTCAGGAATAACTTTAGTTTTACCCAACCAGGCAACCACTAAGAATTTTACAGACAAACCAGGTCCCTCTTCACAGCCCATCCTTTTTCCTGTAGATGTTATAGCAGTCTAGGAACTGCCCCTTCTAAATCTGAAAGAAAATCAGATGTGAGCATAAAATCATCAATGTAGTGATACAACTGTACCTTTTACAGTTTCTTCCATGTGGCCAAGTCCTGGACTACAAGTCCATAACAGATGGCTGGACTGTGGAGGTATCTCTGTGGAAGGACAGTGAATGTCCACTGCCAGCCTTCCCAGGTGAAGGCAAACTGTTCCTGACTTTTCTGTAGTATGTCAATAGAGAAGAAAGCATTAGCAAGGTCTACTACATAACCATAAATTCCCAGCTCATGGCTGAGGGTGTCCTGAATGTCTGCTATGGAGGGGATGGCAGCATGCAAAGGGGGTGTGACTTTATTCAATTCCCTGTAATTCATGGTCATATACCAGGAGCCATGTGGGTTTTTCACTGGCCACACTGGGGAATTAAAAGGACTATGAGTGGGCTCTCTCACAGATGGCTAATTCCACAGCTTCTTGTGTCTTCACTCTTCTCTGGTTCTTGGGAAAGGCCCACCCATCTATGAGGTGCTTTACCATAGACCTATTCCCCACTAGGGGCTCACCGGTTGGAAGTCCTATAGACAGGGGGCTCCTGGGTGAAGCCACACCATCCACTGCTGGGAGAATGGCAAGTCATCACCTACAACAGCAGCCACCAGGGCCTCCTCACCAACCACAGGGGGGTTTCCAGGTATTTCCTCACCATGTCTAGGGGCAGCCTACCAAAGCATCACACCCATGAAGACCGATTTGGGGTTTAGAGGTTCTGCTAACTTTCTTCAGGTGTAACTCCAGGGGAATAATATATTCCCAGCCTGGGGGCAAATAGCCTTTTAAATCAAATGGAGAAATAAAGTGGGAGCAACCCATTTATTGCCTATAAGCAGTCATCCACTTCTGCTCATTATACCTCCATATAATGACTGTAGGTGGTGTTTCCTATAAGAATTTCCCCCTCTTATAATACAAAAATGTGTATATTCCTGATATGTATGATTCATACAAAATATCCAAATGAACATATTAACTTCAAGCTAGATGTATACTTATTATATTGCATTATTTTAATAAATGCTATTGAATTTAAAAATTTACAATATTTAAAATGATGCTTAAAAATATTTATGAGGTAAATATATAGTTTTACATTTTGTTCAAACGTAACTTTACTTAAATAGGAATATAAAAGGATATGCCTCTGGTTTTGATTTTGCTTTAATAAGATTCTGAAGCTCAGCTGAACTAGGAGAGAGTTGAGCTGCAAGGTTTTAGAGTAGCCAGTTAAAGCAACAAGTCAGAAATGAAAGAATTAGAACTTTAATCACTTAATGCAATGGTAAAAGCAAGAGGCTAAAACTGGAGAAAGTTGACAATCTCTGGGTAAAATTGAAATATTTCCAGAATCTCTTGCCTAGCCTTAGTGCATTTCCATATCAGTAGGTGTTTCCAAGGGGTAGAGAGAAGTAAGCCATCTCCATATCAGTAAGTGATTACAAGGTGGGGCAGTGAGTGATGGCATATCTGGACCAGAGAGGTATTTTTGGAGTCTTTTGGCAGCCAGGTTGTGAGAGACATGCGAGAGCAGAAGTAGATGATTCCTTGTAAGCAATAAAAAGGTTTCTTCTCCTTTATTTCTCCCTTTGACTGATTTCATCTTCAAAAGTTATTTGCCCCAGGCTGTGAACATATTTCCCCCCAGAGTTATTCTATTCTTATTACCAGATACATAGTTGTGATGCAAGACAAAAAATATCCCTTATCTCAGAGGTTTTACATCTTAGTGGAGTGTAGATGACAGTTGGAACTTAGAAAACCATATTCTACTGACCAAAGCAGTAGCAATCCTGCTGAGATTTAAGGGGAGGAAGCAAGACCCTATATCTATGAGAAGAATGTAAAACTATTTAAAGAGATGTTTTTGTTTGCTCTTTGTTTTATTTTGCCATCATGATATTATTAAGGAAATTGAAGTGGCAAAAGTACAGGGGACTTGGAAAAGTATATTTATTATTAAGCACTAAACCAGACATTTATTTCCTCTGTCATTGTTTAAAGTTTCCCACTGAAGAAAAAAATGTAAAAACCTGTGAACAGGAAGATACATTTGAGTCTTGATATTTCCCTGCCCCAGCAAGCCCAGGATTCCTCAGGGATCTTATTAAAAAAGTTGAATTTGTCTGAGATTGAGGCTATAGATAGGCCCAAGGTGTGCTCATGTCAGTTTAAAACATCATGATTTTGTATATCTTTATAAATACAGTGTTAAAATGTTTTAATTAAACATTTTAGTGCAGACCTCATAAAAAATTTAGGTACATTGAACATGTTTCCTTTGTTATTCAACATGTAACCTATTAGAACAGGGTTTTCTTTCAATAAATAACTGATTTTTAATCAAATACCGAACATTTGTAGAACTATTTTTTAATGCAATAAAGCGATTCCATCATTATAATTATATCTTAATTCTATGATCACATTTTTCTTACCTGTTTCGGTTAACGAATCTAATATATCTCAAACTCTTTGATGTATATATGTATGTATGTTCACACTTATTATTAAATTATATATATACAATTGATAGTTTTAGAAGTCATCTGATTATGATATCTTAAAGGAAGTTATTAAACTAGCCAATAAAAGTGATTTTGTATATTATATGTGTTCATTTTCTGTAAGAATAGATTACAAATGATTTATCACACTGTTTTGACTGATTTAATGATCGAAATAATCTCTAAGTTATTTTTCTTCTGATTTAAACAATTTACCTTTGGTTTACATAAATAAAATTATATAATTAGACAAATTTTACATTCAAATTATTATAAGTATTTTGTGTCAAAATCTATTTTTATCACAGTAATTATATTATATTTTAAACTCAAAATGACCAATGATGTGAAAACTTTACTTATAAATTATTGCTGGATATATGTTTAATCTAGTCACACATACTCATACTAGGGAAATACTATTTACTAGCTCATTTTTTTTATTTTGCACTCATATTTCTGACATCACTTTTCTACAAAATCTAAATAAAGAACTTTCAGAACATATGTTGAAAGGTGAGAAAAACTATTTCTGAGCATAAAACATTTTTTAATTTCAGATTTGTTTGTGTAAAGGGTTAAGGTTATGTGAATGTCATCTCTTTATGAAGAACTACACTCTAGTTTTATTACTAATTCCCCTCTGCATCAAATCAAACATTGCATATGGTTATAACATTGATTTCTTAATTTTATGAAAATTGCCCTACCAACAGCTGGTCTCTTGAACAAATGAATATGTCAATGGCTGATTACAGATTAATGATATAGCTATTCTTCAAAGGTGCTGCAATTCACATTCAAATTGAGCCTCATAGTAGTTTAGAATGCTTATTTAAAAGGAACGCTCTTAAACTTTTTATGCATTTAAAATATTTTATAGATATGAAATTGAATGCTTTTGAAAACATAACAGACACAGTTTAGAAGAAAAAATGACTGAAAGAATTTAAATTTAGAATTATTGAAAAGCACATCTGCTTTGAATTTGATGATTTATTAAGACTAGCATGAAACAACTGCTAATCAAATTTGCCTGAAGGCATCAGACAATGCAATATTATCAGACAAGCTTGTTTTTGATCCATTTCAAAATGTTTATTCAACTTGTACAAATTTAAAAGTTGGATTAAAAATCAGAAGGGGCTCTGAAATTCTCTTTGTGAAGCATATTCTGAAAAATTGTCATTATGCATTTAAAATGATAGAATTTGTACATGGCTTTCTTACATTTTGGGACATTACTACATCATTATGTTACAACAATTTCTGAAAATGCGTGTTTTTACCTTTCCATTTATCTGCCTAACAGTTACTGTCGTAAGTGATCTAACTATCCATTGACCATATTAATTGAAAAATAACTTTTTTATTGGGTTCCAAACATTAATTAACTAATGATGAGGCAGCAGACAAGACAAAATTAACAAACAAATCTATACTCAGTATCAGTATTTGAACATAGTGCTGAGATACTTCCCAGTTTTGAAGGATTGCGCTTTTCTGTATTACTGTGATTGACATATTGAAAGTTGAGCTTCATCTGAAATTCACATCACCCGACATTAGGTTTGAAAACAACTTTACTGATACTAACCACACAATGTATTTAATACATATAGATAAATAAAAGATCTCCAGAACTAAAAAAGCCCCTAAGAAATGCAAAAATTAAATGTGCTCCCATAAAAGCTGTTTTTTTTTCACAAAATTACTATTTAAATTCCTATAGATTATTAAATTTCCATTTAAGCTTATCTGCAAATTTTGGTTACTGGAGTATGAGTTTTTCCTCACATCACTTTTATACAAATTAATTCTAATAACAAAAGCATCATACCAAAAGTATGGGGCATTATGTAATCTTATATAGAAGACAAACTCTTTCTTCTAAGTGTATATTAGGCAAGTGTCCCCAAATTGCCAAAGCTAATGAACAATGCGCATACACATACAAATGCACACACTCAAATTAGTCATGTTTCCTATGAGTTCATAGGCTACATGTGCAGCAGTCAGGCTCCAGGACCAAAGCTCTTAAACTCTGCTGTTGGTCTGAAATACTGTCTAAATGAAGTGACTGAGAAACAGGGAACATAATTTGTCCATGGTCTCATGATAGTGAATTGGTGGAGCCAGGAAGACAATTTAAACATTGAGACAATTGAAGAAATGCTTAAAATTGAATGAATTAACTTTTTATTTGAAGCCTTTCAAAATAATATTATTTTTGAAAGACCCTGTCTTAGTTTGGACTGCTATAAAAAAAATACCATAATCTGGGTGCCTATAAACAACAGAAATTTATTGTTAACATTTTTTGAGGCTGGAAGTTGGAGATCAAGGGGCCAGAAGGATCAGGTTATGGAGACGTCCCTTCCAGGTTACACACTGCTGACTTCTTGTATCCTCATGTAGCAGAGTAGAAGGAGGAAGCAAGCACTTTCCCTGACTTATATGGGCACTAATCACTTTCATGGGGACTCTACCCTCATGACCTCATCCAATCCTAATTACTTTGCAAAAGTTTCACTTTTTAATTCTATCACATGGGGGATAGGGTTTCAACATAGGAATTTTCAGGGGGACATAACCACTCAGCCCATAACTGTCCTTAATCTAGACATTAAAAACAATATAAGGACATTGGAGGAAAATACTGATTTAATTATACTTCTTATAAAATTAGGCCTAGAAAACATATCATTAATCTGATTCAAATGTTAAAATTAGAGACCAAACTAATAATCAGAGCATAAAAAAATATTTTTGTTCCTATTAAAAACATAACATGCTCACAGCTTGGGCTATGGAGCTGGGACTGTATTTTCTGGTTTTCCTTAGATATTTTATAAAACCAGGAAAATCATTTGCAAGCATAGAGTGGAAGTAATTTACTTTAATTAATAAAATTATTTTTCTATGCACAGTTGGATTTATTTAGTTCATATTTCCCATTCAGACTAGAAATAACCATAAAGAATTCTTGCTTTAAATACACAGCTGAACTTAACTCTTTCCAAGTATGTTTTTCTCATTTTTACCTTTTATATTTATGCATATATAATTAATAAAATTTAATAAGCTAATGATACATAATAATTCTTAACAGCATCCTAAAATATTTATAGTTTTATCAAACTAGTAATTATTTCTAATTACTTCACTTTAGAAAAAAAATATTCTAAATAGTAGAAGGTTTGAAAAGCTTGATACTTAAAGAAAAAATATGTATTCAGGGAGGAATTAGGGATGGAAAAGCAGATGAATAGAATTAGAAAAACCTTTCTGCTGAGCTACCATATGTAGCTTACTCAAGAGCTAATAACGGGTTTTATGATGATATGTATTCTCAAATTTTTAATTAATTAGTTTAGAGTAACACTTTATTAATAAAATATCAGGGTCACATTACCCCAAAAACATATTAACAAATCATTATATTTTTGTCATAGAAAGTAATATCGTTTTAGTGTTTATATTTTATGCAAAATAGTGATAATTTCTCTAAGAACAGAATCAACACAGATATTTATAATTGTATGAGCTATGTGTATGTTATTTCTTTTTTATTGTAATAATTCATTACTAACATTTGTGTCATATTTTGATTCACAAGTTTTCTTAAGAGGAACTTTTATATCATCTTCAATGGGATACCATTACTACTAGTCATTACTGCCTATAATATGTGAGTAACTTGTTTATGTATTACAGTGTGAATTAGTTAAGTATGGGAAGCTTTGTACTCTAAAATTAAAAATACCCATGAATGCATAGATATACAGCCTACATTAATATTAAAATAATTATAATACTTATATTTTATACATTTATTCAGAAACCTTACATTTCAATTGACAGGACTAATATGCATAATTTATTTGGCCAAGGCACTTAATAAATTGTACAGGTAAGGTAGAAACTATGTGAGCATGTAGAGACCAGCTATTTATATATTTTTTGTATTGACTAGTGCTTTAATTCAGTGGAAGAATGCCTTGTAAGAGTCAAATGACTTGCTTCTGCTTTCTTGTGTCTAAGTGTTCAATCTCCTCTTAGGTCTTGAGAAGCTCCTAAGGTGATTGTCCTTAGCCAGTGTAAGCAACCCAGAATTTCCAATAGAACTTTATTGACAAAACAACTGATATGAAACATACAGAATTTTTCATTGGGCTCCCTACAAAATCAGTAGCAACCAAAGAATGATGAGAGTAATTTCCATGAATATAATAGAACTTGATGTGCCAATAAAACTTTTGACATGATTGTGCTGAAAGAAGGCTTTTTTTGTTTGGCTGAGAGGGAAAAAAGGCTATAGTTTGACTTGCTGACACTCATGGAATTCATAACATGAAGGACTTTGACTCTTCACTTGATAGAGAATTAGATTGCATGTATTAATAAGGACAAGTCTTCTGCATATCTATTCTTTAAACATTATTACCACCATTGAGTGATTTAATTCAACAGACATCAACATTTACCTTTTCTAAATAAACTATCACATGTAATTTTATTTTTGTTTAAATTATTAATGGGTGACAATTACAGAAATTATACATTTGTGCCCTTTGAACTGGATGTCATTGAAGCAACCTAAAGAAAGATTTCCCCTGTAAATGGCCTTTAAGACTGCTAGGAGGGAAGATGTGTTTGCATTGAATTCCTTTAATTTTCATATTGTGAAAGGAAAAGAATAGACATTTTGCTAAGTCTAAGATTAAGTTGTGCCTGAATTTTTCTTCATGTTACATCAACTTACCCTGTTTTTCATGCCATTCAGTGTGTTTTTCCTGATCTGCTGTGTCCAAGGGGCCAAAATGAACAAACTGTTTCACTTGAATAACCATGACCAGTGGTTACTGTTTGTTTTCCTGATGGAAATCACTAGTAGATCTGAAAGGAAAAGAAACAGATCATGGCATTTATTCCCTAATTTTTTTTCCTGTCTTATGTTACATCTCCTGTCATTTCTTACCTCTACCACAGATAAAAGTCTTCCAATTCTGGGATTTGGGATGATTTCCCTCATTTCTTTTTCACGTAAAGGGAGTGAAGTGACTTTTGCTACTCCAAACAAAGAAATAAAATACTGATTAAATTGATAGTTGGAAGATAAATGTGCACTGAGTAATGTCTATTAAAAATGTCTTAAGAGGATTATTTTTTGAAGTATTATTTCAAATCCAGGAGAGAAAACAACTCCAATATTCTAATGGAAGGCAGAAAAAGCTAGTGTATTTAAAAAGTACTTGCTTATTGGTACTTGTTTTGATTGTTGACATTTTCATTTTGACTGATCAGATCTACACTACAATGACTAATATAAAATGCTTAGTATTAGCCCTGATTAAAAATACTTAATACATTCTTCCTTCACGATGTATTGATCCCATAGCATTATCAAAGGCCCTAGTTCTTCCCAACTAATTTGGGCAAACTTAAAACACATAATGTTATCCATGTTCAAAGACTGCGATGAATAACAGGTTTGACTCATCTTAAATTGCTTTTACTTCAACTTATTATCAAAATACCAGATGAGGAATGTAAAAGATACAAGACATTAAGGTAAAATCAAACAGATGGCAGTAATTCCCCCATGATGCATTCTTCAAGGGAACACACTGACGCTTGAGGTTCAAAGCAGGTGAAACAGAATGAGGAATCTACCTGAATGATGCTTTCAGAGCTAGGAGATGCCTGTTACTACCTTAAGGAGAGGTCATTCCAGCATTTGAGGGTCACAGAATCACATATAAACCAATTACTTGGTAATATGTAGCGATGTATTTTTGTGTCTTAGTGCTTTCTCAATCTTTCACTTTTGTCCGTGGTATTTTCTTTCTCAGATATGTAGCTAAACAGCAGTACTAGTAATCATATCCAGAATTCAATGTTTCAATGATGAAGAGAGCACAGTTCTTCCTGTAGCTGTCTTCTAGGAGCAAAGAACTGTTTTGTTTTTGCTATAAAACAAGGAGAGAGGATCAAACTTCATATCTTATTTGACATATTAAATATAGGGTGATTTTTAAACAACTTTATTCAGATATAATTCACATATTATATACTTCAAAAATTTAAATTTGAAAATTCAAAAATTTTAATCTATTCATTGAGTTATGAAACCATTACCACAATCAATTCCAAAGAAATCCTGCACCTGTCAGAAGTCACTCCCCATTTTCCACCAGACCATTGTCCTACAAAATGACTAATCTATTTTCTCTCTGAATAAAGTTGCCTATTCTTACACTTTAAATGAATGGAATTATAGGCAATACAGTCTTCAGCTTCTTTCACTTAGCATCATTTTTAAGGTTCATCTATATTACACCATATATCATCCTTCATTGTTTTTTATTGTCAAATAATATTGCAATATATCTGTATCCCATATTTTATTGAACTATTCATCTATAGATGTTCACTTGGGTCATTCGCACTTTTGTGCATTATAACTGACATTGGTATGAATATCTATGTACAGTTTTTGTGTAGACATATGTTTTCATTTCTTTTAGATATATACTTAGTGAAATTACCGTGTCTTTGAGTAACTCTGTATAAAACATTTGAAGGGACTACCAAATTGTTTTATACAGAAGCTGCACCATTTCATATCCATACTAGAAATAAATAGGTTCAGATGGTGTCTGAACCATACATATTCAATTTTGGAAGGAATCCTATTTTTTTTTTGTCACTTGTGGATTTGCTGTCATACTTATGAGGGGTTTTCTTAATATAAGGTCTGGAAGATTTACTCCTTTCCTTAGAATAGTTCATTACACCTCTTCCATTTAGGTCTATGATCTCTCTTTTGATTTAATTTTTTTATGATGTGATCTGTAAGTCCAATTTATTCTTTTGCATAAATATATACAGTTGTCCCAAAATCATTTATTGAAAGATTATTCTTTATTCACTAACTTTCCTTGTCACTCATGTTGAAAATCAATTGATCAAAACTGTAAGGGTTTATTTATATTCATGTTTTTAGTTATATTCATTGATTTGTAGGTTCCTCCTTATGCCAGTTATCTGGAAATGTGAGTCTTCCAACTTTGCTTATCTTTCCAAGATAATTTGGCTTTCTGGATAGCTGGTATTTCCTTATGAGTTTTAGGATCAGATACTCAATTTCTGCAAAAAGTCTGTTGGACTTTTGATAACCCTTTGATGCCTTCCAACAGCATTTTTTAATTTTGAGTGTATAAGTCTTGTACTCTTTTTATTAAGCTTATTCCCAAGAATTATATTTTTTTGTAATTGTAAATGGAATTATCTTAATCTAATTTTCATTGGTAGTGTACACAAAGAATTGACTTTGTATAATGATCTTCTATTATAGAACTTTGCTAAATTTATTAGCTCTAAATTTTTTTCAGATTCCTTAGTATTTTTTACATACCATATTATATCAACTACAAAAAAGATAGTTGAAATTCTTCCTTTCCCATCTGGAAGTGTTTTGTTTCATTTTCTTGCCTAACTTCACTGACTAGAACCTCCAAAAATTGTTGAATAGATGTGGTGAAAGTAGACATCTTTGAATTGTTTCTAATCTTAGGTGGAAATCTTTGTCTTTCATCATAAGTCTAATGTTACTAGTTCAGATGACTCTATCTCCTCATCTCTGACTGCCATGGCTAGGACTCCCAATACTATGCTGAATAAAAGTGGCATGAGTGAACATCCTTTTGTTATTTCTGATCTCAGAGTAAATGCATTCAGCTTTTTGCCATTATGATGTTATCTGTGGGTTTGTTGTATATGGCCTTTATTATGTTGAGGTACATACCCTCTATACTCATTTTGTTGATAAATTTTATCTTGAATGATGTTGTTTTGTCAAATGCTTTTTCAGCATCTCGAGATGATCTTGAGGTTTTTCCTTCTGTTTGTTAAGTGGTGTATCGCATTGATTGATTTACCAATATTGCACCATCCTTGCCTCCCTGGAATAAATCCCATTTGGTCTTGATGAATGCTCCTTTTCATATATTTTTTAATTCCGCTGTTAATATTTCGTTGAAGATTTTTACATCTGTGTTCAATGGGGATATTGGTCTAAATTTTTTTAGTAGTGTCTGTGTGGTTTTAGTTGATTATGCAACAAAATTCATCAATATCAAGAAGTTTCCTCACCAGGGTCACCAGAATGTAGAATGGAAGGCCCAGGTATGCTGAATTTTGAAACACCCAAATATTGTGCATCACCATGATAGAATCTGTGAAGAAAAATTTCACTACCTTATGGTTGACTTTGTTACTGACAGGGGTCTATTTAAAGACACTGCAGCCAGCGAGTACTACAGTGAAGATGATGCCAGCCATGTATACAGCAGATTCTGGAGTGTTAACCACATCCAGCAGTATGACATTGTTCACCAGAATCTGAAGCCTAGAACCTACAGTTGGTAAGTAAATGCAAGGGTGTCTGTCACTGTCAATGTAGCTGATTTTGCCTAGCCATCAAAGTGCAGGGAGACCATCAGACTTGGTTTCATTTTCATGGCACCGAAAGTTACTGGCCCCTTGAGGTTTTGAAGAAAGATCACAGTGGAAAACCTGTGGATATTAGGGCCTGTGGGGTCATCCTGTATGTCCTCCCATTGGGATCGTCTCCCTTAGGGAATGAGGATCAGCACAAATTTTATTGGTGGATCCAGGCTGTAGCCTGATTTCTCATCAGTAGTGAGACACATTGACTCCTGAAGGCAAGCATGTGATCAGCTAGATGCTGAGCATAACCCCCACAAAGCACATCACAGCTCACCAGGCTCTCAAGTACCCGTGGATCTACCAAAGATTCTTAGAGATATCAATGATGTATCATCAAGAGACTGGGAAGTGCTGGCTCTGGTTCAATACCATGAGACAACTGAAGACAGCCATGCTTATCTCCAGGAAATTTTTAGCTGACAAAAGCCTATTGAACAAGAAGTTAGGTTCAGTCTAACTGATGTTAGATGTAACAAGAAGCCACATAGTCCAAACCACCTAGTGTACAAAGCAACAGATCATATCAAGAGTTCCACAGAGAGCTGCAGCAGCACCACAGATGAAGACCTCAAAGTGCTTAAACAGGAAATCATTAAGGTCACAAAACAACTGATTGAAGCTGTCAACAATGGGAGTTTTTGAATCTTATGGGAAGATTTCCCACCCAGGCCTCACTTTCCAGGAGCTCCAAGTCCTTGGTAATATTGATGAGGTAAGCAATTCCCATACGTTTTACTTGAGAATCTCCTATACAAGAGCAGCCAGTCCATGCACACCAGCATCCTGAACCTGCCCACTCCCATGATCTGGGCCAATGTAGCTTGCAATGCCTGCATCTGCCTCATATAGCATATCCATGGGCCTCACACCAGTCAGAGACATGCGTCTGGAACTTTTGAGAGGACAAGGGGCTCAGTGTCCACTGTGACTGCCATCCTGTTCTTTTGAGGTTTAAAGCCATTAAATCACAAAGCAACAGCAGCCTAGTCATGCACTTGCATGTAGTCCTCATGTCTGCCCTTTCTGTCTGTCTCTGCTATACTGGAGTATCTTTTCCATTTAAGGAAAAAAAATTGTTTAGCAAAAGAAATCTATATGGTAGTTCTAGTTTTAATTTTTGGTAATGGCTGCACCATTTTACAGTCCCACTAGCAGTGTATAAGGGTTCCCTTTTCTCAACAGTTATGCTTTATCTTTTTGACAATAGCTGTTCTAACAGGTATAGGTGATACCTCATTGTGGCTTTGGCTTGCATTTCCCTGATGATTAGTGATACTGAGAATCTTTTCCTGTGTCTGATGACCATCTGTATGGCTTCTTCAGAAAAATATCTATTCATATCCTCTGTCCATTTTTTAATCAGATTGTTTTTGTGTTATTGAGTTGTATGAGTTCCTTATGTCTTTTAGATATTACCTCCTTATCAAAGATGTGATTTTCAGATATCTTCTTCCATTTAGTAAAGCATAGGGAATATAGTCAATAATACTGTATCACCTTTGAAGGGTGACAGATGGTACCCACATGTTGTGGTGATCAATTTGTAATGTATACAAATGTTGAATCATTATGTTGCACACCTGGAACTAATAAAATACTGCAAGTCAATTATACCCCAATTTAAAATAAAGATAGAGAATAGTTTGACCAAAAAATATTAATAATCCAGTCTTTAAGGACATTTTTTGAGTTTGATCTGGCCCCAAGCAGGTTTTTCTCAGTTGTCTTTTGCCTGGTTCTCTATGTTAAAATTCTAGGTGGCTGAAGTTTAGATTGTTGTTATCATGGAGCTACTAGCCTCTTTGTAATTGCTTACTACCAAATTTCCATTGTTTCAACAGTTCCCTTACATTTAAACTTAGCTATGCTCTATTCCAAATATAGCCCATTCCTTTGAGGACAGCCTCAGAGCTCTTTGTTCTCACTGCCTTCCTCTCCCACCATGTAAACCTTGTGCACCACTGCTGTGGCGCTGGAATATGGGTAGAGGCAGTGGCATGATTCTCTCAGAATGAAACTGTTGCTTTACAAGCAGTGCAGTAGCCTGTGAACTTCTCAGCTTGCTAAACTGCATAAAACCTCTATCCAATGAATATGTTTAGCAAGGATGTTAGGGTATTCTTGGGCTGCTGTACCTGGATTACAAACTCCATGTGAGAAGACAGATGAAAGAGGGGAATACCAGTCCTCTCACTCTCTATTACCTGGAAAAGAGTCTCTGCAAGATGTCCAACATTCCTTCTATAGATGCTATAGTGCTATACCGGTGTCTGGAGGGAGAAAGAATCCTTCGATCTTGGCTACCCCCACCTGAGTTGGAATGCCATCATATTGAGCTGGCTAGGTTTGGAGAGCATTGTGGCTCAAGTGCCACAGTCTCTTGATATTCTTACCAATATTAGTATATTTCCTTTTTTCTTCAATAATTTTTCTTCATTTATTGTATCTTTTTATTATATTCAGATACTTTAAATGTTTGCATTATTATTTTCACCAATTATGATTATTTATCTTGGAAGAAGGCTCTCTGCCATTCCAGATATTATTAAAGGCAGCTTTTTCTTCAAGACAAATATACTGGTACAAGGAATATGATGCTCATTATTTTATTTGAATACTGGAAACTATAATGCCTCATTTAATTTACACAAGTGTGAACTAAGTTTTGTTACATATCAATAATTATGTCTATGCTAATTTTCACATGAATGTTCTTCTTACATCTGTTATTTATGCTTGAAAAAATGCATCCAAATAGTACTTCTAATCCTTATTGAGCCTTAAAAGAACTATGCAGGAGAAAGCAATCTTTAACTTCACAAGAGTGCCAGTCTCCTTGTTTTACCCCCACACTTGATTTAGTTTAATCATTCCTATCCTACTATTGACCTCTAACATTGCCTGTAATTTGACTTTTAATCTTTTAGATTTGTGCACTGATTTAGGTTTCTCTGTTTTACCCTTGGAAGTTACTTATGTAACTGAGATATACCTTTGTTCAGCTTTTCTCACTTTTACTTATTTATGAAATTTGATTTTAATCATGGATTCTCCCAACCTGCCATGAGAGGAAGTTAAAAAATTAGACTCATCACTTTGTTAGCTTTATAAGCCAAACACCACTTTCCATACATCGTGAATTGCTATAAATTAAAATGCATTTTTAAATGTTTCATTATTTTAGTAAATTATTAAAAATTGCTTGAATTAGACATGCACTTTAAGAAATAAAATGAACTGTAATTTTTGTCTTAAAAGGTGTTAGAGGAGTTACAGGGAAAACATTTCTCAGAAGCATGATAGGATAAAGATGAAGAAGAAAGTGAGGAATAAGCCAGACCTGAAAGGGTTCCAGTTAAAGAAGAGAATCCTGAGTGAATCAATGAGCATGTAGAAGTGAAAACGTTAGAATGAATAAAGCATGTCAGATATACTTAGTAACTAGTGATTTACTGGTAACAACATTGGAAGATAATTTTTGAAAGACAAATTGAGTCCAGATTGTGGAGTGTTTGGGTTTGAAAAGCTTACAAGTGTCTCTCCTTTAGGAAGGAAGACCTCAACATGTGTTGCAATTACTGCTGCTTTGTTCTTTTCTCAGCCATAGAAGCTGATACATTAGAGAAATATCAATGAGTATTATCAATCATAGATAAAAAAAAATGGGCCACAACCACAAATTGGGAGCTAATTTCTATTATCTAGATATAAGTTGGTAAGGAACTGAACAAGGGAGTAGCTGTGTGAATAGAAAGAAAGGAACCAGATGTGAGAGTAGAAAGGGCCAGCAGACCTTGAGAAAGGACAGAGAAGCATTAAATGTGACCAAAACTTTAGCAAACAGGGCAAGAAATGGAAAGCGGTTGGTCATGGGGAATTCAGATCTATGCAGTCTATGAACAAGTAATATTTTGCACTACAAGAAGATAAAAAATCTCATGCAGTAAGCAGAGAGTGTGGTATAAATATCCAGGGATAATAAAACTGCATAGCCTCAAGTATCTGCTGTGAAATTTCCATTATAAAACATTAATTATATAAAAGTGTCATATTAAGCAGTTCTTGGAAAGAATTCTTAAGTCCCACTCAGACAGCTGGATTGATTTTTTTTTTGTACTCATGAACACTGCAAATTCAGGTAAAATATTGCTTCTCAAGGATTTTACTTCCCTGTGTAAGGGATTATTTAATATTGGCTATAAATTTAGTTAACAATTATTTCCAAGAGGCAATCTGTTCTTAAGATATATGGAACCGATTAAAAAATCCCTGTAGGTTGAATATTTAATTATGAACAGTCTAATTAATTTAATTTCTCCTTATAACTATAGTCTGAAGTTTTGCAGAAGTCAGATAGATACACTTTCCCATTTAAGACACATGATTTATCAAAACTTTTCAGTGTGGAAAAATATTATACTTCCCCATATTCTAGAAGTTTATACATTTGGCAAAATGTAATAGAGCTTGTGATTTAGCTTACTTGAAATTTATTCATTTTCATTACTAGAACTAATTATGACCATTTCTACTTACTATTTCCCTCATTAGAAAGCTCTAATGCACATCATCAGTCAATTAATGAGTCATTGCTCTTACTATCTTATCTGCTGTGTTATATTAACTTCATGAGTAGTAAAGGGCTTAAGCATTTGACAATTTTGATTATAACTATTTGTGGGTAAAAACCAACTAAAAATGTAATAAGGTGATCTGCATTACATCCCAGTTTCCTCAGGCCTGAAGCCTATATTTTTGGAGGTACTTCATAAGAGATGTAAAATTTCAAATACATTTATAAGATAGCAATAAAAATTAGGCTCATGGAAGACAAGTAGGCACTCTGGCATCTTACTACACTGATGGACAGTGACTGCAATGGGGTATGTGGGGGACTCCATAATAAGGGTGAATGAAGTAATAACATTGTTTTTCTTATGAAAACTTGATAAGATTTTATATCAATGATACCTTAATAAAAAATAAAATAAAAAGTTAGGCTCAGGTAAGTGAGACATCCTAAAATGTATGTATCATGATAAATCTGCCTCTTAAAATATAATTGTCGCTATGATGTTTAAAGGTTGAGACAAATCAATTTTAATAAAGGAAAAAGGTTTATACTGTGATGTATTAGAAAAAGTAAATGAATTAATAACCCCATTTTATTATGTCTTAATAAAGCCTTTGCTTATAAAGTGGTATATCCCAACCTCATATTTTGTATTACCACGTTAGCTTACAGAGTGCTCAGCAAAATTTAAAACTTGTCATCCTTAATGCTTTTAACATATGTTTTAGTTAATAGTACACCCAATTTCACATCAACATATACCTTGGAAGAAAAATAATAACCATAAACAAATAATAAAAAGCAGATATCATCATAGTGAGGAATTGTTTGCAACACATGTTTTTGACTAAAGGCAAATATTAAAAACATATATAGAATCCCTAGAAAGCAACAATAAACAAGATAGATGGCAATAGAAAAATGAGCAAATGATATGGATAGTTCACAAAAGAAGTAATGCAAATGGCCAGTAATTATTTAAATGATACCAACTTCATTAATCATCAGAGAAAGTTGATCTAAAGAACAACCTCTATGGCTATACCATTACTAGAATGAAGAAAATGAAAAATAAACAGATAATACTAAGTTTGATCTGGTTGTAGAGGGGCTATTATATATTGCTATATGCGTCCATCTATTTTTGAACACTTTTTTATACTACCTACTAAAGCTGAATGATACCTACCCTATGACCCTGAAATTCCATTCTTAAATTTACACTCAACAGAAATGCAAGTATCTAGCCTCCAAATAACATGTGCCAGAATGTCCAAAGCAGTGCTGGTCATAATATAGCTAAACTTTAAAGTTCTAATGTCTTTATCTGTAGAAAGATAAGTAAACTGTGGAATATTTGCATAATCAACTACACAGAATAAAATGTTAGGTAATGTGTGCACAACACGGATTATGCTCACAAATAAAACATTGAGGGAAAGATGCCACACAGGAAAGAATACATACTGAATGATGATATTTAAAAAACTTAAAAATCAACAAAACTATTCTGTAGAAATTGTTTTTGTACTTCCCTTTGTGGAGGAGAGAGGTAATTATATGAAGCCTTCCGAAATGTTGGAAGCCCCTTACTTGATCTCTTGGTCATCACGACACTGCTTTGTGGTCATTTATTTATGCTTTTTACACTTCTCTCTATGAATGCTAAGTTCAACAATAAGAAATCAACAATGACAAATCAGCAGGAGGGAGATGAGGGAAATAGAAGAATAAAAATTGTAACCTTTGTTGTTATTAATTTTTGCTGTTTGAATCATAAAAGATGGTTGTACAAAGTAACAATGGGACATTTGGGAATATTAGTATTTTATATACATGCACAATTTAGTGCCTATTAAATATGAGGTCTACTTAAGTGTAAATGGATACGTCAAGGACTTACATGAATTCAGAGTTACTTAGAGTGGAAATAATTGATAACTATTACTTAATGGGCTTTGTTTTGTCATCCACTGTAAAAGTAGTTATGGTGCTTGAATTTGAGCTACAGTATTTGCATTGAAACCAAAACATTTCAAATTCCTTATAATTGTGAAAAAAAGGAAGAACATTTTGAATGAAAATAGAGAAAGACGTAGATGAATTTCTCTGGAAGAAAGGTGGCCTAAGCAAAATTTTGTCCTAAAGTTGTCTCCCTTTGTAATCATAAGAAAACAGAAATGCAGGCCATGGCATATTCACAAAACCTGGAAAATGGCTTTCTATACTGGGTTTATCTTTTGTTTGAACTAGCTAATCTTATATAAATGATGTTCAAAATGTACATGATTGAAGCATGAGTATTTTAAAAGGTGGAAATGCACATTAGAATTATGACTTCTAAAGAATATTGAATTTAATTGAAAATATATTTTTATTATTTAAAATAAAAGTGTGAATCCTACTGAAAAATTAGGATAAAATAACAAGACAATATATATGTAAGTTTCTATGTATAGAAGCAATTTAAATATTGATTGAATTTGGTGGTTTCCACATACCTAAGAATAGAAAGGTCATCAAAAACTTAAATACAATACATAGTTTTCTCAGATTAGGTAATTATGCTGTCATATGTGATGGTATATAATAGTAGGACCATATACCTGAAAAAATGATAAGGAATAAAGAAAAAATAATTAGCTGAAATCTTTGTCTCATTAAGATTTATTGGTTGGTTGAAATTTAACTTGGAAGAATTATCAAGTCACTGGTAAATATGGTGATGGTAAGGTAAAATTTATTCTTCAGCTTCACAAATGATTTAAATATTTAAAAAATTAAAATAATAACAATATTTGGGGTATGTACATTAAAAAATCCTAGTATATTTTAATGCCTTTATATAATAAATGGACTTTTGTGAAAAATCAAAATGTATAAAGAAGATTAAAATGTGGACTAGATAAGAAGGTGTTAATTATTTCTAACTAGTACAATTATATTGCCAGGGCTGCTGTGAACCAGCAGATGTGAAGTTTTGATGAACAAAGAAAGAAAGAGTGTCCACTTTTTTAAGGATTGATCTCTGGTTCTACTCTGTTTGGTAACAGTTTCTGTCAGCTTGAAATAGGAGGAACAATATAAAAATATTAAAATGATTTGCTAAGGGAATTGCTGCAAACATAGATCTCAGGGATCTCATAGATGACAAAGATCTATATGAAGGCTGATCATATAACATCATCAAACTAAGAATGAAAGAATTCCTATGAATAATTATTCTATATAATCATAAACCTGGACCGTCCCGGGCAAATGGGAACTTATGTCCACCTTACTAATGTAGGAACTGAGGGCATATTGGTTTTGATGGACACTATTCACTAGAGATAGTTTAGCCAAAATGCTCTATGAAACCAGAGCTATTTTAAGACTGAAGAAAGTCTTAAGATTTTTTTCAGTAACATTATGGACAATGTGTCTATAAGGGTCATTGCCTGTGTTTAGAAAATTAAAAATGCAACCACTGTGATAACTGAATTGGGATCAGAGGAAAAAGCTGAAGTCCTAAGAGAATAAGACCTGAAATATATTACCCAAGACGGGTGAACAATAGAAACACAAAAGTGATTTTTGAAACCACTATCATAGCATGTTATCAGTCTCCAAACAACCAAGATAAATGAAAATGAAGAAAGGACAGAAATGTGTCTGTTACCAAGCCTTAGGGAAAATCTTAACATCACTTGCCTATTGTAATCTTGATATGAAAGACAACAAGTTCTAAATATTCAATAGTTTTGTAGGGTTTGCAGCAGCTGACAATGGAGAACACTGCTCCCTAAAGTGAAAAGGATTTGATCATCAAAAGCATTTAAAGAAAAAGAGAAAGGAAAAATCATAATCAATGAGTGTGCATGCAGTATTCTTTAACATAGAGTATTGCTTTCCTGTAATGCCAAATGTTAAAGGTCTACCCCTATTTATATTCTAATACATGGTTTCTCAAATAATGACAAATTTGTGTAGTATCTGCAACAAAATGCCAATGGCAGTAATTGTCCATGGTGATAGGGAAATTTTTCAGTATTAACTATGTATGACTACTCTTAAATTTGGATATAAAGGTCTATATGTAAAAGGAAAGCATGATTTGGATTATTAGCCATCAGAATCCTAATTAGCTTTAATATGATGTTCGTATATAACAACTTCACATCGATTTAAATAAATTTGTTTTAAAAAGTTATAATTTGTATCAATTTTAATGCACAATTTTAACATATTTGTAGAGAAAATGGAAAAAATATTTGAAGTATACTTTAAAATTTTGAGTTTTTCCTTTAACTCATACCTTTTCATGAAAATATATTTAAATTTTGTATACTTGGAATTATATTAAGATTTTAAACTTCTATAACATTACTATCAACAAATTTTATAAAACCTATGATTAGACCACATAATTAATGAATTTGCTGATATGTATTATAGATCTCAATGTGCTTCTCTTTTAGAGCATTTACAAAAAAATACTGTTGTTTGTTACTAATCATCTAAATGTTTCCTACAAGAGACTCATTTCAGACTTAAAGACACATATAGACTGAAGGTAAAGGGATGGAAAAATGATATTTCATGCAATGATAAGGGAGAGAAAATCAGGCACAGTGGTACCTATATCAGAAAAAATAGCCTTCAAAACAAAGAAAGACATTATATAATGATAAAGGGGTCAGTCCAACAAGAGGATATAATTATTATAAATATCTATGAACCCAACATAGGAGCACCCAAATATGTAAAACAAATACTAACAGAACTAACAAGAGAAACAGACATCAGTTCAATCGTATTAGGGGACATTAACATCCCCCTTAAATCAATGGACAGATCAACCAGACAGAAAATAAATAAGGAAACTGAGGCACTGAACAACGCATTAGACCAGATGGACCTAAAAGATATCTATGGGACATTCTAACCAAAAGCAGCAGGATACAGATTTCTCTAAAGTGTACAAGGAAGGTTTTCCAAAATCACATATTAGAACACAAAAAAGAGCCTCCACAAAGGAAAAAAGATCAAAATTGTATCAAGTACCTTTTCAGACCACAACGGTTGAAACTAGGCATCAGGTATATGAAAACAACAACAACAAACCCACAAACACTTGTACGCCAAACAGCACGCTCCTGAATAATCAATGGAGAAATGAGAAAATCAATCAAAGGAGAAATCAAGCAATACATGGAGACAAATGAAAACAAAAACAGCAGTTCAAAACGTATGGGATGCTGCAAAAGTGGTTCTAAGAGGAAGGACATAGCAATACAGGCCTACCTCAGGAAACAAGAAAAATCCCAAATAAAAAAAACCCTCACAATTAAAGAAACCAGAGAAAGAGAAACAAAGGAAACCCAAATTTAGTAGAAGGATGGACATAATAAAGATCAGAGAAGAAATAAATAAAGCAGAGAAAAATAAAATAGAAAAAAATAAAATCAGGAGCTAGTTCTTTGAGAAGATGAACAAAATAGACAAATTCTTAGATAGACTTGTCAAGAAAAAAAGAGAGGACACAAATAACCAAAATCAGAAAAAAAGGAATTGTTACAATTGACACCACAGAAACACAAATAAATATTAGAGAATTATTTTAAAATTATATGACAGCAAATTGGACAACTTAGAAGGAATGGACATATTCCAAGAAATACAAACTTCCAAGACTGACCCAGGAACAAACAGAAAATTTTAACAGACCAGTTTCCAGCAATGAAATTGAACTCAAAATAAAAAATCTCCCAAGAAATAAAAATCCATAACCAGAAGTCTTCACTAGTGAATTCTACCAAACATTTAAAGAAGAGCTAATACCTGTCCTTTTTAAAGTATTACAAAGAGTAGAAAAGGTGAGGATACTCCCAAATTCATTCTATGAATCCAGCATCAATCTAACACCAAAATCAGAGGAAGAAACTACAATAAAGAAAATTGTAAAACAATATCCCTGATGAATACAGGGGTTTCAAAATCCTCAACAAAATATTTTCAAAAATGAATTTAAAAATATATGAAAAGGATCATGCATCATGACTATGTGGGAATTATTCCAGAGATGAAAGGGTGGTACAGTATTCATGAATCAATCAATGTGATACACCAGATTAACAAAAGGAAGGATAAAAACCATATGAGCATCTCAATAAATGCTGAAAAGGCATTTGATAAAATTCATCATCCATTCTTGATACAAACTCTCAACAAAATGGGTATAGAAAACATGTATCTCAACATAATAAAGGCCATATAAGAAAAATAAAGCTAACATCATACTCAATGGCAAAAAGCTGACAGCTATTCCTCTATGATCAGGAACAAGACAAGGATGCCCACCTTCACTACTTTAGTTCAACATAGTACTGGAGGTCCTAGCCATAGCAATCAGACAAAATAAAGAGATAAAAGGCATCTAAATTGGTAAGGAAGAAGTTAAGCTGTTCCTATCTGCAGATGACATGATACTATACATAGAAAACCTTAAAGACTCTACCAAAAAAATAAATAAATAAAACTATTAGAAATAATTGTATTCAGCAAAGTTGCAGGGCATAAGATTAATACAAAGAAATTTGTTGCATTTCTATACACTAACAACAAAAAGAGAAATCGAAAGAACAAATCCATTTTCAGTTGCATCAAAATAATAAAATGCCTAGGAATAAACCTAACCAATGAGGTGAAAGACTTGTGGTTTGAATACTATGAGACTCATGAGAGAAATTAGAGAAGACACAAATAAATGAGAATCTATACCATGCTTATGAATAGGAAAAATTAACATTGTTAAAATGGCCATTTTGGCCAAAGCAGTTTACTGATTCAATGCAATCCTTATCAAAATACCAATAGAATTTGTCAATGAACTAGAGAAAATAATCGTAAAGTTGATATGTATCCACAAAAGACCCTAAAGAGCCAAAGCAATCCTGAGAAAGAATGAAGATAAAGGCATAACATTCCCGGACTTCAAGCTATACTACAAAGCTATAGTAATTAGAAGAATATGGTATTGGCTAATGAATAGACATGTAAATCAATGGAAAAGAATAGACAGCCCAGAAATAAACACACTCATTCATGGTCAGTTAAAATATAAATAAAGGAGACATGAATATACAATGGGGAAAAGACAGTTTCCAATTACTGATGTTTGGAAAACAGGACAGCTACGAGCAAGAGAATGAAACTTGATTACTGTCTAACTTAATACACAAAAGTAAACTCAAAATGGATCAAAGACCTAAATGTAAGACATGAAACCATAAAAGTCTTTGAAGAAAACATTGGCAAAAATATCTTGAACACAAGCATGGCAGTTTTTTCCTGGACACATCTCCTCTGATAAAGGAAGCAAAATAAAAAGAACAAGTGGAATTACATCAAACTAAAAATCTTCTGTACAACAAATAATACTGTCAGGATAACAAAAAGGCAGCCTATGGTATGAGAGAATATATTTATAAATGATATATCCAATAAGGGGTTAATATCCAAAACATATAAGGAACTCATACACCTTAACACCAGAAGAACATATAACCCAATTAAAATATAGGCAACACCAGTAGAAAAATAACCCACTTAAAAAATGGGCAACACCAAAATGACAACTCAATTAAAATATGGGCAGAGGACCTGAACAGACATTTTTTCAAAGAAATACAGATGTCCAATGGGCACATGAAAATATATTCTACATCACTAGTCATTAGAGAAATGAAAAGCAAAACCACATGAGATATCACCTCATACCAGTTAGAATGGGCACTATCCAAAAGAAGAGAAATAATACATGTTGGCAGGGATGTGGTGAAAAGGGGACCCTCCTACATTGTTGGCGGGAATATAAAGTTGGTGCAGCTACTGTGGAAAGCAGTATGGACGTCCCCCAAAGAACTAAAAGTAGAAATACCATATGACCCAGTAATTCCACTTCTAGGAATTTATCCAAAGAAAACAAGACCCTGATTCGCAAAGATATTGCATCCCCATGTTTATTGTCACATATTTGCAATAGCCAAGATATGGAAACAACCAAAGTGTCCATTAGTAGATGAATGGATAAAGAAAAAGTGGTATATATACACAATAGAATATTATTCTGCCATAAAAAAGAAAGAAATCCTGCCGGTTGCAACAATGCCAGTGAAACATGAAATGCACCCCCATAAACACAGGGCAGGGAGAGACAGATGAATACAGATTGGTACATGGGAAGTTTAATAAGCCAAGGAACTTGCAAATGAAGCTTGTTTTGGGCAACTTATGAAGAGTAGATAGATATTACACTCACGGGAACATTACAGTTTCTATAGAGGCATTTACTGGACTTAGTCACATGTACATTCCACATGGTCTCAACAACACATTATTCTCTTGAGGCTATGTCCTTAGGACAGCTCCCTCTGTGGGAATAATGGACAGAATGTACATTCCAAGAACCAGGGATAAGCTAAGAAGCCTCCCATCACCTAGTTCCAGTTTATTGGTCAACTGTTGGTCATGTTCTCTCAATTACCTCTTTCAGCACAAGTCAACATATAAACTTTTTATTTGATATGTTTTCCCAAGGAAGATATTCTCTTTTGAAAAGATAAAAGTTTATAGAAATCTCATAAATTTCTTGAGAAATAATCCATATAATTAATATTTGCAGAAGAATTCTGAAAATGTTTGTATTTTTTATTCCTTTGAACTTTACTGATTTAAAAATAACATCTCTAAGAGTAGTACTCAAAATAGATTTTTTGGAATGATTTAACAAGTAAATAAATAGATTTACAAATTTTTAGGAGCAAATAAATCTGTAATACACTAAACTAAAATTTTATATTTTTGAGAGGGTAGTCTATCATGTAAATATGACCATGGTAGATCCAGTGTTTCCTATTCCATTTGATTTGCTGAATCACCTATATCAACTGATACTTCATAATATTATAACAAAGAAACACTTCCTCAGGGATTATTTGTAGTGTACTTGGAGAACATTGTGTTTCTTATAATAATGATCACAGAATTGAGGCTCATACAGGTTAAAAGACTTGTATTTAAGAAGTGACATTAGGACTATAACAATACTTCAGAACCCGTGTTTTAATAATCAAACAACAGTATATCTCTACTCAGGGTACATTACAACAATAACAAAAAAGTGGGCATGAAAATGACTGACCTTGAGTTCTGGATCCAACCCTTGAAAACCATAGAGCACACACAAATTTTATACCTTGGCTTCTTCATCTACAAAATTAGGGAAGATTGTCTCTCACATGGTGGTGTTTTGATAATCATAAAGGATGATGCATTATTTTTATTACAGTTCACATACATTTACACTAATCCTTACCATCTAATGCAAAGTCAGTATTGCCATTCTAATATGGAAATTTTAAATCCGGAAGCATAATCAATTTGGTCAAGGTGTTACAGTTAAATTTTCACCACATTAATTTCAAACATAGTTTTCACTGTATTACACTCCTTCCAAATTATTTAACTTATCATGTCAAAGCTGACATTCTGTAGTTATCTAATAAATATTGGTTGCCTTTTTGAGCTATTTTCTATATAGCAATCATTTATCTTTGTATAGCAAATTGCTTACATAAATCTTTAAAATAGTATTCACAGGTACAGGGAGTGTGAAAGATTTATGTAAGTGCCAGGCAAGTCTTCATGCTGCCCAGAAATTTCCCTGTATCTTTCTACAAAAGCACTTTGTTCTTTTTTGTTGATGAAGGTATTCCTCTTTTAAAGGAGATTTTTAAGTATATCATTACAATTTAAATAATATCAGTGTTCTGAGTTAACAGTTTTCTGTTCCCTAAGATAAATATCTCAGAATATGACACTGAAAGATAAGTACCTGTGCTGATACAGTGGAGAATGTAGAACTCTAACTTGTAGAGCTGTATAATTAGAAATGAAGTCCAGAGAAAGGAGAAATGCTCAGATAATGATTAGAGCAGTCCTCACAATTAGAATAAAGTCAACTCTACTGTTATATAACTAAAAACATATTTGAAATGATTAAGATAATCTTCACTGTCTCCTGCTGTTGTTCTATAAATGCTAAATAGTTGTTATTTGGCCAATTCATACTAAAGTTCAAGCAAACACAAGAGTAAATCACTAAAGCACTAAGAAAAGCTACATTGTATGTATCAAAATATCTAAACATTCATAATGTACAAAAAGCTTCTAAATTTCTAGTGCTTAATTATTATTTAGATCAGGCTTTTGCTGAATATTTATTCATAAAATAAATATTGGATCACATCTAGGAATACCATATTTTAAAACATCCCATCAGTCAAAAATGTGAAAAACTTGGTGAAATTTCCACCAGAGAAATTCCTAATGAGCTATTTAAAATTAGCAAAGATACGTATTCAATATTTTGGGAGACTGAACAGAGATTACAATAAGTTGAGAGGCAATTATTTCACAAAGTCTATGGAAATATTTAAAAATATTGGAAAGCTATGCACTTAAGCTAGGGTCTACAACTTTTTCTTGTGAAAAACTACTCCCATAGCTTAGCAACTAAATGTTTACTCTCAACTCCTTCAGCTCTCTGGGGCAAAAGAGCTCTTTTGGGTAGATTTGGCATCCATTGAACATCAATAGATCCCATCTCCAGACTCTGTAATGTGGAATACGTATATAGAGGAGGATATTTTTGGGAGCTGGGCAGCAGTACAAGTTCTATTAATTCTTTATGTATGTATACACACAGCAACTTCTCCATAGGAAGGATCTGGGGAGGAAGGACACAGTGTAGAAAAAATTCCCCCTCCCTCCCATTTCTAGCACCAGCTCCTTAGAGCAGATGTTCTGTCCTACCAAAGAAGAGACAGAGCAAACCTCAAAAACTGGCAACTCTCTGGGCTTATCTGAAGGGCCTAAATGATTTTGGATTACACTGTAGAGCAATTAATGATACAGGAATTTGCTGAAAGCAGTAATCAGCTAGTAATCAGTGAACACTAACAATTTGGTATGATACCATAAATGCATTCCAGTTGGAAGTTAACAAGATCAGGGAAAGACACAGTCCAAGAGCACTGTGCTTAAATCATGGCCATCCTATGTGGTCCAGCAGGCTGTGTTCATGCTCAAGATTACGCATTGCCAGAAGGAATTGTACAGCAAATTCTACAATCTCTTCCTGAATGCAGAACAAACACAAAAACTCCCTGAAGTATGAAAGCGGTCTACAGGCCACATGCACACCCATTGGTAAGAGGTGAAAACCTTACTGACTCAGGGGGCTAAAACACAACGTCTTATCTCTCAGAAGCTTTCTGCTAAACTGTGATGACATAGGGGCAGCCCCTTGCAGGTAAGGCTTAAAGATGAAAACAAGAAAAAAATATGAACAGGGACATGGGAGACTGCACAGCATGGGTAAACAGACCTCCCAAAATTAGTTAATGCTATAATCAAGACAATGTGGTACTAATGAAAGAATATATAAATCAACAAATGGAATGGAATAAAGAGCCTAGAAAAAGAACCATATAATATAGTCAACTATGCCTTTGACAAAAGAGCAAAGGCAATAAAATGGAGAAAAATAATTCTTCAACTAGTGGTGTTGCAATAACTGGACATCTATATATAAAAAAAAGAATCTAACCACAGACCGTATATCCTTCACAAAAGTTAACTCAAAATGGCTAATAGAGCTAAATGTAAAATATGAAGTTTTAAAACTCCTAGAAGAAAGCCTAGATCACCTTGGATATGGCAGTGAACTTTTAGATGCAACACCAAAGGAACAATCTATTAGAGAAGTAGCTAGACTTCATTAATATTAAAAATATGTTTAATAAAATATGCTAAACCAAGACAGTAAGCAAATTGAAAAGTTAACAAGGAAATAATAAGCCTTGATGTGGTGCAGGAAACAATATCCAGTATATCTACAAAAGATTTTTTAAATGTATAGTTTTTAACAAGAAATTACAAGACATGCAAAGAGACAAAAAAAGTATGTCACTTTTTCAGGGAAGTTGGCATTCAAGAGAAGCTGCAGTTGAGTTGGGTCTTGATGATAAACTTAGAAGACAAAGACTTGAAAACAGCTATCATAAACATAAGTTCAAAAACTGAAGGAAATCATTTTTAAAGAATGGATAATAAGATGACAATGAGTTATCAAATAAATAATGTGAATTTAAAATATTATAAAATATATAATATTATAAAAACATAACCAAATGGATATAATGGGCTTGAAAGCATAATAACCAAATGAAAAATTTACTAAAGGAGCTCAAGAATAGAATTGATCTGGTAAATAAAGAATCCTTAACCTGAAAGATTGATAAAGACTGCAATCTGAAAGGACAGAAGAAAAAATGAAATAAAGTGAACAGCATCTAACAGAAGTGTGGGCTAAAAATAAGTACACCAGTATATGTGTAATAAAAGTATCAGAAAGAAAGGACAGAAAAAAGGTGCAGAATAATGACTAGAAAATCCCTCTATTTGAAGAAACGTTATATAATCAGGAATACTAACAAATCGAAATAGTATAATCACAAGGAGAACCACACCACTGATCAGACATAGTCAGATGTTCAATGTCATAGGTAGAGAACTTTGCAAGTAGTAAGATAATTATGAATCATAATGCACAAAGTATCCATTAATATTAATAGCTGACTTATCAGCAACAATGAAGGCTGTGGAATAATATATTCAAAGTACTAAAAGAAAAAATTCTGTCAATGTCAAATTTTAAATCCAGCAAAAATTCCTTAAAAAATTAAGCTAAAATTAAGACATTCTCAGATAAAGAAAAACTCAGAGTGTATTGCTAGAGGTACTAAAGGAATTTTTTTAGGTTGAAAGTAAGTGAAAACTTAGTAATCAGAACACACATAAAATAGAGAATGCCAATAAAGGTAATTAAAAGAGACAGTATAATAATATATTTCTCCTTTACTCTCTTAACTGATTTAAAAGATACTGCATAAAACAATAGTGATATAATTGTATTGTAGGGCATATAACATATGACAACAGATGGTAACTTAAATCCACACATACACAAAGTTAAGAATATTAAAGATGGTGACAAGTTAGTGTAACATATTCTATAAATATATCTTTGCTCTCCTTTTTCCTTGTAACTTCATTAAGGTATGTAATTTCATATAAAACAATAATTGTAATAACATACTGTTAAGTTTTTAACAGATGTAATATTTATAAAAAGAAGGCAAAAAGTGGAGCTACATGAGTGGAGAGTCCCTATAATTTATAAGATTTTTTGAATAAATTTAATATAAATTCTGATGTAATTTACATTTAAATGCAAAATGTACATTGTAAGTCCTAGATCAATCACAAAAAAATTACATACACACATGAGAATGTATTTACAAAATCAATTTAAATAATTGAAATGATACATGAGAAATATCCAGTTAAAAATGAAAGAAAGCAGTAGAGGAGTAATTGGAATAAAAATACATGATGCATGTAGAAAATGCAATGTTAATCATAGCATTAAATGTGAATAAACAATCCAATCAAAAGGCAGAGATTTTCAAACTGGATACAACAAAATAATGCCCTATGATATGTTATTTACAAGAGACATACTTAGACTCAAAGACACTACATGTTGAAAGTAAAAGAAGGAATAATGTATGCCATGAAAACATCAATCATATAAGAGCTGGAGTAGCTTTCCAAAAGCAGGAAGAATTGAATTCTAGACAAAAACTTTTAATAAAGATAAACAGGAACATCTTATGATAAAAAGTTCAATTTATCAAGAAGATAGAACAAATATAAACATTATGAAACTAAGAACAGACTTGACAAATATGTGAATTGAAAACTGACAGAATTGAAAGCAGAAATAGACAATTCAACAAAAGTAACTGAACATTTCATATTGTACTTTCAACAATGTATACAACTAGACAGATTTAACAATATAAAAATCTTGAAAATCACTTATAAATGAAACCTAACAAACGTCTATACAAACCTCCACTTAACAACATCAGAATACACATTCTCCTTAAGAACTCATAGAACATTCTCAATATTGAACATCAGCTAGGTTGTAAAACAACCCTCAGTAAATATATAAGGATTGATAACATACAAATAATAATGTGATCAAATACAATTATATTTTATATCAACAGAAGAATATTTTGAAAATAAACACATATGCAGAAAATACGCTACACCTTCACAACCATTGAGTGAATGAGGAAACTGAGAGGCAGGAAAACCAAAGGAAAATATACTTAAACTGATGCGATGAAACTTAAGAAATGCTTAGAAGGAAAAATAGCAGCAAACCCACTATGACACACCAATGAGAAAGAAGATAGATCTTAAATCAATAGCCTAACTTCCACCTTATGAAACCAGAAATATAAAAGAAAACTCAAAGAAAGGAGACCAGAAGGAAAGAAGGAAAAAACAGCAGAGTTGAAATAAGTGAACTACAAAATGAGATAGAAAATACAGGAAATGAGTGAAACCAAAACTTATTTATTGAAAAGGCCAAACAATTTACACCATTTGCTGGACTGCCCAAGAAAAGATGATGGTCTTTTAATAAATTAATAATTTGATTTAATCAAATTAATAAATTCATTAATGTATCTTGGGATATCATTACTGAGCAATTTCACAGAAATAAAAAAAATAATGAAATACAATGAACTGTTTACCAAAACATATTATTAAGATAAATGGACAAATTTCTAAAAAGACAAATAAACCACACTGAAACTGAATAAGAAATAAATATAAAACTAAGTACACCCATAACCATAGTAACAATAATCTAACTTTACCCATAAAGACATTGAATATTAGTAATTAAATATTTTCCCTTACATAAATGCCAAGGATAATATATCTTCACTGGTGATTTCTGCCAAATATTTAAAAAAGAATAAAAATGAACCATTTCCAAAGTTTTATAACTGTAGAAGGAAGACAAATATTCCTCAAATCATTGCTTTAAGGCTAGTATTAGTGTGATGACTGAGACAATGTAACAAAAGAACACTATAGACCAATATCAGTTTTGGACAAAGTTGCAAAAAGCCTTAACAAAATACTAGCAATGAGGCTTTTCTGAGGAATTCAAGATGGCAGGACGAGAGGTGAGAAGCAGAGCTCCTCCCAAAACCACAAACAGTACAAAAATATAGTTAATTAATACAACTAACCTTAAAACAGCAACAAGAAAAGGCTGAACCAGAATGCACACACACTTCATGAACAGAGCAGACCTCACAAACAGGGGTAACGTATCAAAGCTTTAATCTGGCAGGACCCAAGCCCTTCTCCCACCCCAGTTTATCAGCAGGAGGAAGAGAAACGGAGTGGGGGAGGGGGTGGAAGCCTGGGACTGCTGAAACCTAGCCCTGGAGATCAGCTTTGTGAGCAGAAACCTATAGTGTGTGGTGCTCTGGAGGTTGGGGAGCTTGGACAGGTGGAGTGCTTGAGAAACTGACATTCCAGCTATTTGTGGAGTAGGGGTTCCACAGCTGGCAGCTATGTGTCAAGAGGAAAGGCAGGCAGTCTGAGAGGCTTCCTAACAGCGATAGTGTTGCTGAAGGGGTGGGGTTTGGGTGCAGCTTGCTGCATGGGAGACGGGAAAGCTGGACAAGGTTAAGGTTGTGTGGGCACGCTTTGCCCAGTTGGTTGGAAACTTTTAGGAGCCTAAGGTGCTGAATCCCTGTGGCTGCCTACTTAGTACTAAGGCCCCCCAGTGTGATAAGCAGCCTGCTGCAACTTCCTTCTAGCCTGTGACACTGGTTTGCAAACTGACAGTCACTGTGCTAGTGTCAGGCCAGCCACAGGGAGGCTCCGCCTACAAAAGCTAGAGACACAAAGCACAGATGCATACACCTGTGTGCTTGGCCCACTGGCCCTGACACTGGAGACAGGCACTGCAGATGGGAATCAGGAAACAGATCTTTCCTCCCACTGGGCACCAGCTCTGCTCCCCTATGACCACCAACCTCACTCTAGGGGCTGAGCAGCTCCATAGACTGGAGCTTCTGTGCAATAGTGGGCACCACACAGAAATATGAAATGTCAAGAGAACATGAATCAGACCAAAATCTCACAAACCCCAGAAAAAGGGCCCAATGAAATCGAACTCACCAATCTTCCTGAAAGAGAGTTTAAAATAAAAATTATAAACATGCTTATGGAGGTACAGAAAAATATTCAAGAACTCAGGAATGAATTTAAGTTGGAGATTCAATCATTAAGAAATTCCATACCTGAAATGAAGCATACAATGGAGGGATTTAAAAGCAGATTAGATGTAGTAGAAGAGATGGTAAATGGAATAGATGTTAGAGAAGAGGAATACAAATAAGCTGAGGCAAAGAAAGAAAAAAGAATCTCTAAGAATGGAAGACTATTGAGAGAACTGTGTGAGCAATCCAAACAGAACAATATTGACATTATAGGGGTACCAGAAGAAGAAGAGAGAGAAAAAGGGACAGAAAGTGTCACTGAGGATGTAATTGCTGAAAACTTCCCAAATATGGGGAAGGAGATAGTCTCTCAGGCCATGGAGATGCACAGATCTCCCAACACAAGGGAGCCAAGGAAGACAACATCAAGACATATAATAATTAAAATGGCAAAGATCAAGGATAAAGACAGACTTTTAAAAGAAGCTAGAGAGAGACAGAAGATTACATACAAAGGAAAAACCATCACGCTATCATCAGACTTCTCAACAGAAACCTTACAGGCCAGAAGGGAGTGGCATGATGTATTTAATGCAATGAAGCAGAAGGGCCTTGAACGAGGAATACTCTACCTGGCAAGGTTATCATTTAAATTTGAAGGAAGGATGAAACAATTTTCAGATAAGCAAAAGCTGCGAGAATTTACCTCCCACAAACCACCTCTACAGTGCATTTTTGAGGGACTCCTATAGATGGAAGTATTCCTAAGGCTAAATAGATGTCACCCAGTGGAGACAATGAGTACAGAATATTATTCATAACATACAAGGAATGGAGGAGGAAGAAAAATGAGGAAAAATAAAAAGAACCTTTAGGTAGTGTTTGTAATATTATATGAAGTAAGTTAAATTAGACTGTTCAGTAGTAAGGGAATTGCCCTTGTACCTTTGGTAACCACGAATCTAAAGCTTGCAATGGCAATAAGTACATACCTATCGATAATCACCCTAAATGTAAATCACCCTGAATGGATAAAAATACAAGACCCATCTATATATTGCCTACAAGAGACTCACTTCAAACCCAAAGACATGCACAGATTGAAAGTAAAGGGATGGAAAAAGATATTTCATGCAACTAATACTGAGAAAGAAGTAGGAGTTGCAGTACTTGTATCAGACAAAATAGAATTCAAAACAAAGAAAGTCACAAGAGATAAAGAAGGACATTACATAATGATAAAAGGGTCAGTCCAACAAGAGGATATAACTATTATAAATATCTATGCAACCAATACAGGGTCACCTATATATGTGAAACAAATACTAACAGAATTAAAGGGGGAAAAAGAATGCAATGCATTCATTTTAGGTGACTTCAACACAGCACTTACTCCAAAGGACAGATCAACGAGACAGAAAATAAGTAAAGAGACAGAGGCACTGAACAACATATTAGAACAGATGGACCTAAAGGACATCTACAGAATACTCAATCCAAAAGCAACAGGATACACAGTCTTCTCAAGTGGACATGGAATATTTTCAGGAATAGATCATATATTAGGCCACAAATAGAACCTCGGTAAATTCAAAAAGATTGAAATTGTAACAACCAGCTTCTCAGATCACAAAGGTATGGAACTAGAAATAAATTACACAAAGAAAATGAAAAAGCCCACAACAATATGGAGGCTTAATAACATGCTCCTAAATAATCAATGGATCAATGACCAAATATAAACAGAGATCAAGCAAT
Organism: Smutsia gigantea; assembly: GCA_032199065.1. Lineage (NCBI taxonomy): Eukaryota > Metazoa > Chordata > Mammalia > Pholidota > Manidae > Smutsia > Smutsia gigantea. The sequence goes on along the minus strand of JAVSCE010020781.1, from coordinate 130,698 downwards.
ATATGAAGACAGATGACAACAATAATTCAACACTGAAAAATTTGTGGGACACAGCAAAGGCTGTGCTAAGAGGGAAATATATTGCAATACAGGCCTCCTCAGAAAAGAAGAACAATCCCAAATGAACAGTCTAAACTCATAATTAATGAAACTAGAAAAGGAAGAACAAATGAGGCCCAAAGTCAATAGAAGGAGGGACATAATAAAGATTAAAGTAGAAATAAATAAAATTGAGAAGAATAAAACAATAGAAGGAATCAATGAAAGCAGGAACTGGTTCTTTGAGAAAATAAACAAAATCGATAAACCCCTAGCCAGCCTTATCAAGAAAAAAAGAGAGTCTACACAGATAAATAGAATCAGAAATCAGAAAGGAAAAATCACTAAGGACACCACAGAAATACAAAGGATTATGAGGGAATACTATGAAAAATTATATGCAAACAAACTGGATAACCTAGAAGAAATGGACAACTTTCTAAAAAAAATACAATGTTCCAATGCTGACCCAGGAAGAAATAGAAAATTTGAATAGACCAATTACCAGCAAAGAAATTGAACTGGTAATCAAAAAACACCTAAGACCAAAATCCTGGAACAGATGGTTTCACAGCTGAATTTTATCAAACATTTAGTGAGGACCTAATACCCGTCCTCCTTAAAGTTTTCCAAAAAGTAGGAGAGAAGGGAATACTTCCACATTCATTCTATGAGGCCAACATCACTCTAATACCAAAACCAGGCAAAGACACCACAAAAAAGTAAATTACCAACCAATATTCCTGATGAACATAGATGCAAAAATACTCTACAAAATATTAGCAAACCGAATTCAAAAATATGTCAAAAAGATCATGTACCATGATCAAGTGGGATTCATCACAGGAATGCAAGGATGGTACAAAATTCAAAAATCCATCAACATAAAGAAGGAAAAAAACCACATGATAATATCCATAAATGCTGAAAAACATTAGACAAAATTCAAGATTCATTCCTGTTTAAAACTCTCAACAAAATGGGTATAGAGGGCAAGTACCTCACCATAATAAAGGCCATATATGACAAACCCACAGCCAACAATATAGTTAGATGTGAGAAGCTGAAAACTTTTCCTTTAAGATTGGGAACAAGACAAGGATGCCCACTCTCTCCAGTTTTATTCAACATATTTCTGGAGGTCCTAGCCATGACAATCAGACAACACAAAGAAATAAAAGGCATCTAGATTGGCTAGGAAGAGCTCAAACTGTCCCTGTTTGCAGAAGATATGATATTGTACATAAAAAAACCCTAAAGAATCCACTCCAAAACTATTAGATCTAATATCTGAATTCAGCAAAGTTGTGGGATCAAAATTAATACACAGAAATCTGTTACCTTTCTATCCACTAATGATGAACTAGCAGAGAGAGAAATCAGGAAAACAATACAATTCACAATCACATCCAAAAGAATAAAATACCTAGGAATAAACATAACCAAGGAAGTGAAAGACCTATACCCTGAAAACTACAAGACACTCTTAAGAGAAATTAAAAAGGACGCTAATAAATGGAAATTCATCCCATGTTCTTGGCTAGGAAGAATTAATATTGTCAAAATGGCCATCCTGCCTAAAGCAATCTACAGATTCAGTGCAATCACTATCAAAATACCTACAGCATTCTTCAATGAACTAGAGCAAATCAAAAATTCACATGGAACCACAAAAGATCCCCGAATAGCCAAAGCAATCCTGAGAAGGAAGAATAAAGCCCAGGGAATTACACTCCCTGACTTCAAGCTCTACTACAAAGCTACAGTAATCAAGACAATTTGGTACTGGCACAAGAACAGATCCATAGACCAGTGGGACAGAATAGATAGCCAAGATATAAACCCAAGCATATATAGTCAATTAACATATGATAAAGGAGCCTTGGATATACAATGGGGAAATGACAGCCTCTTCAACAGCTGGTGTTGTCAAAACTGGACAGCTACATGTAAGAGAATGAAACTGGATTTCTGTCTAACCCCATAAACAAAAGTATACTCAAAATGGATCAAAGACCTGAATGTAAGTCATGAAACCATAAAACTCTTAGAAAAAAACATAGGCAAAAATCTCTTGGACATAAACATGAGCAACTTCATGAACATATCTCCCGGGTAAGGGAAACAAAAGCAAAAATGAACAAATGGGAGTATATCAGTCAAAAAGCTACTGTACAGAAAAGGACACCATCAGTAGAACAAAAAGACATCCTACAGTATGGGAGAATGTAGTCATAAATGACATATCCAATAAGGGGTTGACATCCAAATCATATAAATAGCTCAAGAACCTCAACAAACAAAAGGCAAATAAGCCAATTAAAAAATGGGCAGAGGAGCTGAACAGACACTTCTCCAAAGAAGAAATTCAGATGGCCAACAGGCACATGAAAAGATGCTCCACATCACTAGTCATCAGAGAAATGCAAATTAAAATCACAATGAGATATCACCTCATCAGTTAGGATGGCCAACATCCAAAAGACAAACAACAGCAAATGTTGACGAGCATATGGAGAAATGGGAACCTTCCTACACTGCTGGTGGGAATGTAAATTAGTACAACCATTGTGGAAAGCAAGATGGAGGTTCCTCAAAAAACTCAAAATAGAAATACCATTTGACCCAGGAATTCCACTCCTAGGGATTTACCCTAAGAATGCAGCAGCCCAGTTTGAAAAAGACATATGCACCCCTATGTTTATTGCAGCACTATTTACAATAGCCAAGAAATGGAAGCAACCTAAGTATCCATCAGTAGATGAATGGATGTAGAAGAAGTGGTACATACACACAATGGAATATTATTCAGCCATAAAAATCAAACAAACCCTACGATTTGCAACAACATGGATGGAGCTAGTGGGTATTATGCTCAGTGAAATAAGCCAGGCAGAGAGAGACAAGTATCAAATGATTTCACTCATCTGTGGAGTATAAGAACAAAGAAAAAACTGGAGGAATACAACAGCAGCCTACTCACAGAACCCAAGAATTGTCTAACAGTTACCAAAGGGAAAGGGACTGGGGAGGATGGGTGGGAAGGGAGCGTTAAGGGGGAAAAAGGGGTATTATGATTAGCACACTTAATGTAGCAAGGGTGAGGGTGGGGTGAGGGCATAAGGGGAAGGCAGTATAACACAGAGAAGATAAGTAGTGATTCTATAACATGTTACTACGCTGATGGACAGTGACTGCAATGGGGTGTGTGGTGGGGACTTGATAATGGGAGTCTAGTAACCATAAGGTTGCTCATATAATTTTATATTAATGATAGCAAAATAAAAAAATAGTAGCAATGAGCAACTACTAATATATAAAAAGTTAATACAATGAAAAATTTGTCCCAGGAATATAAGATTTGTGTGTGGCCTAAAAACCAATGAATGCAACACACCATATTAATAGAATAAGTATAAAAATGCCCACATGATCAGCAATACATGCAATAAAAGCATTTGAATTAAATCTTAACACTATTTTATTATAAAAACACTATAAAATGAAAGAAGATAAGGGAAATAACTCAAACTAATACAGGGCATTTAAGAAAAACCTACAGGTAACATCATATGTAAGGACAATGATTTCTGCTCCCCAGGATCATGAATAAGACTAGAATGTCAATATTCACAACTACTTATGAACCTTAGTTTAAACCAGGGCAATTTTGTGAAATAAAAAGAAATAATAGCTACTGAGGTTGGAAAGGGAGAACAAAACTATCCTGATTCCGAAATGATATGATCTTACATATAGAAAATCCTAAGATTTCTACTAAAAATCTCAAAACCTATGGTGTACATAAACAAAGTTTCAGGATGCAAAGTCAATATACACAAATCTTTTGCAATTTAGGCACTACAGATTTACAATCCAAAACTGAAGTTAAGGAACAATTTCATTTATTCACAGAAGCCACAGAAAGAACCAATGTTTCAAGGAATACATTTTTTAAAAGCAGCTAAGGACTTATTTCTTATAACTATAAAACAGCCTTGAAAAAGGTTAATGACTTCCATATATAAATGCATTCATAGAGGTTTTTTTTTCTTTTTTTGGCTGTGGTCAGCTTATTCCACTAAGCACAATGTCTTCTATGTTCACACATGTTGCAAAGAGCAGTATCTCCTTTGTTAAGGCTGAAAAATATCCTGTTGTATATTTATACATTTTCTTTATGCATTCATCTGTCAATGGGCATTTATATTGTCTGCATATCTTGGCTATAATGAATAATGCTGCAGTGAGTGTGGGAGTACAAATGAATCTTCTAGATAGTGATATCTTTTCCTTTGGGTGCATACATGCTTAGAATTGGGATTGTTGGTTCATTTGGTAGTTCCATTTTCAATACCATAATGGCTGTAACAAGTTACATTCCCACAAACAGTATACAAGAATTACCTTGTCTCCACATTCTTGCCAACATTTATCTCTTATCTTTTCAAATAGCCATTCTAACAAGTGTGAAGTGAAACCTCATTGTGATTTTGATATTCCTTTCCCTGTTGATTAGTGATGTTGAGTATCTTGTCATATACCTTTGAGAAATGTCTTGTTTGGAAAAATATTCAGACTTTTTCAGTTTTTTAAATCAGGTCATTATTTTGTTAGTGATTATATGAATTCCTTTTAGACTGGATATTATCTCTTTATTGGATATATAGTTTGTAAATATTGTCTCCATTCCATAGGTTGCCTTTTCATTTTGTCGATGAGTTTCTTTGCTGTATAGAAGCTTTTAAGTTTGATGTAGTATTGTTTATGTTTACTTTTATTGCCTGTGCTTTTGGTGTCATATCCAAAAAATAATTGCCAGGACTAATGCCAATGGACTTTTTCTGCACGTTTTCTTCTAACAGTTTTACAGTTGAAGGTCTTATGTTTAAGTATTTTTATTCTATTTCAACTTAACATTTTTGAGTTGTGTAATCAAGAAATTTTTTTCTTTTCCATGTGAAAATTCAGTTTTTCCAGCACCACTGACTTAAGAGATTTTTCCATTGCCCATTGTATGTTCTTGACACCCTTTTCAAAGATTAATTGACCATATGTGTGTGGGCTTATTTCTGTGCTTTCTATTTTGTTCCATTGGTCCATGTGCTTATTTTTATGCAAGTATTATACTCTTTTGATTACGGTAGCTTTGTCATATAGTTCAAAACCGAGAAGCATGATATCTCCAACTCTGTTCTTTTTGCTCAGTATTGCTTTGGCTACCTGATATTTTTGTGGTTTTGTATGAATTTTAGAATGGCTTTTTCTACTTTTGTGAAAAATGGCATTTGAATTTTAATAGAAACTAAATTGAATCTATAGATTTCTTTGGATAGTACGAGCATTATGAAATTATTCCAGTTCATGAACACAGGATATCTTTTCATTTATTTGTATTTTTTCCAATTTCTTTCATCAATGTGTTATAGTTTTCAATATACAGCTCTTTAACATCCTTGGTTAAGTTTATTCCTAAGTATTTTGTTGTATTGATGCTGTTGTAAATGGAGTTGTTTCTTAACTTCTTTTTTAGATAGTTCATTGTTAGCACATAGAAATACAAAGGTTTTTGAATGCTGATTTTGTATCCTGCAACTTTACTGAATTCACTAATTAATTCTAATTTTATTTTTTATGGAATTTTTAGGGTTTTCTATATATAAGATCATGTCACAAAGAAAGACAATTGAAAACTATAAATTTAATAAGAGAATAGATATCAAGTGCTGTTACCATACATACAAATATGATAATTATGTGAGAACATATGTTAATGAGCTTGACTATAGTAATCCTTTCACTATGTATATCAAATCATCATGTTGCACACCTTAAATAAATTCCATTTTTATTAACTTAATTTTAGAAATTTAAAAAGATCTAAATAAATGGAAAGACAATCCATGCCCATGGACGAGAAGACTTAATATTGTTGAGATGGCAAAATTAGGCAAATTTACCTATAATTTAACATAATCCATATCAAAGTCCCAAAAGGTATTTTTGTAGGAATTGACAACCTGCTCCCAAAATTCATATGATCTCAAAAGTCCCTGGATGGCCATCACAATATTGAAAAAACATAAAGCTGAGGAGTCATACTTTCTGCTTTTAAATCTTACCACAAAGGTATAATAATGAAGGTGAGTTATAAAAATGGATATATAGATTAATGAAGTAGAAATGGCAGTCCAAAAACAAACCATGTCTTTATGATCAATTTGCTTTTCACAGGGTGCCAAGAAAATTTAACAGGTAAAGGATTGCTTTGTCAGCAAGTTATGCTGGGGAACAACTGTCTATCCATATGTGAATGAGTGAATATGGACCACTACTTCACAGTATATAAAAAAATTTTTAAGTGGAGGATAGAACTAAGCATTATGGACAAAATTATAAAATTCTTAGAGGAAAACTTGGAATATATGTTCCTGATCTTGTGTTAGATAGCAGCCAATGTAACCAATGATAAAAGAAAAAATATGTAAATTCAACTTCGTCAAAATTAAAAATAGTTGTGCTGCAAAGTATACCATCAAGAAAGTAAAAAGACAACCCACTCGCTGGAACAAAATATTTGAAAATCATATATCTGATGTAGGCCTTGTACCTGGAATATATAAAAAAATATTTTAACTCAATAATAAAAGGAAATATAACCCAAACAAAAATTTGGCAAAGTGTCTGAAGAGTCATTTAGTGAAAGAAAATATATGCATGGCTAATAATCACAAGAAAATGTGCTCAACATCATTAACTTCTAAGGAAAATCAAATTAAAAACACAGTGAGATTCTACATCGTACCTTTAAGGATGGTTAAAATAAAAAATACAGAGAATAATAAGGGTAACAAGGGTTGGTAAGAATGTGGAGACAGTGGTACCTTCATACATTACTAGTGGTAATATGTTATGATGCAGCCAATTTTGATAACAGCTTGGTGGTTATATCTCTATTATATCTCAATAAAATATTCTGTAAGTATATTTATAACATTAGAAATTGTTTTATAAATTTGAAAAAAAAATTAAATTCAAATAAAGAATACAGGAGGGTAAAACAGGAGCCTAATGAATGAGTTCTAAAAGATGACCATAATTGTGCTTTATTTGTTACTACAAAAGAAAAATTTGGTGTAATCAGAAGACCAGTGATTTACAATAGACAAATTAAACTATGTTACTATATACAAAAAGGCTGTTAAAGTGTTCAGATGTAATGCTATGATTAACTGACATAATATGTAATACACATCCACAGCAACAAAACTACTTGGAGAAATTGTTTGCATAATGTATAGATCTACACATGGAATGTGATGTAGGGTAGGCTTTGTATATTGATATTTAAAGAAAAAGCATGTAGAAATGTTAAGCAGTTATTTTTATTTCTGCCTTCTTTTGAGGACTTTTACTTTCTGACTTCTAAAAAGTATGAATATGAACTGTAAAGATACTATGCATTATTACTTTTTTTTATTGGTAGGACAAAGTAAGTACAGCTCTAAGTGTTTTACTCTTATGGCTAGAAAAAAATTTATATATTAAATAATATTGGATTCCCCTACAATAGAATTTCTCCTTCTTTGTCTTGTGTAGAGATAAAGTCTTGTGTCTTTAAAATATTCTATTAATATACAGAAGTTGCTAATTTCAAGAGCTAGATATTTCATTCAAATATTAATATGCTTTTGTGATAGGATGACTTTTCTCCCCTAGACACTTGTCTCCTGCTCTTATGACTGCCCTATGTTAACTTACATGGCAAAAGAGACTTTGTAGATTTAATTAAGGTTATTAACCACCAGTTTTATGATAGGGAAATGAGCATGGATTATCAGGGTTAGAATCACCCAATGCAAGCCCAGGAACTCTTAAAGACATGAGAGGAAGTCAGAGAGATTTGAAGACATAAGGAGATTTGAGTATATTGCCCAACTTAAAGATGGAGAAGGAAGACAGACAGCCTCTAGAAAAGAGCATCCTGGTCAACAGCCTGCATAGAACCAGGGATATTAGTCCAGTGACCTCAAGGAACTGGACTGGGTCAACATCATGAGGTTATTTGGAAGTGGATTCTTCCTTTGAGACTCCAGATAAGAGCTCAGCCCACCTTGATTTTGGTCTAGTGAGACCTGAAGTAAATAATTCAGCCCTGGTATGTTGGACTTCTGACCTAAAGATCTATGAGATAACAAATGGGCACTGCTTTAAGCAGCTAGATTTGAAGGTTATTTGTTAAATAACAGAAAACTAATATCCTGGGCTACTGAGATTTACATTTTAGAAGGAATTTTACATGAATCTCAGCTATGCAGAAATAATGGCATTACCATCTACTCAAAATTAATCTGAGAAAGTTCATTACACTACATTTATTCTTTCTCTTTGTTATCATTGAAAAAAATCGATATAACATTTAATATCTTGGTAATGATCAATATTCCTCCAGGCTACTAAGGAACACTTTACTTTTATTACATGGGTGTTTCCCTTAAATAGTTGATATGTCCTATGTTAACTTACATGGCAAAAGAGACATTGCAGATTTAATTAAGGTTATTGACCAACAGCTTTATGATAGGGAAATGAGCATGGATTATCAGGGTAGAATCACCCAATGCAAGCCCAGGAACTCTTAAAGACATGAGAGGAAGTCATGGAAACACTGTTCTTTTCCATTTTGATTACTTTTCTCTACTTACTTGCCAAATATAGGCTTTATCCTGACTTCTAAATCTCGATGTTTTTTGTTTAAAAATTCCATACAGCTGGAGTAATGTAATTAATAGTCTTTAAGAGTGGTCATTTTTTAGTCAATATTATACTTGTAATATTCAATCATTGTTGTATGTCGATATAGTTCATGTATTCTCATTGTAACATATTCCTTTTTATTGAGTCTAACCAATACATAAATGGTTTTCAAATGAATGAGTTACAAATAACATGAACTGGCAGACCTAATCACCACCCAGGTCAAAAAAGAAAAAAAAGACTCAGGCATACAAAGGAAACCACCAATGGCCCCTGCCTTTGGTATGTGTGTTTTTATGATCTCCTCCTCTTGAATATGGGCAGGGTATGTGACTTGTTTCTAAAGAATGAACTGTGGAAAATTGATGGAATGTCACCCCATGATTATGTCATGTCTTGCTAGCAAACTTGCTCCAGACACTTTCATGAACCAATCTACCATGACTCTTAGAGCAGTAAGAAAATTAGGCATGCCAACACATAAGAAGTATGGAAGCAATCCCTTTCCCAAACTAGCCTCCAAAGGTTACCCAGATCCTGACCAACATTTTTCAACATGTAGAGAATCCAATTAAACTGTGCCAGACTCCTGACCCACAGAAATTGTGAACTAATATATGTATGTTGTTTTAAGCTTCTAAATTTTTGTAATTTGTTATACATTAACAGAAAGTTAATATAGAGTCCGTTAACAATACCAAGAAACACTGTTCTTTTCCATTTTGATTACTTTTCTCTATTTACTCCCCAAATAAAAAGCTTTATCCTGACTTCTAAAACTCAGTGTTTTTTGTTTCAAAATTCCATACAGTTAGATTAATGTAATTAATAGTCTTTTGAGACTGGATTTTTTTTGGTCAATATTATATTTGTAAGATTCAATCATTGTTGTATGTAGATATAGTTCATGTATTCAACATATTCCTTTATATACATATGCCATAGTATATTAATTTTACAGTTGGTGGATATTTGAGTTATTTCAAGCTTCTAGCTTTTATGTAAAATGGGATTCTTTTACATAATTTTTATTATACATGCATATGTTTAAAACATAGTATTAGGTACCCTATTTTGACAGGTTTAGTAGCTATGTATTTATACCACTAATTGACAAAGCACTGGATTATAATTGTTAATCTGTGGCCTACAAATCACTGCAAAATTCTCCTAGCTAGAAACATATTTTGTTCAACTCTATACTGCTATTGCTCAGCATATTATTTGGCATTGATCATTACTACATGGCAGAAATGAAAAATAAGGCTAGGCTTTCAAAGTAGACTAAGCAGTGAAGAAATATTGGAACTCATATGCAAAATAATCAATTCTTATTTGTACATACATCTTATTTATCATGACTAAAATGAGAATAAATAATCAAATTGAATCTTTAGAGATACAAAATCTTATGGTAAAATAAATACTTCCATACATAGTTCTAGATTCTAAGCAATTACTGATATGCATTGACATTTGGCCATTGAGGCAGAGTGTATTTTGCCACTTAACGTCTTACACTTATCACTGCTGATGAGCCCACAGTTTCAACATTTCTACAACTTGGTATCTTTCAGCTAAAAGGGTAGCTTCAGATCCAGGAAATTAACATGTCTGTATTGACCGTGCATGGAGTTAATAAAGAAAGTATGGACAACAAGATTATCTTGGCTATTCAGCCAAACACTGGGGATTCTAATTATTCAGGTAATATTATTTCAGAAGTTACCAAAGAAAATTGAAACACTGGGAAAGAGTAGAAGGAGATAGAATAATCAAATATAAATGGAATAAATATAAACAATAGGAGCAAAAACAGAGTACAGATACTAAAAGATGAACCCTAAGAGAAAAGATGAATACATAAGAAAAAGAAATATATCTGAAAGATAATAAACTTTTATAAATATAAAAATGTATTATAATTATTGACTTAGTCAAGAGACTATATAAATATGCTGCCAGTTAGATTGAGTACGTTAAAATATACAGTCATAAGTATTAAAGTGTATCTTAAGGGTATACATTTTTAGCTATAAAAATATATTTTATATTTTATTATTTGATTTGACTGAAATTTTAGTAAGTGAAAAATATGTAGCTTTTTGAACAGCTTTACTGATTGACCATTGGTACATAATAAAGTGAGCACCCTTGACATGTATAATTTGATGTTCTGACATATGCATTAAACTCATGAAATCATCAGCAAAATCAAAACAGTGCACACATATATGTAGATATTTTGACATTTATTTTTAAAATAATTTTTTACCATATATTTGCTATTTCATCTTTCATTTTCCTTAGAGGGAAATGTAATGTTCCCAAATATGTAAGGATCAAATGGGGAATCATGATAATGCCATGATTCTCTAGAAGAAACAGTATTAAATATAAGTGCTGTCAGTGTGTTTTTGTGCAAACACATTTTATAAAATAGACACAATATATGAATTTTAAAAGCCAGCACTTAATAGTATCCATGAACATGAACCAAATGAATGCAGCCTTCATGGTTAATCATATTTTAAAGATTGTCTATACAACCAGAGATGTCCCTTCTGTTTTGAACTATACTTCCTTTACTTTCTATGAAAGCAAAAGCCTGCAAACAGGCTATTACATGAAAATAACCTTTCATACCTTTCAGAAATGAGATTATATCTGCATAATATATACAGCCTTGTATCTGGCTTAAGGACACTCATTCAATCGCATAAGAGTAATTTCAAACACATTAGTGTAAACTCTATTTCCTAAATACTTCCCCCTCTGCCTTTGCTGACACTATTTGTTCCACCGTGAATACCTTACAGACTTTATCTCTCTTTTTTAAGGTTCTATCTTTCAAAATATTACAAATATATCATCTTTTATAAATCTTTTATATTTACTAAAAAATAAAATTGTACTTCTCCTTTTCATACCTCCTTAAGATTTTGATAGGATCAGCAAGCCTTGATATGAGGAGTTTGCTACTTCGGAACATATAAACTCAATCCCTGCTCCCATTGAGATTGCATTTTGGTAAGGAAAAGCACAGATAATTTTACCAGTAACCTCTTTATTATATGACCAGTATTATCAGAGTGAAAATGCATGGGCATTTAACCTGGTTATCAAGATTGGCTTACTGGAAGAAGACACATCTGAGCTAAAAATAACATGACAAAGAGGTAGGTCAAGTATAAGGAACGTGAGCTTTATATAAGTGCAGCACAATCTTCACACACACAGAACAGATGGAAGAGAATGACATATTTGGTAAAGTGGAAGTTCATTGTGACTGAATTTTAATATATGATCATTGTATCAAGATATCTGACAAAAGAGAGATTTAAGATCTTTAGCAGGACATTTTTAATAAGACTGGCATTGAAATATATTTTATATATCTATTGATGATTATATATTTTACAAATTTTTACAAAATTCTTGCATGAGAAGGAACCATTTTCCTATATTTTTTGTTATAGAAATTTGTAATGGTAAATCAGTAGCAGTTAAGAAATGCTATTATTTATTCATCCCTTCTATGTGCCTGGCACATTACACATATTATCAAATTTAATCCCCAACCTGCTTGTTATAGAATTTATTATCATTTTTCAGAGGAGGAAGAATAAGTTTGGAGAAGTTGAATAGTGTGTCCTCTGTTGCTTAATAAATATGAGCTGAGATTCCAATTTTCTCTGACTCCAAAGCTTATGATCTCTCTACCTGTGTATTTAAATAATTAAAAATATACATATTTAGTGAACTCTTGACTTATCACTCAATTTCCTATCCATTTTTCTGTACGTTTATTTTCACTATTTTTGTATCATGTATTTATACACAATTGTATTTTCATAACTTATTTATTGACAAAATTTTTAAATGAACCGTCTCCAGGAAAGCCTTCAGGCATTTGAATTATAATATATAGTCAGTTCTAAAGATCTGTAAATATCACATATTTATGTTTAAAATTTTTTTTTAAATAGATACAATTTAAAAAGTGAAATAGAATCTTCTCCAAACTAATTCTTTCTATTAAGCACATCCCAAGAAGCCAGTAAATAAGTTAAAATATATAATGAAAATCTTTCAAATTAGGCTCAAAAGGAAACAGCATAGAAAATAATTTTGAATAATAAATATTTGATTAAATTTTTAGAACAATTTAACTGAATAGGAAAATTTTCACTATTTCTTATAACACCTGAAGTATATTATTAAGATAAATATTCTAAGATAAATATATGCATAACAATATATTTCTCCAAATAGTGATTCATATTAAGATTCCTAGATATTGTCAAGTGATTATCGGACTTGAACAGATTGAACCCAAAAAGCAGAGACTGTCCTCTAGTTCCAACGTAAATCAGAGGACATATGCATCAAGAATATTCATTGCAAAACACATTATTCATATTAAAAATAAAAGCAATTTGCTTGTAAGCCCTACTGAGCATTTATTTGGGCAGGTTTGGACACCTTTCTGTGCATGATAGAATATGTTCTTCATATATCATTTCCTTTTTCTATTTGGTATCATTATTATATACATATTTTTAATGAATTTGCCAAACCTTTTCATGATGATTGATTATTGTGACATAAAATAGTTTTCAGGAAAATAGATATTTGTATTTTCAAAAAGATATAACATAATCCAGATTATTTTGTATTACTCTAGCACATGCTTGCTGCTGTTCTATCTAATTTAGTTATTTATTACACAGACTTATTTGTGATGGTGGTGAGTGTATTAGAAAAAAATCAGGTTCTAGAAGTAAACTGTGTGCAATTAAATGCTGACTTAATCTTTGAATTTTGGCATTAAACAAGTTATTTAACTTAACAGTGGCTTCCTTTTCTTACACATAATGATAATACTAAAGATCCTTTGGGGAACACTAATGTGTATATATACACACAGCCATTATATATTATATTTTATGTATATATATGTAATGTACACAATATATGCAACACATAATATATAGTATATAGTATGTATATATAAATGTATAACTTTAATCTTAGAAAGATCACTTGGCATAGGTCACTTAGTAAATGTTATATGTCATTATTAATATATGCTTATTATTATAACTGCTGTTTATGAACATTATTATTATTCAACGTGTATGTTTCTTCCTACTTTGAATTCAGTAAATGAGTTTTGTTAGATTAGTTGCTAAAATGCCACTAATATGACTTGTTCCCATTGACATTTTATCTGAAATCCTTATCTTACACTACATTTATAGCTTTTGAATAAGATTATTATTTCCTATCATTTAATTTATAGTATTTTTTAAACCACAATGCTATACTTCAGGAATCTAGCACATGTTAATTCTTTTTTCTTAAGCTACTTATAACTCAGTTCAATTCTGTTTGGCAATAACTTCTTGAGCTATGGGCATTAAGTGTGAAAAAGTAAGGAAAACATCATTTTAAGAAGATTATGTTGTGCTATGGGAGATGGGTATATAAACAGATCATTTCAATCTCTGGTATTTTAATCTAATTAAAAGAAAAAGGATTTAGGGGGAATGATGAATGTACTGATAAACTAAAATTCATATAGCTTGGAGAACATACTAGAAGGAATATCTAAGAGAACATTAATAAAGAAATCAAAACTAGAATTATTTATTTTGCTGGTATTAACTAGTAGCATTACAGTGTGTATTTTTATCTAATTTCTAGATAGTATATATTTAATCCTAAATCACATTTCAGTTTCTGTGACCTAGAGCCTGTGGTTTTTATTATGCTTATACATTTGTATAAAAATACCAGTGAACAAAACGAAACAAAAACATATAAAGCATATGTGCTAGATTCATTAACTTACAGCCACAAACAATAATGGATTAATTAATTTTACTTTTTTTTTCTGGGGAAGTTGTGTTTGTGTGATTTTTTTTTATTAATAAAATTATACTGAACTATAGAGAATGTAGATAACATTTCCAGTGCACTACCTTCATTTCTGTTATGTAACCTTAATTATTTGCTGTTTACTTCAGCGTGTGCACTTTTTAAAATAGAATTGAATGCTGCTGCTATATTGCAAAGATATATTAATCAAAACAGTACAGTACTGGCAGAACAACACACACCTAGATCAATGTAACAGAATTGAGAACCCAGAATCTATGCATATATGGTCAATTAATTTTCAACAAAGGAGTCAAAAATATACAATGAAGAAGGGACAATCTCTTTAATAAATGATATTGGGAAAACTGTTTATCCAAAAGCAAAAGAATTAAACTGGGCTCCTATTTTATACCATATACAAAAAAAGTCAATTTAAAATGGATTAAAGAACTGAATGTAAGAATGAAACCATGAATCTCTTAAAAGAAAGCCTAAGGGAAAATCTCTGATTTTGGTCTTGGCAATGAATTTTTGGATTTGACACCAAAAGCACAGGCACCAAATGCAAAAATAAATAAGGGAGACTAAACTAAACTAAAAAGCTTCTGCACAGCAAAGGAAACAACAAAAGGGCAATCTATATATGGGAAAAAATATTTTCAAACCACATATCCAACGAGCTATTAATGCCAAAAATATATAAGGAACTCGTTTAACTCAATAACAATATAAATATGTACTATACATATACATATAAAATGCATATAAAAATCATCTTGAAAGATCATCTGGTATATAGCACTTAGTAAGTGTTAGTAATCATTTTTAATTGAGAATGGATAAAGTATCTACATAGACATT
This sequence comes from Smutsia gigantea, assembly GCA_032199065.1. Taxonomy (NCBI): domain Eukaryota; kingdom Metazoa; phylum Chordata; class Mammalia; order Pholidota; family Manidae; genus Smutsia; species Smutsia gigantea. The sequence continues at coordinate 115,155 of JAVSCE010020781.1, read as the reverse complement.
TTTGCAAAGAAGATATACAAATGTTCAAGACTTCCATTTAAGGTGTTCAACATCACTAATCATCAGGAAATGCAAATCAAAACCACAAATAGATATTACTTCATATCTGCCAATACGTCTAGTTTTAAAAAGACAAAAGATAAGAAATGTTGGCAAGGATGTGGAGAAAGGAAACCTTTGTACACCATTACTGGGAATGTAATCTGGGTCAGCCACTGTGGAAAACTGGAAGGAGTTTTATCAAGAAATTAAATAAACATTATATAAAACACAGAAAATTCATGGGAAAGGACACACATCTCAGTTCTCATATAGGCAATTAGTCCTGAGGCAACAAATGATAGCCAGCATTTCCCTCCTCTATTAGCATTCCAGCTGATTCTTTCTCATGACCAGCATCGCTGCTCTTCTAGGTTCCTGTGCAGTGGAGTAAATCAGATCTTTGAATCCCCAAGTCACCATGTTCTTGCCATTCCATGATTTTTGCAATTGAACATTTATGGTGAGACATCCAGATTAAAGCCATGAATTCAGAACAGACGCTTTTTTTATGGCAATATGTATGAGAAACGATGTCTCCTCATAATTAGAGTCAATCAACTCCTTCCCAAAGAGTCTCCTTTATTTCTCCCATTAGTACACTGTCATGGGGAGCTCCGAATAATTAAGATGCAGCAATAGACTTAGATTTAGTGAAACCTATACTGTGTTTCTGGCATGAGCACCAACCACCATCTCAGATTAAGACTTTTGTTTCAACAGAGTCTAAATATATAATGAAAAAAGCATGTTTTGGGTGTTGGTCATTGGAAGTGATAAGGAAAGAAGCTACTCTTCCGCCTTTGGTTCCCAGGCCCTTGTATTTCACATTTTGGAAATCACGATATATTATTCCCAACCATTCAGTAACAATTCTCATTAAAAGCTACCTTGACACTTTCCCTTCAGGAGGTGGAGTCTCCTGCCCTTTTCCTTGCAGCTGATGTCCCTGTGACTAGTTTTGACAAATAAAATGCAGAGAAAACTCTTTAAAACTTCTAGTCACAGGTTTTAAAAGTTACTGGAACTTCTATATCCTTTCTCTTGGGAGCTAGCTACAATGTAAAAAAGCCTACCGGATAAGCCATGTGGAGACCCTGAGATCTCATGGGTGCTTTAAGCTGTTAAGATGAGGAGACGGGTTGCATCTGTGACCTATTATGCAGACATGTGAGTGAAGCCACTGTGGCTGTTACAGCTCCAGCAAGGCTCCCAAATGCAAGCAGCAATATACTGACACCATCTGACAACAGACAGAATCATTCTGCTGAAGTTTGCGTACCCACAGAATCATGAGAAAAATAATTTTGTTATTATAAAATATTGTTTTTAAGTACATTGTTATGCAGCAATGGATGACTGATAGAAGAATATATTTACAGGATAAAGGAAATTACAAAATAATATTAAATTGCATTTAGTAGCCTTAATGCTAGCTGTAATATGTGCTTTTTTTATTTTGAAAATATTCTAGCTATACTGTAAAATATAATTACTATGAAAATGTCACTAGTGACTAATTAGCATAGTAGAAAAGAAAAAGAAATACATGAAATAAAACAACTTTAAATTTAAATTGGCATTATTAATATAAACACTATTTTCCCCTCATACTTGTATTCTGTATCTGTCCAATAAAAAAACAAACAATTACAACAATGTAGCAATAAGCTCATTTGGAATACATTATGTGTTTTCAAAATACTATTTTCTAATAAAAGGAAACAGGTCCATTTGCAGAAATGTCCTAAAGCAAGGAAACTCAAAAATAAATGAGGTCATGAACAAAACAGCAGTACACTTGTAGACACTGAAAAGTGACTAGTGATTATCATGGGGTGAGGTTTGGGGTGGGTGAGTGAGGATGCTGAAGGGGATTAGGGGTACAAAATTCTAAGTCATAATACCAGTTGGTCAGAAAAATAGTCGTACAGCATGGGAAATCCAGTCGATGTTTCTGTAAGATCTTCCTATGCTGGCAGGTAGTAACTGCCCAGGTGGTGTGAGGACTTAATAATATGGGTAAGTGTTAAAACACTGTGTTATATATTTCAAAACAATATAAGATTGTATATTAATGATACTTCAATAAAAACAGAAAAAAGTTAAATAAATAAATGAGGTCATATCAAAATTATGTAGAAGCTAACTGGGAAGTGCTTCAAATGCTCCAAGAAAAGGGCAATATGAGGATGAAAAAAGTAATGACTACACTGGATTAAACAATACCAACATAAACATATGTTTTTAAACAATTCATAAATAAAAACATTCATATGTTTGCAAAATTATGACATCTCACATTAGCCAACACAGATATTGCAAAGAAATTAGCTTTTATTCTAAAATAATTCATGAAAAATAATCAAGCACTTATTTTAACTTCACTGTCTAAAATAAATCTTTGAATGACTACACAAAATATTTGATAGAATGCTTTCAATTAATAATCTAAAAGAATGATAAGATTAGCAAACCTCTATTTTGTAACATCTAATGAAATAATGAATTGTAATACTGGTTTTCAATGGAAGTCAACATTAGGTGAAATACTGATGAAGAATTTTATGTTAGGAAATAATTGTAACACCAATGTACTCTCTGGTTAATAAAAGTGAGGCAACTACTTTATGGGTCTCCGGACATGGTGCCACTGGAAATTCACTGTATCACATATGAACAATTCTTCCTTATGAACTTGGACCTGAATATAAGGAATCCTCTCTAAAGTGGCTGGTTTTTGAGAAAGATGTAGAGGGGTGGAGGAAGAAGCATACAACTAAATCCAGAATGTGTGACATTCTATAGGAAAATTCTGTTGTATGGTTAACCAAAGATGACTACAGAATTTTTAAAAAGTTAAAAATAACAAACAAAAAAAGTCAAGAGAAAAGAAATAACAAAGTCCAACACAAGCCTTCTTTTTGGTCCTAATTAATGAAATCCAAATGCAAAGACCCCTTTGAGACAGTCATATATTTTAATATGCTCTGGGTCATATACAGCAATCAGTGAATTTTATTAGCTTTATTAAAGAGATGGTTGTTATTAAAAATTTTATCATGTGGAGATACATAAGCAAGTATTTAATGAAAAATTGGCATAATAACTGGGATTCTCTTTAAGTTACTCCAAATGAAACAAAATGTAAAGGAAACAAAAACAGTGAAGTAGTCAGAGGAACAGTATTGGTAAAGTGGAGATAATTTGTACATAAAATTACCATTTCTCTTGATCTTCCATTAATATCCCTGCTCTGCCACCTTTTCAAGCATCATTTCACTCATGTATTTTATTCCCTGAAATGTCTTACTTTGTTAAAACATATAAAACAACCTATCACCCACCTTTCTCTGCAGTTAGAAGGTAGTCCTCCAGCATATATTGTCTCTTTCTCCTGCATCATGAATTTTTGCTTCTCTAATGGATCATTGCTATCAGCATATAAACAGGCTGTGAGTTTTTTCCATCTTACAAAGTTCCCCTTTTGACCCCAATCTTTTCTCAGTTTCTCTTTGCAGTAATACTGGCTGAAATAGTTTTCATTAACATATTTCCATGTTTTCTACCCTGACTCCACTCCAGTCAGGTTTTTGTACTCTCAGTTCATAGACATTACCTCTCTAAAGATCACCAACACCTCTGTCATTCTAAATCTGATGGTAGTTCAATATTGGAACCATTTTTTCACTCTTTCATTCTTAAAACACTTTCTTTGTTTGGTTTCCTCAAACATACAATGTCTACAATCCTCAGAATATCTTCTCTTTTACTACTTTGCTCTTCACATAGATTTCTGTAGAGCTAATTCCCTCTATTTCATCAACTCTTTTCACATATTCACAAGCATCCATGACTTGCTCTTCTATTTCCTCCAATTTTTCTTTTAGAATAAATTGCTATTATTATAGGTAGTATTTATTCTTATGTTTTATATATCCTCTACTAGAATGTAAGTTCCAGTATAACATATTACTTTTATTTAATCTGATTTATATTTCAATATAACATTGCCTAAAATATAACTGGACACATGATTGGTGTTCAGTATTAGATGAATAAATGAATGACCAACTGAAGGAACAATATTTTTATAACTACATTCATTGCAACATATACCACACTGTCTTATCATTTATTGGGTATTTTTTAAAGGGGCAATATGTAGGAACCTGTTAGATCCTTCATTTCAATAAATATGTTTTATTTCATCCATGAGCCTAAGTGGGCAGTGATTCTAAAATGTATGAATGTAGGGGTAATTATCTATTTTTATTACTGTATTGAAGGAGGTACCTTTATAAATACCCTTATAAATACATGAAATATGAAGAATTAAACATTTTAAGTAATAGTCAATTAGTTTATGGAAAGTTGAGCATAGAGAAAGTTTCTCTGCATGCCTCAAAATTTTGTGTTGAACAAAGCCATTCTTTTTATATTATCTTGTAGTAAGACTGGAAATAAGGTGTTACCCTTTGCTAGGATATTTTATGCTGCTGATGTTACAGTTTGCTTCTTTTTAGTGACTTTTCTGAACTAGTTACATGAAGTCTGTATTCTTTGTTGTATGTGACCACTGAAGTCTCATTTCATTAGCTCAGTGTGACTGGGCAGATATTTCCTTAATTGCCTAATGAGAAAATAACAAACAACAGTCTTTGCATATTGATTCCATGTGTTTATTTTGGAGTACTCTCTATCTACGCTCAGCTGTCAGCTTGTACTTCTGCCTTATCTTTTACTTCCTACTCAAGCAGAACCTGAAGATCAGTCAAAGGTGACAGCTCAGCGCCTTCTCATGTCTTTCTTGGACATTCACCCAGACCTGGACTTGCACATGACCTTGTAGAGTCCCTTGATTGTGTCAGAGCTTTTCAATGTCCTTACTGCTCAAAGTGTCTCAATCCCCAGCCTCTCTTCACATTTTTGGTTATCTATTCTTAGGCTGAACTTTATCAATTGCTCTGGGAATCACAAAATAACATGTTTTCCCTTAAATAATGTTTTAACAAACAACTCCTGTGCTGTTACCACAGCACTAAGAGAATTCCAAGTTTGGGGAGGTAAAAGTACTTTGAGCTTATCTTCTGGGGACCCACAGGACATGTCAAAACAACAGAAATTCTTTGAGAATAAGATCCATTCTGCTCTTCCAGTATCGTTCCCTGTATCAGTAACACTGCTAAACTAAAGGGGACCAGGGTCAGGTAAAATGCCACACGGCTCTCTTACTGAGATTCAGATGTTTCTTTCTTGATTCAATTGTTCACCTGGTTGTTTCAAACTTCTAGTTAGTTTCCAGAAGTCTAGAAAAGTTTATTCATTGTTTTTGTGGAGGGATGAACTTTTCAAGTTACTTTACCTGACATTTTCATGGATGTTCCTCCAAAATCTACTTTATTTTCATAAGAAATTTAAGTTTATATACAAATACAGAATATTATACGTGGAAGTATTGTTGACACCAGGAGACTGTTTTCAAACATTTTCACATATATAAATATTAATTTATCTTAGAAATTATTAAGTTCAACAAATGATACTCTCTCAATTTATTTGTGGGTGAGTTATTTCATATTAGCTGCTATTATATTATGAAGGGATATTTTGAAATATGTATATATAAAATTCATATGCAATAAATTATTTTAATGTTTTGCCATTCCATATTTATTAGTTTGATTTTTTAATCATCTCATAATCATAGGCTCATTTTTTCCATTAACTTACAGATTCCTTTCTCATCCTTAGAAAAAATTTCACAAAGCAGAATTCAACATGGTATTGCTACTTCAAGACTTCAGGAATACCATATTCAAAAAGAAAACATTCATAATTTTACATATTTATCCTAAGTTGAGATAATTAAAATAACACTGTTTAAATCAAAACAACTTTTTGTATTCTGGTTTCATTGATATAGTAAGTACAAAATATTTCCAATACTAATATATTTTAGCATCATAAACCATTATTCAAGGCAACCTAATGAAATACATGTGATGTCAGAAAGCAGAGTAATTATTATATTTCTTTATATTTAAAAACTTGACAGGGAAATGGCTTAGTGGTTTTCCATAGGCATTCAGACATTGAATAGAAGTTATGTTGAGAAGTTCTACATTTGTTCTGAGAAATCATTCTACTCAAGAAAAGCTGTGGTCAGTGATCTTGATTAAAAACAAAATCTAAAAACTAGAAATAAAAAGAAATATTTGCAAATTTGTCTGGCTTCTCAGACTCAAATGGAATTCATGAAAACTTTGAGAAACAGTCTTAGAAAAATTTTTAATTCATAGTAACGTTAGCTTTAATAAGATTGAAGAGACCATAACAATATGGTTCTTTAAATTATTTACTTGAATTATCAGGTGATTGGAATGAAATGCTTTTATTAATTTAAATGAATAACAATTATCTGTTAGTATTTTCTTTTAACTATCTCTCCTTTTCTCTGTTAGTGGGTTTCCTTATTAGAAACTGTATCATCTGAAAAGATAGAAATAAGTGATCTTTCAAATCACTTAAAGCAGTCTATTATTTTATTGCCCTGAGATAGTGGTCAGGAGATATGAGTTCTAACTCTCCCTACTTGCTGTATAACAAAATTTTGTCTTAGGTCATGTCGGCCTTACTGTCCTTAACTAAGAAATTAAGGAGATGTCTTTAGCTATAAAATTATATGACTCTGTAGTTCTATGAACAATTAATAATGTTGTTGAAACTCATGATAGCCTTATTTACATGAGGAAATTAAAAGGAAATTTCCCAGTTCTGTAGATTACTTTATGTTAAGTATTAATTCAGAAACATTATCCTGGTTGAAACTGGCACTTTATGAATTAATACATTCATATTCTATTTAAGAATTATCAATATAACAAAAATTTTTTTCTTGAAATGGTTATAATATTTGCTAAGAGTACACATGGTACCTAATATCTTGAGTACATAGAATTACATTATAGGAAAGGCAAGCATGTCAATGGTTTTCATTCCTAAACATCATGTCCTCACTGGTTCTCTGTTATTTCAGTTGTTTTCACTTCTATTAGGTTTTGTAAAATTTGTATAATGACAAATGAAGCTTGATAATTAAATTTATCTTAATTCTAGATATGTTTGCTTTAAAACATCATTGAATGAAAACATGGAGGGGAAAAATATAGAACATTAAATATAGAAACAATTTCATGAACAATTCAATATTCCTCTCCTAAGAAGTAACTAGTTAGAGATAAATCCTTTCTTTCACAATTGTTCCATTTCAGATAATCTTGCACAACTTGAATTTTATATGAGGTGAAACAAATAAAAAGGCCTTTAAAGCATGTGGGGTTTTTTGGTTTTGTAATAAGCAAGCTGTGCTGCCAACTTGCAATCTCCCACTTGCCTCAAGTAAAAACCATAAGCCTGATTTCCATAGCCTTCAACCCTAGTTGGGCTATTTTCTTTTTAAAAATGAGGTTCTAACAGGCACTTTTCTCAAACAATCTGGTTTCATCCATATGTAAACTTTTACAGCATATAATTCTGTTAACTATGTATTTTTTTCAAACCACTTTAGTTTACTTGGCTGCTGTTCTAGATACACAATTGCAATGAATATTGCCACCAGTCTTCAGTCTTACCAGTCACAAAATTTGCTTTATGTTAACTCTGTCTCGCTTTGCTTGTATCATCAGATATTTTTATCCTTATGCTTCATTAATATTGTCAGTGCATGGCTCTTTTTGAAGCATCTAGGATTTGTGTGTACACAAAAACAATAGACATCTGAAAATGAAAATTTCCTTACTGCTGATGTTCAACATTTATTTTTATATAGTAAGACCCCCCCACTAGAAAATGTTTTGTCTAAGTACAAAATATATATACATACTTCATTTTCTACACATATTATTTTACATATATTTATACATATGTTTACACTACACACAAACACACACAGAACAGTTTTAGGTTCACAGCAAAATTGAGTGGAGGTGCAGATATTTCCCATATGTCCTCTTTCCCCACACATGCATAACTTTCCCAATTACCAACATGTCCCACCAGAGTGATACATTTGTTATAATTGATTGTAAAACTGACACATCATACTCACTCATAATCACTCAAAACACTGATTTACATTAGCATTCATTTTTGGTGTTGTACATACCATGGTTTCAGAAAATTGTCATGTCCCTACATTATGGTATCATATGGAATATTTTCACTGCCTTATTAAATAAATATTATTAATTGTCTACATGTCTAAAATTGTATTATATTCTTAACAAGATACTCTGTGTGAAGTCAATTTTTAAAATCATAGACTATCACATTCTGGATTTTCATTAAATAAATTCATCTCTGAACCCTAGACTACTATTTTATCACAATAATCAGTGCCAGGTCTTGTTTTCCTTAGCTTCTGAGGTTTCTGAGGAATTATAAGAGCACTCTGAGGTTCCTGAAAATATGAGAACTTCAATTATTTTTCCATCTTACTGGCCTTCGATCTGCCATTGTTAAGGACTACTCAAATTCCTCAATTACCTGGGATACTCAATTCTTTGTCACAGGTATCATGTGAGAAGCTTTAGAAACACAAAAGCTGTATGCCTAGAATTGAGCCTTTCAAAATTCACTCTGCAGTCACAACTGTCAGAAATCACATCCATCCTTTTCTGCTGTCCTCAAAGGAAAGTTCCCATCTGCCTTTTCCTTTTCTTCGAAGATGCCTCATATAATATTTTCTTGAGAAACACCTTTGGACTTTATGTAATCTTTACTGTGTCTCATGTTGCTTGAGATAAGACAGAACAAAATCTGCCCATTCATTTAAAATAGGAGAAAATTTATTTAAAAATTAATAAATCAATTGGTTTATATTCCAATAAAGTGTACCTTCACTAGTATTCAATTTAGTGTTCTACATCTTAGAAAGCAACTGTATTATCCTGTATAATGCTGAGTCTAAGAAATGTTATTAATGCCAGCTTCTAAACAATGGCAAAAATTCTTCCTTAGCCCTTCCTATACTATTGTTTCAAATTGTGTTGAGTTTAGATCACTCACTTAATTCATTCACTTACCTCACTCTTTATAAAGTGATACATATACAGATAGATATAGATACTTATAACTCAAGTAGAAACAAACATATAATTTGTACCAAGATTCCTACTAAGCACTAGGGAAAAAAGGCTCTCTTAGAGATTATATTTTAGTGAACATTAAATTAAAAAGAGTTGTATGTTTTTGTTAGGTTCAATGTGTGAAGGACACTGCAAACAAAATTGTTTAGGTAGTGTATTAGTAACTGATATATATATATTACTTTTACATAGAATATAAAGAGATACATTTCATGGCCAAATACAGTGGAAGAATGATACATTAAACATAGTCATAGTTTCTTTTCTGCAGGACTACTCTATTATGCTAATTTGAATAATGAATCTCTTGCAGAGGATATAGTCTAAGTAGCATTTCCAGGCATACTTGGCTATAGAATACTTTCATCACAAGAAGGACTTATATTTGTGGAACACTCTTCATAAAATATTTCAATATTATTCTCTTGAAAATTGAGGAGCCCACCTCAGAGCCCCTATTCATTTACTCAGTAGTCTTCCTGTGCTATACATGTTATGCTCCTCAAAGTCTGCCATACCCTCTTTGAAGCTGGAACTCTGCCAAGACTGCTATTCTGTAAGATGGACAAAGATATAATCTTAATGCTAAGTATAAATGTTCTTTTATAAAGTTTAACATTTTTACAGTGTGAAATGTGTGAACTTTAAAATTGCATGCACTTCTTAAAAGCAGTTCTTTTCCTATAGTATGAACTTCTTAGTATACTATTATATTATGGCCTTTTTTTTCATAAAGTTCTAGTGACCTATATTTTATAGGCAAAGTCTTCATAAGATGTGTTATCCCTTAAAATATATCTTTCAAAACTGAGATTGAGTAAATTTAATATATTGATAGAGAAATAATAGCATATGGAGAAATCTAGTTTGCATATTTGAATTGAAAAATGTCTCCATTTTCTACTGAGCGTAGTTGGATTTTGTTGCTTAATCCAAATTTACAGTCTCTAAGTTTTTATTAGAGTGATTAGTCCATTTAATTTTGATATATTCAATATATTTGGCTTTACAACTGCCATTCGTTTTATAGGTCTCTGTTCTATGTTACTCCCTTATTCTTCCTTTACTGACTACTTTTGTAAAACAAATATTTTAGAGTATGCCATTTTAATTTCTCTATTTGCTCCAGGATTTATAATATGCATCTTGATATATTATATTTTACCTCATATTAATACTGACTTAATTCCAATAACATATTATAAATTTGCCCTATTATTCCTGCACATCATTCTCCTTTCTAGTGCTATTTTGTCTATCTATATATATATATATAAATGGATTTCAGAAGACAATATATATATATACAGCAAGCTCATAGATACAGAAAACATACTGGTGGTTGCTACACTAGAGATAGAAGGTGAGGGCAGTGGGAGAAATATTGAACTACTTTTCTATTTTGTTTTTTGCTTAAATAAATTGAATAAAAATACATTTATATATTATAAACTTAAAAGCAGATTATAATTACTGCTTTATGCAATCTTGTGTATTAATAAAATTAAGAGAATAATATTATGTATAACTATATTCTATATTTACCAACATATTTACCATTCCAATGCTTTCATTTCTTCCTGTTGATTTGAGTTAGTTGATCACTCTGGCTAAAGAGTTATCAGTTTCATTGATCTTTTAAAAGAGCCAGTCCTTTTTTTAAAACTGATTTTTCTTTTATTTCTTTATTCTATTTCATCTTTTCTGCTTTTACGTTTATTATTTCCTGTTTTCTATTTACTTTGGGTCTAATATTCTCTCGTTTTTTTTTGTTGCTACCATTAGAGGATTAGATACTTGACGTAAGAACATTCTTTCTAATACAACCATTCTTGTATTAGAAATGTTATTTGTTTTATTTGTAATGTCCTAATTGTAATATATTGTTTTAATTTTCATTCAGTTCAAAACATTTTCTAATTTCTCTTATGAATTTCTATTTAACTCATGAGCTATTTGGAAGTATTTGTTTAATTTCCAAATATTTGGCATTTTCCAGATTTCTTTCTATTATTGATTTCCATATCAAAAATAATACCATTGTGGTCAGAAAATACACTTTGACTATTTTCAGTTCTTTCTAATTTATTGATGTTTGCTTCATGGCCCATAAAAAATGTTCTATTTTGGTAAATATTCTACAAACATTTTTACAGAATGCATACATTTAACTTTTGCTGGTTGGAGGGATTTACACCTTGGTTGACTTCTGTTTCTCAGTTTTTCCATATGTTTATTGCATGTTTAATTGCTCTGTGAATTTCAGAAAGAAGAGTAATAATATATTCAACTGTAATTGAAGATTTTTTTTTAGTTATTGTTCAGCCTATCAGGTTTCCTTCATGCATTTTGAAGCTTTGTTGGGATTGTTATGTCTTTCTCCTCAATTGACTGCTTTTTGTCTGGCAATATTCCTTGTTCTAAATTCCTTTTGCCGATATTAGCCACTTGAGTTCTTTTTGCTTAATATTTGCATATTATAACTTTCATATCATTACATTTAACCTTTCAATATCTTTATATTTGAAATGGATTTCAGAAGATAATATATGCATGTGTCTTTTTGTTTTAATCCAATTTGACAATCTCTATCATTAATTAGGTATTTAGACTGCTTATATGTAATGCAGTGTTTTATACATTTGAAGTTAATTACACTATCTTACTTTTATTTGTAATCTTTTATTTGTCCTTTGTTCCCTTTTCTTCTTTGCATCCCAGCTTTAGGGGTAAGTGTTCCTTTTTTATTCCACTTATGCTTCACTCTTAGTCTCTTTGTAACTTTTAAAACTAGTAGTAAACTTAACAACAAGATAAGTCTAGTTCCTCCTTCTGTTACTATGTGCTTTCTTAATTATATATTTTATGTTATTAGCCATTTAATTCATTTTTACTATTTTCCCTTAGAAAGTCAACTTCCTATTAAAACAAATCTAAAGAAAAAAAAAACCCTCTATGTATTTATTGTCATTATATATCTTTATTTATTGGGCAAAGCCAGATTTTTGTCTATTGTCATACTGATTTGACATAAAAAGGATCCTATAATACTCCCTGAGCCAGATCTGCTGGCAGTGAATTCTCTCACCTTATATTTGGCTGATAAAAGTTTTTTTCGCCATTTTTTCTCTGTATGGAATATTTTGCTGATTTTAAGATTTTCTTTTTATCATTGATTTTCAGCAGCTTAAATATGCTGTATCTTTGTTATACGGTATGGTTGAAAGTATGATTCTTTTCTACCACTATACTGAAAACTTCCCCATGTTCCATAAAGTTCAACCAATTTGAAATTTAATATTTTCAGCAGAGAAATAATAGAAGTAATAATAATATAATCATTTTTATAGACTGCAGTTATGTATTTAGTATTTTAACATATGCACTGAGGTAGTGTGATTTTTTTCATTAAACATTAAAATTTCTTGTAATGTTTCAAGTATTTTCTCTCAAATCCTTAAAGCAGCTTTATAGGATGTCAACTTGTCTGACTTGGACAGTAAATAACTTGCTTTTTGCATCATTTATCTTGTGTGAAAACTCATTAACATTATCCCCAAACTGTGTGTGTAATCCAAAGATAATTAAAATAAAAGACAATGTGAATGGACTCATAGTTCAGGATGCCAGAGATATTTGCTTAGAATGGGAGTGTCAGAGCGATAATGTTTCATTTTTTAAGGAGATATTGACTTGGAAGCAGGAACAGAAAACTAAATAATACTGACTGCTAAGCGATTTTACCTACACAACAGCTCTGAGAAATAAATGTTATTTCCTTTTTATGCATGAAGAAACTGAGTTTCAGAGAGGGCCACACAGATATTAAATGACAGATTTTGCAGTCCAAAATACATGTGTTTCTTAAATATATTGTTTTCACTATTCCACACAAATTTTAGATTTTGAAGAATTATATTTAGCAGGTATATTTAAATTCTATGAAACTTCAAGTATCCTAGAATATCTGCAAAGGCAAGTTTTTAATTAAATGAATGAATATAAACACATTTCTATGTTTACTGCTTGACCAAATGGCAATCACACATAGTCACCAGGTGAGAAGCAGAAGAAAGATATTAGAGATTGATAGACTTTATGTAGAAAAGTGATTCCCACGGGATATCAGAGATTTGAGAAGCATGTCAGAATATTTATTCAAAATAAATATGCCTTGCCACTCTTGAGGATTAGGCACAGTGATCGATGGGGCCGTAAAAGAGAGACGCACCTTTGCTTGAAGTTGTGGTCAAGATAATTACAGCTGGACAAAAGCAATTTTTGAGGTGATTCTTGTATTCTGCACCAGGAAACACTGAGTGCTCACCCTTTAAAAGCTGAGAATCCTGGGCTTGAGAAAATATGTTTGTGAGGAAAAGTATCTGGGTTCAAATATACAGAACATTAATGACATTATTCTTTATTACAATAATTTATTAGGAGACCCCAAATCTAATTAAAGTAGTTTTATATGCTTAGTTCAAAAGAGGGTGGACAATTTTCAATATTTTGCAGAGAAGAATGGAATTCAGGTATCAACTATACCCACCAAATCAATTCTGGGATGATGTGGAAATTTGAATAATTTAAGCCAAACTGTTACTATCATAAGGTTCTCATTCTCAGACAAATGCATGGGCCAAATAGTGCTAATTACCCATGTTATCCCTAATTTCAATTCCTACGTCTATGAGCATCTGACTATATGTTATCCATTGTTGAAATTGTTATGAGTTGATTTTGCAATATTTGTTTAGAGGGTGTTGAAAATATATTCTGGGTTTTGGATGCTTTTCAAAACATTTCCAGTGAGAATATTCATATGAAAAAACAGAAAGAAAGAAAGGAAGGAGGGAACAAATGAACAAATGAAGGAATGAAGAAAGGGAGGAAGGGAAAAAATGACATTCAAAGGGAACAATGATTAAAGATTACTGTTTTTCACTGTGCACACATAATGTATCTCCAAGAAAGAAAATTAAAAACATGTTTTACATCTTGTTTAAATGCACAAATGTTCTTTCTATATAAGTTCAGGCTTGTTTAAAATAATAGCTGACAAACACATGCTTCTTATTTTAAACCTTTAAATTATATAAATGTAAATCTACAAAAATGAAGAGGTATTTTCATATGTAATTATCATCAGTGATAGAGAAAGGATATGATTTTGCTTGATGGTATTTAAATTTGGATATTGTTATGCTCTGAATCCATCATTTTTCATGATAATGGAGAAAAGAGAGTAAAATTATTCAAATTTGAGCAGTTCTTTCCACAATTTGAGGACTGCAAATTTATATTCCTCTTAAAACTGTTAATGGTGTTGTAGGCAGAGAAAGTGTTCCACATGATTTAACAAAGATAGTTAGGGAATGTGCTTAGAAATATTATATTTCATTTAAATTCAGAGAGTTTAAAGCATTTTTTTGGAAAGATATAAGGAATTATTTTGCCAATCATTTGAAAATCCAAGGAATATGGCCAATCCTATCCATTCCTATGCTCAGTTTGGTTAATCTCTGTAAATAAATCTTAACTAATCCCATTTTTCAGTCAAGTCCATAGCCAATGGTTTTTAAGATTCATTGTCTATATGTCAGCACAAAAAGTTTTCCAGAAGGAGATTTGAATTTCTAGTTCAGAGTACTCATCTGGACATATGTCAAAACATCTGTTCTTCCTCAAAGATAACCAACTCCAATTTCTAAGTGTCTAAATAAACTCTCAAAATCTCAAAGAATGTTAATAAAGGCAATATTTCAAACTGTCTTTCAAAGATGTTCTAGACTAGGTGCTTAAACATGTAGCATATCTGAGTAAGTATAAAGTGCACAATGGAGAATATGTTAAATGTATCATCCTCTATACATGCATCAATTTATCATATTAAAAAAAAATCTCTTAAGGCCTGATGAAACCAAGACCACCTACCTATTATCATTAAAAATAGGACTTACCTGAAAATATGATGTATGTATATTTTTATTTAAGTTTACTTAAATGTCTCTTTCAAGCTTTCTGATTTATCAAATGTGCCAAAAATACAGTATCTCTTATTTTTTCTGTGGTTAGTTGGTCCATGAAGATATTATATTGTCTATAATAAGAAATTTATTAGGGATAACTTTTCACTAAAATTTAAAGATATTCCTTTATGGGTAAGAAGGCCTGCCAGTCTGTTACTGGTATAGGCACTGCACTCAACAAATGTGATCATGGACAAAGCAAAATAATCTTTGTAGACACACACAGATATGGTTTATCTGTTTTCATGAAAACTGTGCATGAATCAGACTTGAAATACTATCTTTAAAGGACTATATCCTATAAATCTCTCCTGTAAAGGTACCTCTCCACACAAATAGTTACCCATTATTGGTAGGTTACGGGAACACTGAAGACATTTTCTACTTCATTCTTCTAATTAAGGAAATGCATGTCTTCTCCCTTTCTTTAGATTGTATCATTTCCTTAGGGTGTGGGCCATGTTATTTATGTTTGTGCTTTGCTTAGGGACTAGCAAAAGGTTTTCTGCATTTTTGGGGCATTAAATAAATAGTTTTCTCTGAAAGAAAAGAAATCCAGTTTTAAATGTGTTAATAAAATTCAAGTACTTTAAAATATCTTATTGTTTTCTTTTTCATAAACCAACTCTGCATGCCCTACTGAACAACCCCATTCATGGCTTGGAGAGACAGTAAATGCATTTTTGAGGGTAAAATGGGAAAATTATTTAATATTCTGCATTCAATTATTGAATGCATGCATACTAAACCCTCCACTAAACATCCTGAAGAAAAAATGTAGAATTAATTTGTGTGGAAATATCTAGTAACAAGGGCGGGTGTAATAATCTAGTAGTTTTTGTTTAGACATATGGAAGAAGTGGATGGATACCCTCAAAGAGGTTGCAGTCCTGCAAAATATTGTAATTTCAGTATAAATAGATTTTCTTACTTTAACACTTTTCATTTTGAGAAAAATATACCTGTATGTTTTTTGTTATGCAGATATTTACTTCTACTGAAGTTATGTTGTCAAATTTTTCATCTTTTCTATGCTGCCCCTGATTTTCCTATTAAATATTACTTGTCTTAAACAAAATTGTGGATATTTTCTCCTCCCTTTCCTCCTCATTTCTTTCCCCTGACTTTCTCTTTATTCTCTAGATTTCCTGTTCTTTAAGGGAATGGAAGAGAGTGCCTATAAAAATCAAGTTTTTTGTGGATGGATTTTTAAACTGTTGGATCATTCTTTATATTCATAAAAAAATTTAGGATTTCTATAGACTTATTTATGGGTACTTTATAAATTTTTAAATCATTATTGCCATAATGTGTTGCCATGTCTAATACTGCTTTTTCTTTTATTATCCTTTGTCATCCTATCATCTCTCTCTTGTAATCTTTTTCTCTTCAATATTAAACTTAGAGTTTTGTCTGTTTTAGAGCTTTCCATGCTTGACTATATATTGGAACTATTTGGAGAGATATAAAGAATTCTGAGGGCTGGTTTATAGAATACAGCCCTGGCAGGCATAAGGAATTTTGAAAGCTCCCCCATGTGATTCTAATGTGCACCATATTTGAGGAAAACACTAGTGTGTTTTATTAATATGTTCAAGGAAATCTTCTGGATTTGCTCATGCTTTCAATCACTTCCAGGTGTTCTCTATGTATATAAATGCCCCATATTTATTTTATCTACTCATCAAATCTTTTCAACTTAATGTCATTTCTTTCCTGGTTTCATGAATTAGATGCTTAGATCATTAATTTTTCTATTTTTGCTTTTAATGTATCCTTTTACAGTGATAGTTTTCTGTATAAGTAACAATTTAAACTACATGCTATATCATTCTTTTGTTTTTGTTCAGTTTTAAATGTTTTCTACTTTTAAATATGGTGCCCTCAGAAATATCTGTGTGTAAGTGAACATATGCAAAACACACATAGAAATATCTGTGTGTTCTATTTGTAAACATAGGGGTAGTTTCTGGGTTCCTCTTCATTACTGCTTTCTAATTTGAATTCAGACCATGTTTTTAGTATCTGTTTAAGGTGTTCTCTCTGGATTGACATGAAAAATTGAAAGAATCTGAATCTGTATTAACTGTTTGGTATAGGTTTTTCTCTCTATTAGAAAAAGAAATAATTTTTGTTCATATTTTTTATTTCCTTGCTCATTTTTATGTTAATCTCTTATTTTATGAATGATATAGCATACTTCATTTTGTTTACATGATGCATAGTTATATTTCCTAGGGTGTTATGAACTGAAGATTTTGTGATATGATTTTAAGATTTAGTTACTTATTTGCATTTTATATGGTGCTTTTCTTGCCTTAAGAGTATTTAATTATTAATATTATTGTACATGCTTCATTTTTAAGTTGAATTTTTCACAAATTTTGAGAGCTAGTGTGATTAACAATGCAATTCAAAATAAAAACCCTTTTTAGCATTTGAAAATAATTTTCTGTTGTTATGACTTCAATTTTGTTTTTGAGAAGACTGCTTACATATTCATTGCCATTCTTAGGAACATGTGTTTTTATTTTTCTCTATAGTTGCTGTTAGGGTGTTCTTGAATCTGTTATTTTCACCAGACTCATCAGCTATTAAGAGGTATGGCTTTATTTTTATTTCCTTTAGGTTGTTATTTCAGGTATGCAATCTGTCCTCAGAAGTTCTAAGACTCTTCGTCTGAAATTTCTTATTTTTCTACTCTTGTTCTTGGTCTATTTTATTCCTTTTATTCATATTTTAATTTCCATTTTCTCCATATACATTTTAATATTTTCCTCAATTCTGTCTTCTAGAAAAAAAACACAATTTTTTTCAGCTTTAATAACTTTTCTCTTATTTTCCCAATATCTTTTAGTTGCTGTCTTTTTAAGGTCTATTATTTTTCCAAATCTCATTTTTTCAACATTATCTTATAACCATCTTATGGTTTTATATATGTTTTGTCTTTGATAATTTAAATATATATTATTACAAACAAATCTTCTGTTGTTGTCACATGTACTGGCTTTACATATAAGTATATCTACTCTTCTTTTGCTATATAACTTGAGATAATCAGGGATGTGATTCTCAAACATCCCCTGTAAACTTTATGACTGGCTCATTACAAAAGCAAATACATTTAGCACACAACTATTGAATTCAAAAGTATCCATTCCCTTTGCTATCCAAATAGCAGAGAATTACAATGAGTTTGCTTCCACCTTTCAGGGATCACAATTCATTTTGAAAGCCTTGCCACAAGCTTATTTTTGTCCGGTTATTCTGTGATGAAACTTAAGGTGCAGTAAAATTTAGAGACCCCATCACTCCCCAAAACAGTCTGAATCTCTGACATAAATACATCATGCTCATAGGACTTGGACAAAAGGAAGTAAAAAACAACATACGTTATTTTAAGGGATATACATATTAGAGTATTAGAGGTAAGTTTGAGAAGCCAAGAGTTGTGACTTCAGTGAAGATTTTGGAAAGGTATGTTTTCCCACTTTCAGCCTGCATCACAAGGGGAGATTGCAATCTAATATCACAGACAACATAGCAGATTTCCTTGTTCAAAGTAGGTTTTCTAAGACTAAAATGCTATTGGAAAGCACAGCAATATCTACTTATTCAACAGGTATTAATCACCTATTATGTTCCCAGCAGTGGCAGATTTACTGTAAAACCAATGGAATGTAAGCTTCAGATTCTGTTTTGTTTAGTAAAGAATTTAACCTTGCCTGAAGAAAGGTCTCTTGACCTCAGCTTTCTGCTCAGCTACTGAGAGGCAGCCCCAAGTCCGTGGAATTTTTCACCTGATAAAATTATTTTTGCTTACCAAGGGCCTTGGGCCAGCACAGAGTCTAACAATGATATTTAATGTGGATGCTTTGGGTCATCATGTATCAGCTCAACCTCTGGAAGGGCTGGAGGCTTAGGTAAGCCACACTGGCAGTTAACCTTGTCTATGTGACAGAGTCCCAATAAAGACCCTGGACACCTAGGCTCAGGTGAGCTTCCATAGTTGCAAATACCCCCTGAGTATTGTCACATATTAATGGCAGGAAAGTTAGCACTGTCCATGACTCCACAGGAAGAGAAAAACCAGAAGCTACAGATATGAAACTTTCCTGGACCTTGCTTCATGTTTCTCTTCACTGACTTCAATATGTATCCTTTCATTGTAATAAACCATAATTATGAATATAACAACTTTGAGTTCTGTGATGCCTTCTAGCAAATTATTGAAACTAAGGGTTGTCACAGGGACAGTCAAGGCTGCTATTGTCACAAGTTAGGATGGTCGTGTGGACTGTATCCAAACTTTGCACACTTATGTAGAGTACTTCCACATTAGACATGTCAGTAAGATGTGTATATGTTTGCTTTTTAACCATGTAAAAATTATACATTCTTATCCAAATAAGCTAAGATTGCTACATTTTTCTAATTATATTCTCCTTCATCATATTGCATATAGCAGGGTTCACAGGAAAGTTTAGAATCAGTTCAAATGAAGTTGAGTTTGAGGATATATTCAATTGGTATTTAATACTTTGTAGTCTCCTATGAAAAGGTAACTAATTACTAACCATATGGGGCTTAAGTGACTCTCAGGACACCTCCTACCACCTAGTGGGCTGTGCCACCTAGTATCATTTCATTTATGTAGAAGGAGGTTTTAGCACAGTATGTATGCGTCTTATGGGACTGGTTACTGGAAATACATGGAAAATAGAAAGTAAATTTTTTGAGATATTTAGTTGTAAGAAAGTACTACTGCTAAGCTTTTTAAGTGGAATATTCACTTCTTACCAAAGCTTAGCAACAAGAATCAAAATAGAATAATGTCCATGATGCAGTTTAAAATTATAAATGTATGATACAGTGCTTTCTTCTTTTTGATAGAAAAAAAGTAAAGTTTATCAGAATTCCTGTGTACACAAGGCACAGAACTTTACAGTAAAAACTGACTTTATCTATAACAGCTGACATTTAAAAAGCAAAAGGTGGTTGAAAGGAATTTCTCAAAATTTAATAACAGTATGAGGAATTTATGTGACATCAACAAAACTAGTTGTGAAGCTTAAGGAATTGTTCTTCATATAAATCTTAATAAAAATTTTGATCAAACATATTAGGCTAATAACTTACTATTCTTACTATAGGAATCATCTTTCAAAACCATTTTATAGGAAAAAACAAAGAGTACACAACCAAACTAAATATTATTACAGAGGCAACTCAGGAAGCTTGGAGTTTAAAGTTATTTTTTGATTGTTGTAATGATTTTGGCATATGCCAATATATATATATATATATATATATATATATATGTTGTGATTTTTTTTTCTAGTTGAAGATAAATACACACATTGTTACTTAATTTTGTATGTGAAATAATGCATTCTTCCTAAGTAAGACATGCTTCCTTAGTGAAGGTTCATCCCTGACAAAATCTGGACCCACTCTATGCATCTACTCTAGAATGATAAAGTATAAACTGTGGCATGAATCTGTTAAAAATTAATAATCTATCATTAGGTATAAATTTTAATATGTATTCATGGAACAGAGTAGTTTCAATGACAGCGACAAACTACTGACCTGACTAGAAATATAGGCTAATCATACATGGAAGAGCATTTGTTGTTCTGGCATATTACATGGGCCTAATAAATATCACTGAATCAGTCAGTTTGGCCAGTTATTTTTCTGTTACTGTCTATACAGTTCTTTAAGAAAGGAACTATAAGGATGAAATAGCTTCCAGTCAAAAATCCGGAACACAATTTACGGTAATCAAATTTTCAAAATCCAACTATCCAGCAACAAGTTTAGATGTAGGTTTTCTGGATTCAAATACTGGATTCCATATATACTAGAGTAGCTGTGTACCTCTTTGTAAATTATTTAATACTTTTACTCATATGCAAATGTGGGATAATAAAAACAGCTAGTCTGATTTAAGTATTAAATGAAACAATTAGCATTTTACACATGGCATAGTAATTTCAAGACATTTTATGTTGACCCTACATGTTTAGGCTAGCTAATGCTGTCTTTTTCTTGTTCTTAGAATTTTTCATAACTCTATTTTTTCTTTCTTTTTATCAATCTACACCATATGAAGATTTATCTAATCTCAAAGTTTCTTAAAAGATATCCTATCTGTAACACATTTGATTGCCCTTTCTGAATATTGAAATTGCACTCATACTTGGTATATCAATGAGGATGAATTATTTTTCAATTTCTAGCATAATTATTATGTGGTAGTTTTTCAGTAGTACTTCTGATGGACTGAGAAATAATACTCTCTTATCCTGTCCCATTCTCTCATTCTCTTTCTGAACAGACAGAATTCAATCTTTGACATTTATTGTATGAAAAATTTGCTTTACAAACTTTTCAAGAATATATCTATATTCTGTCTTGTGTCATTTCATGTACACTTGATTTCTGAAAGCTCCACTGTATCCTTCTAGGAAAAGAATATATGTATAAATATCACAGATATGGCAGTGGGTTTTAGATGAGGGTGGAAAAAAATGAAACATCCCATGAAGGTAAATCTATACAAAGAGATACTAATTCCCACGTTTCTAGTTTGCAAAACTCTTACATTCCCAAACCAGGAGACAAGTAATGGAGAAAAGACTTTTCCTAGCCTTTCATTTCAACAATCCTGCTCTGTTGCTATGAGTATAGTTCACATGTCGTGTTCTGATTGGTAATATAAACTCCTGCTTAGTCCTAACAAGGAATTTCTGATGATTTTTTATATCAATCCTGAGGTACTATTTCCTAAGCCTAAGATTTATACATGAAAACTGAAGTTTTGAGCCTATGTCTTGACAGCACATTGGATAGAATTTGGGGATAGGGTTATGACCTCTGACAACCAATCTATAAATAAGTTTGTTCATGCAAATGAAGAAAAGAATAGTCAAGTTATGGTAAAGGGAGGTAGAAGAACTCATACAAAATATCATTTATGTTTTAGACATAATATGTATAAATTCCTTATGCAAAATATTCATTAAATCTTAATTATCCTCTAAAAAATGTATTTCAAATTTACATATAAGGAAGTTAAATAAATTAGCCCACATTGCATAGCTCTTAAGTTCTGGAATTAGTGTCTGACCCCAGCTGTTGTGCTGAAATTAAAAATCTGAGTGTTACATTCAATCTATAATGTCACAGGAAAGCAAGTAAATAGATACTGAGAGATTAAAATGACTTAAAATGATGGACTGTAACTTGCAACCTTGCTTGGAAGGAAAATTTAGACAAATCAGACTGCTGTAAACATTTAGACATTCAACATAAATGCTGTCTCGCAGCGAGACATATCTTCTTTAATCTTAAACTCTCCTGCCCTTACTCTCAAAAGTGATATAATATTTTCAAAGAATTTCATGTTAAATTGCTGTACTTTTAATCAGACTGTGAAAATGCATTTGGAGATTACAATAATTTCAACAAATTTTCTTTCCTTCACGATACTGCTTTTATGTTTACTTATTTTAAAGCAAACATGAATGCCATGTGATGAAATATATTTTCTGTTGCAGAACATTTTCAAAGGACATATTTTCTAGGGGGAACAGCTCCAGGAAGTGATCAGCCTTTTTATTTCAGGCAATCTACATTCATGCTTTGGTACAAAGAGGGGTGGATGCATCCTCACTGAGAAGTACCTGAAACAAAGAGGTCAAAGAAAATATTTAGAGACCAAGACACTCAAATAAAGTCACGATATAAAATTGGTGTAATTTCTCTTTGCTCTTTTTCTCTTAAAAATTTAGGCATCATATGACAATTGCAAACATAAAAACATTATAGGTGGTGCAAAAATAAATAAATTAGGAAAGACTACCTTAACTCTTCTTTTTCCTTTTTTACCACCTTATCAGTCTGAGATCACCAATGTCCATAAACTAGGATATCTGATGTCACTGATGTTTCATGGTCATTAAAAACAATGAAAACATACATATAAATAAGTCTAATTTAAAATTAAAACATTTTTTAAGCTATGAAAATGATTTACTGGTTGTCTGTAGAGCATGTCATAGCAGGACAGGAAATAAGAGCAAGTACACACAGAGTGAAACATGGTTATCAGAGAACAGGTTGTGATGAAATGAATTTGTGTGGCTTCCATGTTTTACCAGGTACCAGACAATTGGCCACCTCTTCCTTTACCTGTTCCTCAAACTCATCCTGCTCTTGGGCTGTGAATCCCAGCCTGCTGGGACTCAGACACCAGGTCATTGATGTTGCTCTCAGCCTCGGTGAACTCCATCTCATCCAGGTGCTCGTCCACATACCAGGGCAGGAAGGCCTTGCACTTGAACATAGCTGTGAAATGCTCTGAGATTCATATGAGCAACTATTAGATGGCTGTACTGTTGCAGATGAAGGTGGTGGACATTTTTAGCCCCTGGGGTAACATGTCACAGAGAGCTGATTTCATATTGTTGGGAATCCATTCAACAAAATAGCTATTGTTTTTGTTTTGGAAACTAAGCACCTGTTCATTCAGTTTCTTCATGGACATTCACCTCTGAACACACTTCTTTTTATACTCATGTCTTCCAGCAGGATTTCACAATTGTCTTCACATGGTTTCTGTTCACCTTTTTGTAAATTATTTCTGATATATATCATTTTAATTTTGTTACTATTGCATATTTTTTATTCTAAAATAATCATTGACAGAGGTTGATTTCCAACATTGATAAAAAATACAGACTTTAAAAAGAATGTTCATGTAAAGTCAGACAACAGGCAAAAGAATCATATTCCTATTATTTTTATTTATTTTACTTTTTTATTTTGGTATCCTTAATCTACAGTTACGTGTGCAATATTATGGTTATTAAACTACTCCCTTCATCAGGTCCCCCCCACCAACCCCATTACAGTCACTGTCCATCAGCGTAGTGAGATGCTATAGAGTCACTACTTGTCTTCTCTGAGTTGTACAGCCCTCCCCGTGCCCCTGCATCATTGCATCTGCTAATCGTAATGCCCCTTTTACCAGCTTGTCCCTCCCTTCCCACCCATCTTCCTCAGTTTCTTTCCCTTTGGTAACTATTAATCCATTCTTGGGTTCTGTGAGTCTGCTGTTGCTTTGTCGTTCAGTTGTTTTCTTTGTTCTTACACTCCACATATGAGAGAAATCATTTGATACTTGTCTTGTTGGCTTGGCTTATTTCACTGAGCATAATACCCACTAGCTCCATCCAGGTTGTTGCAAATAGTAGGATTTGTTTTCTCCTTATGGCTGAATAATATTCCATTGTGTATATGTACCACCTCATCTTTATCCATTCATCTACTGATGGACACTTAGGTTGCTTCCATTTCTTGGCTATTGGAAATAGTGCTGCGATAAACATAGGGGTGCATCTGTCTTTTTCAAACTGGGCTGCTGCATTCTTAGGGCAAATTCCTAGGCATGGCGTGCCTGGGTCAAATGGTATTTCTATTTTTAGCTTTTTGAGTAACCTCCATACTGCTTTCCACAATGGTTGAACTAATTTGCATTACCACCAGCAGTGTAGGAGGGCTCCCCTTTCTCCGCATCCTCACCAACATTTGTTGTTGTTTGTGTTTTGGATGTTGGCCATCCTCACTGGTGTGATGTGATAGCTCATTGTGGTTTTGATTTGCATTTCTCTGATGATTAGCGATGTGGAGCATCTTTTTATGTGCCTGTTGGCCATCTGAATTTCTTCTTTGGAGAAGTGTCTATTCATGTCCTCTGCCCATTTCTTAATTGGATTATTTGCTTTTTGTTTGTTGAGGTTCATGAGTTCTTTATATATTTTGCATGTTAACCCCTTATTGGATATGTCATTTATGAATATATTCTCCAATACTGTAGGATGTCTTTTTGTTCTACTGATGGTGTCTTTTGCTGTACAGAAGCTTTTCGGCTTGATATAGTCCCACTTATTCATTTTTGCTTTTGTTTCCCTTGCCCAGGGAGATATGTTCATGAAGAATTTGCTCATGTTTATGTCCAAGTGATTTTTGCCTATGTTTTTTTCTAAGAGTTTTATGGTTTCATGACTTACATTCAGGTCTTTGATCCATTTTGATTTTACTTTTGTGTATGGGGTTAGACAGTAGTCCAGTTTCATTTGCTTACGTGTAGCTGTCCAGTTTTGCCAACACCAGTGCTGAAGTTGCTGTCACCTCCCCATTGAATATCCAAGGCTCCTTTATCATATATTAACTGACTATATATGTTTGGGTTAATATTTGGATATTCTATTCCATTCCACTGGTCTGTGGGTCTGTTTTTGTGCCAATACGTAACTGTCTTGATTACTGTGGCTTTGTAGTAGAGCTTGAAGTCAGGGACTGTAATTCTCCCTGTTTTATTCATCCTTCTTAGGATTGCTTTGGCTATTCGGGGTCTTTTGTGGTTCCATATGAATTTTAGAAAATTTGTTTCTGTTCATTGAGGAGAGCTGTTGGTATTTTGATAGGGATTGTTTGAATCTGTAGATTGCTTAAGGTAATATAGCCATTTTGACTATATTTATTCTTCCTAGCCAAGAGCATGGGATGAATTTCCATTTGTTAGTGTCATCTTGAATTTCTCTTAGGAGTGTCTTGTAGTTTTCAGGGTATAGGTCTTTCACTTCCTTCATTAGGTTTATTCCTAGGTATTTTATTCTTTTTGATGCAATTGTAAATGGAATTGTTTTCCTGATTTCTCTTTCTGTTAACTCATTGTTGGGGTATAGGAAAGCACCAAATTTCAGTGTGTTAATTTTATATCCTTTAACTTTGCTGAATTCAGATATTAATTCTAGTAGTTTTGGAGTGGAGTCTTTAGGGTTTTTTCTGTACAGTATCATGTCATCTTCTAATAGTGACAATTTGACTTCTTCTTTACCAATATGAATGCCTTGTATGTCTTTTATTGTCTGATTGCCGTGGCTAGGACCTCCAGTACTATGTTGAATAACAGTGAAGAGAGTAGGCATCCCTGTCTTGTTTCCGATCTTGGATGAAAAGCTTTCAGCTTCTTGCTGTTAAGTATGATGTTGGCTGTGGGTTTGTCATATATGAGCTTTATGATGTTGAGGTATTTGCCCTCTATACTCATTTTGTTGAGAGTTTTAATCATGAATGGATGCTGTATTTTGTCAAATGCTTTTTCAACATCTAT
The DNA here is from genome assembly GCA_032199065.1 of Smutsia gigantea. Classification (NCBI taxonomy): domain Eukaryota; kingdom Metazoa; phylum Chordata; class Mammalia; order Pholidota; family Manidae; genus Smutsia; species Smutsia gigantea. Next base: position 88,753 of record JAVSCE010020781.1, on the reverse strand, counting down.
GGAGATGATCATGTGGTTTTTGTACTTCTTTTTGTTGATGTGGTGGATGATGTTGATGGATTTTCAAATGTTGTACCATCCTTGCATCCCTGGGATGAATCCCACTTGATCATGGTGTGTAATCCTCTTGATGTATTTTTGAATTCGATTTGCTAGTATTTTGTTGAGTATTTTTGCATCTACATTCATCAGGGATATTGGTCGGTAAGTTTCTTTTTTGGTGATGTCTTTGCCAGGTTTTGCTTTAGAGTGATGCTGGCTTCATAGAATGAGTTTGGAAGTATTCCCTCCTCTTCTATTTTTGGAAAACATTGAGAATGGGTTTTATTTCTTCTCTATATGTCTGGTAGAATTCAGAGGTGAATCCATATGGCCTGGGTGTTTTGTTCCTGGGTAATTTATTGATTATTGATTCAGTTTCATTGCTGGTGATTGGTCTGTTTAGTTTTTCTGTTTCTTCCTTGGTCAGTCTTGGAAGGTTGTATTTTTCTAAGAAGTTGTCCATTTCTTCTAGGTTTTCTGGCTTGTTAGCATATAGATTCTCATAGTATTCTCATAATTCTTTGTATCTCTTTGGGGTCCGTCATGATTTTTCCTTTCTCATTTCTGACTCTGTTTATGTGTGTAGATTCTCTTTTTCTCTTAATAAGTCTGGCTAGGGGTTTATCTATTTTGTTTATTTTTTCATAGAACCAGGTCTTGGTTTCATTGATTTTTTTCTATTGTTTTATTCTTCTTAATTTTATTTATTTATTCTCTGATCTTTATTATGTCCCTCCTTCTGGTGACTTTGGGCCTCATTTTGTCTTCTTTTTCCAATATCCGTAATTGTGTCTTTAGACTATTCATTTGGGATTTTTCTTCCTTCTTTAAATAGGCTTGGATTGCAATATACTTTCCTCTTAGAACTGCCTTTGCTGCATCACACAGAATTTGTGGCTTTGTGTTATTGTTGTCATTGTTCTCCAAATATTCTTTGATCTCTGTTTTAATTTGGTCGTTGACCCATTGATTATCTAGGAGATGGTTATTAAGTCTCTATGTGTTTATGAGCCTTTTTTTTCTTTCTAAAATTTATTTCTAGTTTTATGCCTTTGTTATCTGAGAAGTTGGTTGGTAGAATTTCAATATTTTTGAATTTACTGAGGTTCTTTTTGTGGCCTAGTATGTGGTCTATTCTGGAAAATGTTCCATGTGCACGTGAGAAGAATGTGTATCCTGTTGCTTTTGGGTATAGAGTTCTGTAGATGTCTGTTAGGTCCATCTGTTCTAGTGTGTTGTTCAGTGCCTCTGTGTGTTTACTTATTTTCTGTCTGGTTGATCTGTCCTTTTAGTGAGTGGTGTGTTGACATCTTCTAAAAATGAATGCATTGCTATTTCCTCCTTTAATTCTGTTAGTGTTTGTTTCACATTTGCTGGCGCTCCAGTTTTGGATGCATATATATATGTATATATATATATATATATCATGGTTATATCCTCTTGTTGGATTGACCCCTTTATCATTATTTAATGTCCTTCTTTATCGCTTGCTACTTTCTTCATTTTGGAGTCTATTTTGTCTGATAGAAGTACTGCAACACCTGTTTTTTTTCTCCTTGTTGTTTGCATGAAATATCTTTTTCCATCCCTTCACCTTTAGTCTGTGTATATCTTTGTGTTTGAGGTGAGTCTCTTTTAAGTAGAATATAGATGGGTCTTGCTTTTTTATCCATTCAGTAACTTTGTGTCTTTTGATTGGTGCATTCAGTCCATTTACATTTAGGGTGATTATCAAAAAATATGTACTTGTTGCCATTGCTGGCTTTAGATTCGTGGTTACCAAAGGTTCAAGGGTAGGTTCTCTGCTATCTAACAGTCTAACTTAACTTTCTTGTTAAGTTGTTGTAAACACAGTCTGATGATTCTTTATTTCTCTCCCATCTTATTCTTCCTCCTCCATTCTTTATATACTAGGCGTTTTATTCTTGCCCTTTAGTTAGTATTTGGGTGGTCTGCTTTCTTTGCTATGATTTTATTTTCTCTGATGATATCTTTTTAGACTTAGGAGTGCTTTCCTCTAGAGCAGTCCGTTTAGGATATCCTGTAGAGGTGGTTTATGGGAGGCAAACTCTCTCAGCTCTCGCTTGTCTGGAAATTGTTTAATCCCTCTGTCATATTTAAATGATAATTGTGCTGGATACAATATTCTTGGTTTTAGGCCCTTCTGTTTCATTAGGTTAAATATATCATGCCATTCTCTTCTGGCCTGTAAGGTTTCTGTTGAGAAGTCTGATTATAGTCAGATGGGTTTCCCTGTGTAGCTGATCTTTTTTCTCTCTCTAGCTGCCTTTAATACTCTTTCCTTGTCTTAGATCTTCGCCACTTTAATTATTATGTGTCTTGGTGTTGTGTTCCTTGAGTATCTTGTGTTGGGAGATCTGTGGTCTTCTTTGGTCTGAGAGACTATTTCCTTCCCCAGCAAAGTTTTCAGCAATTATTTCTTCAAAGACGCTTTCTATCCCTTTTTCTCTCTTCTTCTTCTGGTGCTTCTACAATGTGAATATTGTTCTGTTTGGATTGTTCACACTGTTCTCTTAATATTATTTCATTCCTAGACATCCTTTTATCTCTCTCTGCCTCAGCTTGTCTGTATTCCTGTTCTTTGATTTCTATTCCATTAACAGTCTCCTGCATCTGGTCCAGTCTGCTGCTAAGCTCATCGATGGCTTGTCTCATCTGCATTGTCTTTCCTCACTTCCCTCACTTCCTCCCTCAGCTCTTGCATATTTCTCTGTAGATCCATCAGTATGGTTATTACTTTTATTCTGAATTCTTTTTCAGGAAGATTGTTCATTTCCATCCCATCAGGCTTCCTCTCTGGTTTTGTCTGGGTAAGCTTTGTTTGTACCATGTTCCTCAGTTTTTTCATGGTGATAAGTGTGGTCGCTGGTAGGTGCTCTTTAAGACTTTTAAAAAGAAAATAAAGAAAAAAATGAAAAAAAGATAAAAAAGAAAGAAAAGAAAAAGAAAGAAAGAAAGAAAAGAAAGAAAGAAGAAAAACGCCCATCGGGGTAGATTCTGTGAGAATGCTGTAGGTGGCGCTTCTGCTCCACTATTCTGAAGCCCTTGCTGCACCTCTCCGCATGGCCCTTTTTAGCTCTGGCCATGGCGGAAATGAGTGGGAGGCTACTGATCTCTGTGGAAAGTCTCAGTGTGGCTACTTTTTCCCAGTTGCCAGCCAAGGGGTCCGAAATTCCCCAGGACTCCCAGCCTCCTGGGCTGAGTGTGCTGGGATAATCTTGCTCCTTTTTGGGTCCTTGTGTCTTTAAGGCCTCTAAAAAATACCTGCTTTTCTTTTGTCCCAGGGAGCTGGCTGAAAGGACCCGGGTGCGTTCCCTGGCTTGGATCCTGCTCCTTCTGTCCCTCCAATCTCCGATACACTGTGCAATGTGTGTCCGTGCTCCCGGCACAGATCACCAGGGCTGGTTATTTCGCAGGCCTGTACTTCCACTCCCTCCCCGCTCTGAGTCCTCCCCTTCTGCCAGTGCACTGGGGTGGGGGAGTGCTCAGGTCCCTCTGGGTTGCAGTTCAGTGTCTTACCCGCTTCGCTAGGTGCCGAGTCCTCTCAGATATTGATGCAGGATGGCTGCTGTCCTGTATCTTCTGGTCTCTCTTTTAGGAATAGTTGTATTTATTGTATTTTCATAAAGATATATGGTTTTGGGAGGAGATTCTCACCACCCTGCTCATGCTGCCATCTTCTGATTTCTATTATTTTTACTGGAATCTAGTAAAGCATTATATATAAACGAAATTATTTATTTTACAAAAAGCATTGTACATAATGAAATTATTTATTTTACTCATGTTTCTGTCTTAAACTGAAAGGTAGAACATCCAAAATAATATTCAAAGTCATGATTTCATTATCATTCACATATTGTTATCTTAATATTACAGTAACATTATTATTGATTTAAACTCACAGTGTGTCAAAATGATTCTGAATATCTTTTGTGATAATCATCATTCCTTTTCATATCATTCATCTATCTTTACATCATGCAGAATTATGATCTCCTTTTAATATTTTAATATTAAAATAGCTCCTTTTAATATTTTAGTGAAATCCACTGGGGATATATTCTCTCTATTTCATTTATCTGAATATGCTTTATTTTGCCTTATATTTGGTAGGATATTTTTTTGACTCTACAAATCTTGGTTAGCTCAATTACTCAGTAATTTCAACATTTGAAAGATATCAGTCCATTATCTTATGACTTTTGTGAGAGCCACCCAGCCAAAGACTACCAGAAATACACCCATAAGCTGGCCAGATGTGGGTTGTCTACTTGAGGAAGTAAGTGACAATATGCCCATGAAGCACTGCCTCACTGTGCTAAGAGAGGGTTACGAAAGACAAGATTTGCGCTTATATAAGGTGATTGGGGGAGGGCTCAAGGAAATGGTGCTCTACTCTGAATCAGTACTGTTAGAAATCACTGTCAGTACTGGTATGAATGAATATGTTATATAAAATCTTTTCTAGAAGGTGGGAGGCATGAAGTAAGGCTAAAGTTATAGTTGCTAAAGAAGCATCAGTCCCTCATAAAAGCAAGAATAGGAGGATAAGTCAATCTTTGATTTATTAGAAGATACAAGATATAGTATATTAGCATCTAAAAACAAGATACAGGTAACATTATAAAAGTAATATATAGCAATGATTATATGAAACTTTCTTTATAAGTAATGGATTTCTTCAAAATAACTTAAAAGTATGTTAAAAGGCACCACAAATGAACACAGTGATTTCTAGCAGAATGAACCTCTAGTAATCTGGGCATATACTTATTTATAAATTATTTAACAAATGCAAAATAATTGGATATTGAACATAAAATATTAGAGAAAAATTAATTTCACCCCTTTTCTACCTTATTCATGTAACAACAGAAAATCATTTGTTATATTTTTATAGAAATGCATTTAGACCTGCACAGACATAAATATATAAACAAGTAACAATTTGAAATAATGTCAACTATAGCTTTAACATATATAAAAAATGTGTGTATCATATACAATTTACCACCTCAATGATATTATCAAATAAAAAATCATATCCTTTACCATGTACATATACTGTAATATGTGTTTCTCTGTAATTGTTGGATGTAGCAAAATAAATCACATTAATCAATATAACTAATATCTTTTTACTCTAAACAAAAGAGAAAAATTGTTGGAAAGAAAATAATTACTTAACTTGTTTTTCCATCATAAGTAAATATGCATGCATATAGATATGTGTCTATGAGTATCCAAAGGCATTAAAATCTAAAAAGGACAAAAAAATGTTTTTCCTTGGTGCAAGAAGGGGACTAAATTTGCCCCTTACTTCCTTTCCTTAGAATCTATTTATTTTAGATTACTTGTAACTGTGAATTCTTTCTCTGACCTTTTGAGAGGTAAATAAATCTTTTTAAAAGCTAAATAAGCCTCTTGCCATGTTTACAACCCAAGATGCTTTCTCAAAGAACTGAGGATAATCTCACTGATTGTCATCAATATGGCATGTCTGTCTCCCCTTTCTAATGTAGGTTAGGAGCATAATTTCAGCTAGCACCTGGCTCCAAGCTGCAACTTTCCTTCTGTCATAAAAATAGGAGAACTTTAGTTTTCCTTTTGGACAAAGGCAATTAACAAACAGAGATACTCCTATTACTAGATGACTCTAGGATGAAATATTTTGACAAACGGTATTGTCAAGTCCTGGTACTTGAAGACTAATTATTAATTATCTTTAGAACATATATGAAATGGATTGCATGTATTTGGTGATATAAAATTTTCAGAGTGGAGTAACAGCAGAAAAATGGCCAAATAGCAGTTTTCTACCATAAATTAATGTGCTGCTTTTTTATAACTGTTGTATTTATTAATCCCACAAATATTTCAAATTCCAACTTCAGTACTATATACAAAGTTTTGTTCTGTAGTTAATCTGTTCTTCCTCCCTTCCTTCCTTCCTCTCTCCTTCCCTTACTGTCTTCTCTTCTTTTTTCCTTTCTTCTCTCCTTGTCTTTTCTTTCTTTTCTTCTTTAGCAGATGAATCTAATTTTTGCATTAATTATGAAGGAGTCATATTTATGGCAAAAGGTTTCTCAAGTGACTCAAGACTTTCCAACTTTTCTCTCTACTCAGTTACAGGGTACTATAAAGAAATTTGTCCTACCAGAGGGATCAATAATTATTCCATATATAGATGACTAATTGGTACACTCAGAAACTGAAGTTTTTTTTGGCTTTGTTGTAGTTCCTTGCTTCCCACGTGCATAAGGCACTAGACATACAGCAATTGTCACTAGACAAATTGCAATATTGCCAAACAAGTAAACTATTGAGGCATCTGTCAACTGAAGCACAAGTGTTACAATCTAGAAGTAAGCCAATTTTATAAAAGAAATGGTCTATTATAAACAAAAATAAAGGATTCAAAAACACTTCAGAAATTTGGGGGACAGTGGAATCCAGCTTTTGCAGTGTCAAAATCTCTGATGGAGCAATTGCATGATAATTTTCCAGCTCCTCTAATTTGGTTTCTAGAATCTAGAAGTGTTTTGAAAAACTGCAGTTGTCCATAGCTCTTCCTCCCACCCCCTTCTCTTTCAGGATTCGCACAGGGAAGGCCTGAAGGATTCTGAGCTGTGGCAGCAGCTGTCACGCTTACTGAAAGTTCAAGCATTACACTGGGTCATGACTGCGCAATGGCAACTTAAGGAGACCCTGGGACCCAGCTTTATTTATATGACACTCCCCTCAAAATGCAGATTTTATCGTGATTATGAGGGGTCAGTATCTAGGAATAAAATGGTCAAATTAAGGTTTCTTACACTGTGGTGACTTGTCATGAATTTTGGAAGCTTGTTTTTTATCTGGAATTAAATAGTACAAGCAGCTGAGATAACAGCAATTGCTAGAGATACAACTTTTGCTTCTGGACTTAGAGTAAAAAAAGCATTAGAAGGTGTTAGATAGATATAGGTATAGGTAATACAGATGTGATGTCTATCTTGCAACAGGAAAAATTGATTTTTTTATTCCATGGGAACTAAAAGATCTCACTGAAAACTGATGACTGATTTGTTAGAGTCCTTACAATTGCTTATTTAAATATCAGTAATTCATTGAAGGTCTTGCATGGAACAGAATGATAAGTTTTCTAAAAGCGATGATTTTAGTGACAGAACTAAAACATAGAAGACTAAACTTACATGTTTGTATTGCAGCAAGAAAAGTTTGTCATTTTTAAAATATGCTTCACAAAAGGAAATGTCAAATAGATTGCAAAAGGGGCTTAAATAAATTTAACTGGACAATGGGAATACTGAACAAATAATCGCTGTATCATAGCCCAACACTTGATTAGTATTGTTTTCTCATCCCAAAAAATTGTCTGAGTAAAAGAGAGACCTTAAAAGCATTAGATTCTCACTATGCTTACCAAAAAGATTAAATTATTCACACCATATTTAGACATGTGCTATTTGTCAAATTATTTATAAACCACTCCCAAGTTAATCACAGGAATATCTCCCTAACCAATTTTACCTACAACCTGGTGACAGTTGGATTTCATAGAATTAAGACCTGCAGAAGGTCAGAGTGTCTAGTTGTGGTGTATATGTCATCTGTGTGGTCTAAATGTTTTCCTTTGTCTCCTCCTTCAAACAAAAGCTGATGCTGAAGCAATGTGAAAGCTCTCTTAATACACAGAGTCCCCATACCTGAGATATCAGGGCACGCAGAGCTAGACAGAGGAAGTTGTTTTATGTCTACTGTGTTCAAGAAGTCAGCAAATTCTAGACTCAAAAATATTTTCAGTTTCCTGTCATCCACAATTTCCTGGATAAGTAGAGCAGATGAATTAAAGGCTAAAAAACTCAGTGGCTATGGTTCAATGATCTACTGGGTTAAAATGGTCTAGAGTTTTATTATTCACTTTATTAAAATAAGAGGGACTCTACAAAGCAAGCACTATATCTCTCCATTTAAACTTAAATTTGGCCAGCCTATGGTCATTTTCTGTGCCTAATTTGATTTCTCTCATAATCATGTTCAGTATTTCAAAGTACTTCTAGCTGCCTGATGAATCCTGGGACATAAAGTCATAAAGACTGGAACAACCTGTCAGAAGAAGTTTGCCACTCCTATCCACTAGAAGGTTTCATCTATATAGACATGCAGTGAAGAAGAGGCAGGATGTCATCATGCTGGAAGAGGACTTTCAAGTGCTACTCAGGTCATCCATGTGGCTATCTGAGTAAAAAGAAAACCCAGTCAGATTTATGCTTCACAGTTACTGCCAGCACCTGTAGGAGATGTTTCTGTCTTCCACAAAAGACTTGAAAGTTAAGTTTTCTACAGTAATTGATATTGGTGCTGAACTAAATGAAAAAACAGGTATTCTATACAAATTAGTGTTCCACAGACTGCCTTGCTGTCCTAAATAGTGGTCACCACAATTACTTTCAGAACCAATGTTTACTTTAAAACAAGTGTGTATTTGTTAAAACTTGGACTGCTTGGAATGGTTTAATGTGAGGGGAAAATGTCTTAGAAAACTCTCAGAGGCACTCACTTTTACAGTCTAGCAGCAATTAGAATATTAAAATGCTTCAAGAATCCACCAGTAGCTCAAAACTGCAAGAATGTTCATATTTAAGAAAACCGTTCTATTTTGGAACAATGACTGTACCAAAAGATAGAGAAGAAGAATGTAGGAAAGAGAAACATCTAATCAACAGAGAAGCAGAAATCTGGTGCTTGCAGATAGAGACTGCAAAAAAGTCTGTCTAATCTTACTCAACTGGCTTTAGGATTCAAGTTCTCACCAGTCTCAATATAGATAAACAGAAGGGATAATTGTGTTCATGGAGCTTGAATCACATTATAGTAATGTAAGTACTGATTCAGACCAATGTAAAAAATGACCTATAAGATGGGTTTGTCCTCAAGTCTTAAAACAATTACCCTGGAAGTTCAATCTATCTCCGTCAATGGGTGTCTCACTATAAGACGTAAATGACAACCTTGGATGTAGTAAGGGCAATTAATGAAGGGTGTAAATTATCTTGTAAATATGTTCTTAGTTATGTGATTGACTGAAGAATTCAGAAGAAAGTTATTAAGCCTTGGAAGAAAAACTCTCAGCTAGAAATTTAGATTATTAGGCTCCAGAGTTAAGCTACTACCAAGTATTGAATTGGGTAAGACTTCATAAGGAACTATAAAATAATACATAAATCATCATTTGAAAGTAGAAGCAATAAAAATATTAGAATTTGTAAAATTAATGTATAGCTAAGGAAAATGTACATTATAAGTCAAGAATTTGATTTAAAAATTAACCATTGATGATATATTTAAATGTTTTTCCCCCAACATAAATATTGTATTGAATTTTAAAATTCTTACTATTATAATTCTGATAATTGCTTTTATTTGTATTTTAATATAGATTTGCTGGACATTTGGAGCGCTGCAACTTACCCAGAGAAAGGTGGTTATAGCAATGGAGTTAATTGTATAAATTATTGTTACTGTTTTATTATAACAAATGGAAGCTTTTGTAAAGATACATACAAATCTAAAACAGAAAAAAAACTGAAATTTTCCTGGTACAAGAAAGGAAAAGACATGCCACTTCCTTTTCTCAGAGTACTTACTTTAGAAAACTTGGAATTGCACATGCTTTCTCTACCCCTTTGAGATTTATGTAAACCTATTTAAAAGCTAAATAGTCCTCTTGTCAACTTTACCATCTAGGAGTCTTTTTCTCGAGAACCTGGGGCCATCTCTTCCAATTGTAATAATCAAGGAAGACAGTGCACCTTTAGCCCCCATCGTGCTCTGCCCTGTTTCCTGGGAGGGTAGAAGCATCACTTTAACTGGTGCCTAGCTCCAAGCTGCAGAACTCACTTCTGTTGTAAAGCTGTAAGAATTCTTCTTTCCTTTGGGTAGAGGCAATAAGCAACACAAGTGCCTATCTCAATTACTAGGTGAATTAGGATGAATTACATTTGACAAATAATGCTGTCAAATTTTATTACTTAAGGACTACTTATAGTTTGTTTTGAGAGTATGTATGAAATGTGTTCCACATACTCGGAAAGATAAATGGTGAGGCTTCTTTCTGTCTCTACATTTTCTTAAGGGATACCACGTGTTTGTAGTTTAATGATTATTCAGTAGTAAAACTGTTCTCTTTATCTTCTATTTTAGCAGAGGGGTTTGCTCAGTTGGGAGGAGGTTTTGTTTTTATTTTTCCCCAACTTCATTTACGTATTTGTTAATCTATTGCTAGTCTAAAAAATAGGGGTAAACATGTTTATTGACAGTTGTTTGTAACTCTTTCATACTTAGAAACTGTTCAGTTATCAAAATATTTATAATAATAATAATGTTATGGCATTTATTAATTATATTATTTATAGTGGGTCAAATTATTCATCTATGTAAGGGCTTAAATTTAGTTGAGGACCTGTAAATTATGATTCAGCATACTTAATACTACTAAATTCTCATGATTGGAGTAATTCATTGGAGTAATTCATAAAATTAAACTTAAAAAAAACAATTTACATAATTTTACTCATTTAAAAATTACTTTAGATATCCACTTTTTAATTTTTTTGTTTTTGTTTTTCTGGGTTTTTTAAAATTTTGCTATTATTAATATACATTACATGAGCAACATTATGGTTACTAGACTCGCCCTATTATCAAGTCCCCACCACATACCCCACTGCAGTCACAGGCTGTCAGGATAGTAGGATGTTACAGAATCACTACTTGTCTTCTCTGTGTTATACTGCCTTCTGCATATCCCCCCACCCCATCCGACCCCCGCTACATTATGTGTGCTAATTGTAATAGCCCTTTTTCTCCCTTATCCCTCCCTTTCCACCCCTCTTCCCCAGTCCCTTTCCTTTTGGTAACTGTTAGTCCATTCTTGGGTTCTGTGAATCGGCTGCTGTTTTGTTCCTCCAGTTTTTTCTATATTCTTATACTCCACAGATGAGTGAAATCATCTGATACTTGTCTTTTTATGCCTGGTTTATTTCACTGAGCATAATAACCTCTAGCTCCATCCATGTTGTTGCAAATCGTAGGGTTTGTTTGATTTTTATGGCTAAATAATATTCCATTGTGTATATGTACCACCTCTTCTTTATCCATTCATCTACTGATGGACACTTAGGTTGCTTCCATTTCTTGGCTATTGGAAATAGTGTTGCGATAAACATAGGGGTGCATCTGTCCTTTTCAAATTGGGCTGCTGCATTCTTAGGGTAAATTCCTAGGAGTGGAATTCCTGGGTCAAATGGTATTTCTATTTTGAGTTTTTTGAGGAACTTCCATACTGCTTTCCACGAGGGTTGTACTAATTTACATACCCACCAGCAGTGTAGGAGGGTTCCCCTTTCTCCACATCCTCACCAACATTTGTTGTTGTTTGTCTTTCGGATGGCAGCCATCCTCACTGGTGTGAGGTGATATCTCATTGTGGTTTTAATTTGCATTTCTCTGATGACTAGTGATGTGGAGCATCTTTTCATGTGACTGTTGGCCATCTGAATTTCTTCTTTGGAGAAATGTCTGTTCAGCTCCTTTTCCCATTTTTTAATTGGCTTATTTGCTTTTTATTTGTTGAGGTGCGTGAGCTCTTTATATAATTTGGATGTCAACCCCTTATCGGATATGTCATTTATGAATATATTCTCCCATACTGTGGGATGTCTTTTTGTTCTACTGATGGTATTCTTTGCTGTACAGAAACTTTTTAGTTTGATATAGTCCCACTTGTTCATTTTTGCTTTTGTTTCCCTTGCCCAGGGAGATATGTTCATGAAGAAGTTGCTCATGTTTATGTCCAAGAGATTTTTGCCTATATTTTTTTCTAAGAGTTTTATGGTTTCATGACTTACATTCAGGTCTTTGATTCATTTTGAGTTTACTTTTGTTTATGGGGTTAGACAGTAATCCAGTTTCATTCTCTTACATGTAGCTGTCCAGTTTTGACACCACCAGCTGTTGAAGAGGCTGTCATTTCCCCATTGTATCCATGGCTCCTTTATCATATATACACTTTTTAATTTTATAAAAGCTATAGAAACAATGTTACTTCCCATAACTCAAAAATCATTTTGCTCTGGAAACTACATTTTTTTCTTAATTTTTATTTGTGTCTGTCTCAGTTAATATTGTTCCATGAAATCAATTCATATATTCCCTTTATCATTTTTTTTCCAATTAGTTTTACTACCTTGTGTGTAAGAGTGATTTTCTGTTTGACAGCCTTATTTTGTGTTCATAATAGATTTAAATCTATTACTTAATGCCCTTCTTCAGTCTGGAAAATTCTCAGTAATTATCTCTTAGAATATTGCCTCTAAATGATTTTTTTCTCCTTTTCTTTTAGAGCTTCACACTGTTAGACATTTGAAACTGTCAATTTCTAAAATCATCATCAATCATATATGTTTGTTTCTTCAAGTTAAATTAGGACATTTCTTTCATATATATTTTAGTCCACTAGTTCTCATTAAAATTGTATGTAACATTCTTCTAAGCATATTCATTGAGTTATTAAATTAAATGTTTAAATTTTTTGCTGTAGGATTTTTATTTGGCTATTTTTATAAATTTCTAGTTTTCTGCCAATCATTTTTATACTTCTTTTAATACATTGCCTAAATTTATCATGATTATTTTGGTCTATGACTAACATTACCTGCATTTATTTTGCACATTTATCTTTTCTGCATCTTTTTCAGTTTATAGTCAGTACTGTCTACACATTTTCTCTTTGTTTTTGATTAAGTGGCAAACATCTTTATGGGAAGAAAAGGTAGAGGCTTGAGGTTTTAAACTGTATTATATTCCTCTATAGATTTATTTTTGCTGCTGGTATGCTTCTAAGGTAGGACATTTACAGCCAAGATCATCATACTTTACTGTAAAAAGTGGTCAACAAATTTTTCTGTAAAATGCAAGATAGTAAATATTTTAGACTTTCTGAGAGATGGGACAATTTCCCCAACAACCTAAGCAACAGTTTTCTGCCAAATTGCAAACAGGGGTTCCCACATTTTACATTTAAAAATATATGAAAAGGAGAGGATTAAAGATGTTAGCATGAGAAGTGAGACAGAAACCTCCTCCCAAAAACCACACATAAAATGGAAATATAGCAAATACAAATAATCCTGAAAGAGTGACAGAAAAGAAGACTACAACAGACTGCCTACATCTGGGGAAAAGAGAAGATCCCATAGAAAAGGATAAAACAGCATGCTCTAGAGATTAGTGGGATTGGAAAGCTAAGACAGAATACTCAGAGAGAACGAGATTCCAGCCACTTGTGGAAAAAAGGTACCCACAACTGGCTGTTCTGGAACAAAAGAAAGGCAGGCACTCTGAAAGACTTCTCAACAGCAAGAGGGCTGCTAAAGGATCAAGGATTGCACAGAGCTTGCTGTCCAGGAGAAAGGAAAGGTGGACAAAATTGTCCAGGTGCACTCAGCCCATTGGGAACATTCGGGAGCTTCAGGCATTCCATTGCCCTGGCACTGCACCCCCGATCCCCCACCATGATATGCAACCTGCCACTCCATCTTCCCAGCCAGGACCAGCTTGCAAACTTGCTGCCCCCACAATTGCACCAGGCCCGCCAGAGCGTGACCTTACATATGGCAGCTACAGAGGCAGAGCTCAAAAAAAGAAGTAATAAGAGAGAAGAAGGATATTATATAATGATAAAGGTGCCAGTCCAACAAGACAATATAACAACTATAAATATCTATGCATCCAACAATGAAAACCTACATATGTGAAACAAATACTGGCAGAATTAAAGGGGAAATAGAATGTAATGCATTCATCTTAGGCAACTTCAACACACCACTCACTCCAAAGGACATATCAACCAGACAGAAAATAAGTAAGGACAAAGAGGCACTGAAAAACACATTAGAACAGATGGCCCAAACAGACATCTACAGAACACTCCAAACAAAAGCAGCAGGATACACATTCTTCTCAAGTGCACATGGAACATTTTCAAGAATAAATCATATACTAGGCCACAAAAAGAGTCACAGCAAATTCAAAAAGAATTAAACTGTACCAATCAGCTTCTCAGCCCACAAAGGTATGAAACTAGAAATAAATTATGCAAAGAAAAAAAAGCACACAAACAGATGGCGGCTTAACAACACACTCTTAAATAATCAATGGATCAGTGGCCAAATAAAAACAGACATCGAGCAATATATGAAGACAAATAGCAACAATAATTTAACACCACAAAATCTGTGGGAGGCAGTGAAGGCCATGCTAAGAGGGAAGTATATTGCAATACAGGCCTACCTCAGCAAAGAAGAACAATCCCATGTGAACACTTTAAACTCACAATTAATGAAACTAGAAAAAGAAGAACAAATGAGGCCCAAAGTCAGTAGAAGGAGGGACATAACAAACATTAGAGCATAAATAAATAAAATTGAGAAGAATAAAACAATAGAAAGAATCAATGAAAGCAGCAGTTGGTACTTTTTGAAAATAAACAAAATAGATAAACCCCTAGCCAGACTTATCAAGGAAAAAAAGTCTACACACATAAACAGAATCAGAAATGAGAACGGAAAAATCACTACCGACACCACAGAAAAAAAGAATTATGAGAAAGTACTATGAAAAACTATATGCTAACAAACTGGATAATCTAGAAGAAATGGACAACTTTCTAGAAAAATACAATCTTCCAAGGTTGACCCAGGAAGAAACAGAAAATCTGAACAGACCAATTACCAGCAATGAAATTTAACTGGGAATCAAAAAACTACCTAAGAACAAAATCCTGGACCAGATGGCTTCACTGCTGAATTTTAACAGACATTTAGAGAAGACCTAATACCCATCCTCCTTAAAGTTTTCCAAAAAGTAGAAGAGGAGGGAACACTTTCAAACACATTCTATGAGGTCAGCATCACTCTAATACGAACACCAGGCAAAGACACCACAAAAAAGAAAATTACAGACCAATATCCCTGATGAACATAGATGCAAAAATACTCAACAAAATATTAGCAAATCAGATTCAAAAATACATCCAAAAGATCATCGATCATGATCAAGCATGATTTATTCCAGGGGTGCAAGGATGGTACAATATTCAAAAATCCATCAACATAATCCACCACATCAACAAAAAGAAGGAAAAAACCACATGATCCTCTCCATAGATGCTGAAAAAAACATTTGACAAAATTCAGCATCCATTCATGATAAAAACTCTCAACAAAATGGGTATAGAGGGCAAGTATATGAAAAGCCATATATGACAAACCCACAGCCAACATCATACTTAACAGCGAGAAGCTGAAAGCTTTTCCTTTAAGATCAGGAACAAGACAAGGATGCCCACTCTCCCCACCTTTATTCAACATAGTTCTGGAGGTCCTAGCCACAACACTCAGACAACACAAATAAATAAAAGGCATCCAGATTGGTAAGGAAGAAATGAAACTATCACTGTTTGTAACTGACAGGATATTGCACATAAAAAACCCTAAAGAATCCACTCCAAAGTTATTAGATCTAATATCTGAATTCAGCAAAATTACAGTATACAAAATTAATACACAGAAATCTGTTGCATTCTTATACACTAATGATGAATTAGCAGAAAGAGAAATCAGAAACAAAATTCCATTCAAAATTGCATCAAAAAGAATAAAATACCTAGGAATAAACCTAATGAAGAAGTGAAAGACCTATAACCTGAAAACTACAAGACACTCATTAGAGAAATTAAAGAAAATACCAATAAATGGAAACACATCCCGTGCTTAGGAAGAAGCACATCTATGGGTAGGAAGAATTAATATTGTCAACGTGGCCATTCTGCTTAAAGCAAATGACAGATTCTACTCAATCCCTATCAAAATTCCAAAGCATTCTTCAGTGAACTAGAGCAAATAGTTCTAAAAATCATATGGAACCACAAAAGAACCCAAATAGTCAAAGCAATGCTGAGAGGGAAGAAGAAAGCTGGGAGGATTACACTTCCCGAATTCAAGCTCTACTACAAAGCCACAGTAATCAAGACCATTTGGTACTGGCACAAGAATAGACCCATAGACCAGTAGAACCAAGTAGACAGTCCTGGTATGAACCCAACCATATATGGTCAACTAATATATGATAAAGAAGCCATGGACATACAATGGGGAAATAACAGCCTCTTCAACAGGTGGTGTTGGCAAAACTGGACAGCTACATGCAAGAGAATGAAACTGGAATATTGTTTAACCCCATACACAAAAGTAAACTCAAAATGGATCAAAGACCTGAATGTGAACCCTGAAGCCATAAATCTCTTAGAAGAAAACATAGGCAAAACTCTTCAGTATAAACATGAGCAACTTTTTTTTGAACACATCTCCTTGGGCAAGGGAATCAAAAGTAAAAATGAACAAGTGGGACTATATCAAACTAAAAACCTTCTGTACAGCAAAGGACACTATCAGCAGAAAATATAGGCATCCAAGAGTATGGGAGAATATATTTGTAAATGACATATGTGATAATGTGTTAACTTACAAAATATATAAAGAACTCACATGCCTCAACACCCAAAAAACAAATAACCCTTTTAAAAAATGGGTGGAGGATATGAAGAGACCATTCTCCAAAGAAGAAATTCAGATGGCCAATAGGCACATGAAAAGATGTTCCACATCACTAATTATTGGGGAAATGCAAATGAAAACCACAATGAGATATCACCTCACACCAGTTAGGATGGCCAACATCAAAAAGTCTAGTACAACAAATGCTGGTGAGGATGCAGAGAAAGGAGAACACTCCTACACTGCTGGTGGCAATGTAAACTAGTTCAGCCATTGTGGAAAGCAATATGGAGGTTCCTCAAAAAACTCAAAATAGAAATACATTTGACACGGGAATCCCACTCCTTGGAATTTACCCAAAGAATACAACTTCTCAGATTCAAAAAGACATATGCACCCCTATGTTTATCGCAGCACTATTTACAATAGCCAAGATATGGAAGCAATTTAAGTGTCCATCAGTAGATGAATGGATAAAGAAGAGGTGGTACATATACACAATGGAATATTATTCAGCCATAAGAAGAAAGAAAATCCTACCATTTGCAACAACATGGATGGAGCTAGAGGGTATTATGCTCAGTGAAATAGGCAGGTGGAGAAAGATAAGTACCAAATGATTTCACTAATTTGTGGAGTATAACAATAAAGCAAAATTGAAGGACAAACAGCAGCAGACTCATAGAACTCAAGAAGGGAGGGTTGGAATGGGTGAGGGCCATCGGGGAGGGAGGGAGGAGGAGACTGAAGGGCATTATGATGGCACACATGGTGTGTAGGGGGTCACGGGAATGACGGTGTAGCACAGTGAGGACCAGTCGTGACTCTGTGGCATCTTACTACTCTGGTGATCGGTGGTTGCAATGGATGGTACAATATTCAAAACTTGATAATGTGGTTGAATGTAGTAACCACAACGTTGATCATATGAAACCTTCATTAGAGTGTATATCAATGATACCTTAGTAAAGAATTAAATAATAAAAGCATCACCAAAAAATATATATACATATGAAAAGTATGTGAAAAAAATATATACATATGGAAAGTATTCTTAGCTTATGAAGTATAGAAAAATAGGTAGTGGTTTCAATTTGTCCCATGGGCCAGAGTTTCCATTTTTCCCTTATAGCAAGAACCATGATACTTCTAAACTGGGTTTTAGACCTTGCAGGAGTTAGGCTTTTTCCACTTCACCCTTGCTAATAGAAAGGTTTTGGGATTCTAAACTAAAACGCAATAGATTCATCAACAGGACTCCTCTCTTTGGTTTGCCCTGATTTCCTTCATTATTATTATTATATTATTATTACTATTAATTTATTTTTTTATTATTTTGGCCACCAATTCTTTTGCTCAACTACATGGCCTCTTATTAACTACTTTAAGAATCAGCAATTGATTTCAGGGAAAAATGTCAAACCGTGAGCTTAGCTACTTTCTCTGGACTGTGTCTTAGTATTTGAGCCAGGTAAATGTTCAGTGCATTGTTAGCTGCCTAATGCATTTAAACTGGTTTATTTGTTTGTAGGTTTCTATTTACTCTGATTTTTCCAATTGTTCTCAGAGGGACAATAACTGAAGAAACCTTTTCTCCCATAGATTGAAGTAGAAACAGTAACCTATACCTATTCTTAATTGCAAAAAAATAATTCCCATACAAATCAGTTTATGCTAATAGATTTTTATTGACTCTCCTCATTTCACTATTTCATTAAGTATTTGAAAAGAGATTTGAATACTACTATACTTACAATTCAGTAAACATTAAATAGTTAACCCACACTTACTCTGAACTCCCAAAACTCCTCACATTTAAGAAAACTATTCCTTTTTCTAAATATGAGGCAAAAACATTTGGCGCTAAACCTCACTCACAAAAATATGCACACACTTATACACATACAAAGCCATCCAAATGCATGGATTATATATATTGTCTGAAGATATGTGCCTATGTATATTTACCAATCATCATGCACGATGCATTGTTCATCATGAATTATGGCTATTTGTCACAATCTCAAAATAATATGAGCAATCAGTAATAGCCAAGATACATATGCTCACCCAGTGCTTATATTTTCTACAAATTATCTCAGTTGGACCTGATGTAATTGAGAGGATCTTCTCACTATTAATCTTCCAATATTTAGTCTTCTACTTTTTAAAATCAATTATAATTTATATCTTAATAAAACTCCATGTTTTAATAAAATTCCTCTTGAAATATTTTCCATTATATTGTTGTGGATTATGTGATAATAATTTTAAAATTTTACCCTTCTCTCCAGGTTGGAGATACATATGCATTAATATGTTTTAGTATATCTTTCCTAAACTAACTAAATCTAGTGAGCCATCATCCTTAATATTTGACAAACTTGTAACAAAGCACTGGTTGACATTGATATGTCAACTAAATAGTAAGAATTATTTTACTTAAATCATAACTGTGAGCCATTATATTCTTTAATTTTTACAGTTGGTAGCTACATTAGTTAAGATAGAGTATACCTGAGTTTCTAGATTTCATCTAAAATAAGGCAGAGGAATTATAATATTTATATTTGCACTAAATCTGAACTCTAGAAAAAAATTTTTTAAAGATTCTTTGAACTCCTGAACACAGTTGATACAGAAGGAATGACAAAGGTCGATCGAGCACTTTAATATTATTTGGTAAGATGACCTGGTTTGTACATAAGTACACACGTAATTCAGACTTCTTGGCTGTACTCTAAAATAAGATATGTATATTCTCCTAAATATCACTACTTCTTTTTAAAGAGGAATCATAATATTTCATGTATCATTTTAACTTTAAAAATTCTTGTATTTATGCTTATGGTAACTCTAAGAATGAGATAATTATTGCCCAGGGTTTAAATACAGCATAGCTATTGACAGCACATTAACAAGAGGGAATATGCCATAAAAAAGATTGCTTCTATATCAGCTGTTTTTCACAGGATAATTATGTGAATAAAGGGCAGGTAAGAGAGGGAAAGCAAGGATTCAGCTCCAATTTTATTATTTATAAGTATATCCTGATATTGCTGAATAGAAATCTATAACATTGCTTCTCAAATGCAAGAGAAGCAATGAGGAAGTAAAGCAGGAAGATTACGACTCACCCTTAATTATTTTTAATGCATACAGCTGTTATTGGAGGGTTATCAGCATCCATATGGGGGAAAGGAGAGAGGGCACCATTGTCAGCTGTGTTATGAAAAATGTTTTCTTTGTTGATTCTCATATGCCCCAATCGTATTGACTCATTTTTCTATAAAGCATATTTGAACTGCAGCATGCATTTTTATTTATTCTTTAATGGGCTAGATATGATGCAAATATTTATGAGTGGCATTATGCAAAATAGATGATAAATGTCTTTACAAGTAAACACATCTTGAGATAAATCCTTGTTAAAGACATATGAGTTTAAAATTCCAACAAAAAGATTGAAGACTAGGAAAGCAAGGCAGAAACTTCCTTTCATGTACACACCAAGGCAGCAACTACAGAAAAAAAAAACTAAGATTGAAAATCACCTAAAGACTGCAAAACAGACCCTCTACTCCTGGTGAAAAAGAGAAGACTACGCAGATAAGGGTAAAGTGGCAGAGCCACAATCAGTCAGGGCCCAAGCCCTTTCCCCATCCCAGCCCACAACCAGGAAGGAAATGAATGGAGCAGAGAGGGGAAAAGCATGCAGAAATTCTGCACATACGGCCCTAGAGATCTGCTCTAGGAACATGAGTTCACATTGCATTGGGCTTTAGTGGTTAATGGGGCTAGACAGCAGGCAGAGTTAGAGAATTAAGGGAGACTGAGACCACTGTTGCTTATGGAGGACAGGCATGCTACCTAGGTCCTGCTGAGACTGAATACAGGGAATGAAGTTTGAAAGGTTTACCAGCAGTTCAGGAAGGGTGGGGCTGGAATGGAGCGTTCTCCAAAGGAGGGAGGGCAAGTGGATGATACTTTCCTAGGCCTCCCTCAAACCAACTAGTCAGGTGCTAACTGGAGCTAGCCACAAATGTTCCATTCCCCTCACTGGCAACTCAGTCTTGAAGAACATATTGCTCCCCCATCCATGTGACCTACTACCCTGCTTGTCTCAGCAGTAGCCAATCTTTGCTGCCTGGCAGACAGAGGGAAGCTTTCTCAGCTTTCCTAGTTCTCTCTCAGCCCAACTGGGGAGGCACCTGTGGGAGCCAGCTCTAAATGCTCAGGCCTTCTCACTGGTGGCCCAGCCCCACATCATATTCCCCATGTGTACCTACCCTACCCACCATTTTAAGCCCAACAGCACTGCCACGGACACAGGGCAAATTGAGGGCAGGCACACCCAGAACCATCCCAGCAAGAGCACTGCTACATGACTCAAAAAGGGCCTGCTGAAGAAAGCTGGAAGCTGCAGTGGACTGAGATCTTCCACTGCGGGCAGACAGGCAAATGGGTGGTCCCACCCACAAGGGTAATGGCAGAAGCCCCACTGCACAACCCACAAAGGGCCTCCACTGACAGAGAAAAATTACTGCCAAAGGACAAGCAGAAAGGTGACCCCACTCACAGTCCACCAGACAACTGTGCTCCACTGCAAATAAGAACCAGGAACAGGTGAGCAAAGAGTCTTGCTCTTTTGGGCACCACCATCGGATGCCTTCTTCATAAAGCCACACCTTCTAGACCAGGAGGCATAGCTGCTCTGTCTAATACAAAGGAAGAAACGCAGAAACACAGACAAAATTAGGAGGTAGAGGAATGTATTCCAAACAAAAGAACAGGGTAAGACCCTGGAAAGAGGGCTAAATGAAATAGAGATCACCAATCTTCTTGATAGAGATTTCAAAACGGCATCTTGATGAAGAGATGCTCTAAGCCCCTTCTGGTCATTTGCTGATCTGCATGACATGAAGGAAAAGCAATCAACAGTCCAGTAGCTATGCCCACACAAGTCATGGCATACCAATATCCTTCTGATATGGGTAGAGGCCCAATATAGTCTCTCTGCCACCTCATAAGGGGCATTGGTCCCTTAACTACTGTCCTATATTGCTGTGGGACTCAGTGTCAGTCCTTCTTAGAACACACAAGGCAATCCTGCTGGGCTCTGCTGACATCTTCAAAGGCAAAGAGCAAGCCCCACTGATGGACTACAGCCCACATTGTCTTTTGCCCCACATGCAACAAATGCTATGTAACCATTGGGCCACATCAGAGGCAGGCTTTCCTTCAAGCCAACACACCTGGGCCAGTGTGTCTGCTTCTTCATTCCCTGGAGATGCCAAAGGCAAATGGCCAGTTATATGATACACAATGACAGTTTTAGTCTGACCAGAGGCCCATAGGTCTTGCCACAACTCTTGCCCCCAAAGGAGCCAGTTGACCAACCATTCATTTGGCATGGTACTACATCAGTAGCCACAGAGTCAAGCCCCAGTAGACAGCCCAGTTCATGCAGACAACTATAGGGGAGGGTTCCTGGGTAATCATGAGCCATACTGCTGCAACTCAGCCATTTGACTGCTCTTCCCCTCCCCATAATCCATCCATATTGTCTCAATTTTAGGATGGAAAGTCACAGCCTTCCACCTCAGGGGCTCCCCATGACTGGAACTGTCTGTATACCAAGCATCTTCAGGTATAGGAGCTCTTCCTTCTCAGTAAAGGCTCTATGTTACTAAGAGCACCAAAGCACGTTCTTTCTGTTTTCTACCAATGTTATGTCACAAGCCCCAATAAGCACTGCAGTTCCCCACTTAAGGGGCGAGTAGAGAGGGTGCTATGCTGCTGTAGATATGCAACCCACTTGGCCAGTGTGAGCATCTGTGCCATGCCACTCTGTGGCCTTTCGGTGCAGTCTCACACCCATCCCTGGATTTAACTGATGCCACAGCTCTAGCAATATTCTATTGAGCTGTCCATCATATTCTTTCACTGCACCCACCTTTATCAAATCAACCCATATCTGGGTCCTTGAGACCTTCATGGGACCCTTTGAACTTCTTTCAGTTGCAGACTGTATATCATTCTGTGCTCTTATCATTTCAACCTCCCCCATATCTGCTATAGTATGGATAACCTCGCTTATGTGTTCCCCTATTGGGGGCATGAATTGCTGTTAGGGACACAAAGAAGAATGGAGGAGTTGTATGGAGCCCCATATTTCTCATCCCCATTATGAACAACTCCTCTTTGGGGCCGTGAGTGTCCACATTATAGATGATATTTTTCATGCCCAACTCTCATAGAACCTCCTGGAGCTCTGCATGTTTGCTAGCTAGCATGGAAATATGGTAAATCAACCTGATTAGGCCAAACTTCCCTAAGAGCTGCAGCCAGCCAATCCAAAAATGCATGCTTTCCTGGGGTCTGATGGGCATTTTGTAACCTCTGCCAGAGAGGAGTTAATCATCAGGGAAGTCAGTTTACCCATTTTTGGCCCCGACAGAAAAATGCCCTCTACTCCTAAATCCCAAAGACACAAAAGCTATGTAAACAGATGTTCCTGGGGTATCTGCTAAAACCTGGTGCTCAAATCCACCAGTTTGGCCTGGGTAAGGGGTGAAGTATGGAGGGCTCCACAACTTCAGAAGGGGGCTGCTCCTTTCCCTGAGGAACCTGTGATTATTGTGTCTTTATTTTCTGAACTAAAACTATCAGGCTTTTAATATAGGAGGGGTTGTTGCCTCAGGTGGCTACCTCAGCAACAGTTCCACGCTTGGTCCCACCCCCTCACTGACCTCTGGATCCACCTCCCCTGATGATGATGTCTCCTCTATCATCTCTGGGGCTGAGGGCACCACCCCTTCCTTTCCCTCCCCCATAGCCTCCTGCAGCTCACATTTTTCTGCTGCCCCCTCCTGTGCCACTAGTATGTCTTTCAGCAGCATGACCTCAGTTTTCAATAGCTTTTGTTACCTTTTCAAGGCACCCTGCAACTCATCTTCCTCTTCTGGCACTTGCCAAGGAAGGGCATTTCTCTCATTAGTAACACTTTCTAATGCCATTAGAAACTACCACTCCACTTTTCCTGCTGCCTCATAACCACTCGGTTCCCCTAAGGAGTCCCCAATTTTGCACAGGGCCAACTACCCTGCCTCTGGCATCCCAACCCTGCCCCAATTCTGGGGATGGGCCCAATCGACTAGGGGGCACTTTATCTCAGACCACATCCCCACTGGGGAATCTCCAGATGAATCCCCAAAGAATCACCCTCCACAGGGTAGTTACTGAATGTCTCCTCACCACCCACAAGGGGGTTTCTGGATGTGTCCCCACCATCTTCAAGGGGTCCAAGTGTATTTCCCCACCATCTATAGGGGCAGCCCACTCAAATATTGCACACATGAAGACAGATTTTGGGTTCACTGGATCCTGATGACTCACACCAGATGTAGCTTCAGGGGGGAAAGGTGTTTCTGGTCCAGGAGAGCTCCCTATGAAACTGGTAAAACTAAAAGAAGTCAATGGAAAGGGTAGGTTGGGAGGAAGGCTTCCATTCCTTACAGGTGCCAGCAGGCTTGGTACCATCTGACTCCTTGGGCTGCTGCACCTGCTCTCACTTCCCCGCCCACCCCTTCCGGCAGAAACTCATGGGCAGGTCCTTGATGACTGGCTGACAGCAAACCAATCATGCACCAGGAATGGAGGGGAGGAGAGAATGGCTGTTTTCTCTACACCCCTTGCCCAGATCAACGGGAAGCTCTGCAGTGGTAAACACCTGTTCGTATATAAATTAACTAAAGCTAGGCTCAAGATTCTGGAAATTCTGCCATTTACCCCATACCTCACGTGATGTAATGTAGTGCAATGCTTCATCTGAGTTTTGTAATGACTTACCTTACCCTACATATGGAGAAATAGAACTTTGGTAATGTTTAAATGTGGATAAATTCATCAAATCTTTGATTCTACAGAAGGACCTATTTCCTTTTGTTCACATTAACATTCTCTGTCAGAAAAACTGCTGAACGCAAGTGCAAGGATTTTTCCATTTAGCAAATGTAAAATCTGTTAACCACTTTGGTACTCGTACACACACACAAGAAATATTGAGTTGTTTATTGAATTTTTAAAAATAAAAATTTTTTAAGTATTTATTTTATTATATTTAAAACAAATTATAATTATAATCTAATTAATATTTATTAGATAGTTAAAATAAGCAAAACATAATTGATTGATTCTCCTACAAGGACAGTTTTCTGGGCCCTAAACAAAATACAAAGGCAAGCAGAATGGTTCCTTTCTAAAGAACGTTACATCTTACAAGTAGAGCAGCGATATAAGGATCCAAAACTCAAGAGAGGGAATAAAACAAATGTCATGAGAGTAACCAAAGTTCTCCTGAAACTGAATGAAACAAAATTCCATTTTCAAATCAATGTTTCTCCACAGAAGAGATGGTATTTGATTTGGTCCTTGTAAGACGATGTCACAACTCTGACTGCCACATCATTTTCTTGGATACAGATATTTAGCAGAGTTAATCTATTAATGGAGTTTTGTTTTGTCCTTCAGTGTGTTCAGTATGTAGCAGATTTTATTGATGCCTCTCTTACTAGGTAATCAATTCAAACACCCCTCATTTTAATAAAACACAGCTTCTAAATGCTTTTTAACAAAATATGAGTATCAAAAACACTTTTACTTTATTTTCAAAAACTAAACATAGAATGTTGCCTGGGAAAATATATTAAAAATAAGAAAAATGTTTTTTATCATGAAAAGAAATCACCACCATTTGGTTTAATCTGGGAAATGGTTTTACCTGACTACATTTACATCAAGCAAAGCATTCTTACTAGGTAGGCAAGAATGTCTCTGAGCTCTGTTTACTAAGATGGAATCATGATGATAAGAAGGTTTTATGCTAATTATGTGATTGTAAAAGTTATAGATTTACCATTTATACCTCTTCCACCCGATTTTTGGAAATGCAATTGCATGATAAATGACCATTTCTTACAAATAATACATGTTGTTTATACTATTTGTTGATGAACATATATTTTTGGTGTGTTAATATCAATTAATTACTTCAAAGTTTACATTTCATGCTTTTTTCTGGAGTGCTTCTCCCTACCATATAGTCACATTATTGTTTCTTCCCCCTTTTCTAGTCTTTAAGGTCACTTTCTTCAAGTCACTTATTCTGACCACTCTTTTTAAAAGTACATCCATTTTATTTTATCCTATTTTTCTGCTGCATCTTTCCCTATAACATGCCTTCTAACCTACTGTAAGATAAATTTTTTGTTTGTTTTTAGGTACCACTATAATATAAGGTCCATGAAAGGAGTTGTATTTGCTCACAGAAATATCCATAGATGGAGTATGCATTTAATAAGAATTTTTTGACTGCCTGAATGAAATCCATCTATGCACACTGTCATAAATCCATGCATGTTGTCTCACTAAAGCTTTACGCTCTGTCACATAAGCAGAGCAGCTCTGTGAATGCTGACTCTCACTACTTCCATTCTACTTATATTGTAAACACATTAACTACTGCAAGCCAATCAAACAGCATGTCAAATAGTTAAGCTAATTCTTCCCTTATATCCTAAAAGAATAATGCATATCCAAAACAATTAAGTTTTGCAGGAAGTGCACAGATAAAAGAAAAGACAGAAGTTAGATAAATCTTCTCACATACAACTGAGATGAAGAATGAGTTAAATGGGAACCTTTCACAAATTTTATTTAAGAAATTGACATAAAATATGCATTTAAAAAAATGTGGGTAACCCAAATGACAGAAGTTTTTTATTTTTTCAATTGATTTCTTCCCCCCTTGTTTTCTCAGCATCTATCTTATTTTCCTTTTTCTCACCCATTTTTCATCACTTCATTCAGTAACTTCTACTCAGAGAAAATTGTCTTTTTACAGTGTTTAATGGTGCTTTATTCTGTAGATGGTATCAACAAAACTGATAAATCACTTTTGAAAAACATATTTGTCAATTTAGCATATCTCTACTTCATTTACAGATGTTTCCAATTATATTTCTCACAAAATGTACTTGAGTGTAATATTATTACTGAAAGCAAGTATCAGAATTACAGTGTAGATTGTATTCTTCTCAGAAGTTCACAGGTCAAGTGATAGATGTGTTTTTTCTAAAGACCTAGAATCAATGTACCTAGTGCTTCAGATAATTATATATACAAAACTTACACTGAAAAAGACCTTCATAAATATATAACCCTAGGGATTCTTCTAATTTTTAGAAGTCTATATCTCCTATATTTTCCATTAGCAAACAAAAAAAGTACAATTTTCCAGTAGAAAAAGAATAAACTATATTATATATAGTGTATATATATTATATGTGTACTATATACTGTATATTAAATATACTATATAAAGCAAATATTCAGTCTCATAATTATCTCAAGGCCCTCAATTTCTTACTCTTATCAGAATCGGACGTGATTAATTGAAACTTACTCTCCTGGTTATTTTCCATCTCTGGATTTTACCTTTTCCCCTGTGATTAATTAATCATTCAATTGTTCTTAACTTGTCATCTCTTATACACATCTATGTGTATTTCCACTTAACTTCTAAGTCAATCCTATCTTTTATTTTCTGTGATCCTAGTACTAATCCTGTATGCATTTATAGACAATATGAGCAATGATAACAATTAGTAATGCCACATTAGGTAACAGTTTTTAATTTGTAAAAAACTTCATTTGCATTTCAAAGTATTACATTTTCCATTGTTGATCTTTTTTATTCCCTATGAAATGCCCTAATAACAGAACCTTAAAATCACTTCATATATGACACAAACCCTCAATTCTAGCAAATACATTTACTTTCTAGTTCCCAGAATAAGTGCAAGCCATCATGATTAAGCTTTGAGTGACTGGGAGAGATACAACTCTGAAAGGGTCTGAAGATGAGTCATAGTTCTTTGAATATCATTTTGTGCTATTTTTGTGTTCTATGTATCCTGTTTGTGATATCCATCATCACATTAGAAAAATAAGAAGGGCTCACAATTGTATAATAAATGGTTATATATTCCCTCGTCTTCTTTTTACCATTCAAAAAGAATCTTTTTATTGGTGGGATAGAAAGTATATAAAAACAAAGATGAAATAACATATTTCTGATGACTATTACACTACTGGTCACCACTAAAATATCTACTTGGTAATATTTAGAAGTTTATTTAGCTTATTTATTATTTATAAAATATCAATATATACCTAAAAATATTCAATTTTCAAGTGAGGTTTAACATATAAAACAACAGAGCATCCTGAAAAAAAAAACCTGTCAAAATCTGAAGACAAAATTCAACGTTTGTGTAAATATTGGTCACTTCTGGAATATAGTTACTTAAAAACATTTCTTCAATATTTAATAAACTAAACTAAACATTCATTTTGTGCTCTATAAAGCCATTAAAATTTGTGAAGAATGTTATCTATATCTGAATAGATGTCTAGACTGATGATGGTGTATGTTGTTCAAGGTTAGACTCTTTACACTTAAGATTATTGATCTTACATGTATTTCTACTAAAATTAGGATTTGCTATCAAATACTTTTATTACTATCATAAATTAAATGTTCATAAACTGTAGGTGCTGTAAAATTACAGGAATAGGTAAATGAACAGATCATGTTGGAGTGTTGCAGTTTTTTAAGCTTTTAAAAAAGAGGACTACATACTAATTTCAGTTAAAGTTGTGTGCAAACTTGAAGAACTAATATCTGCCCTATCACAAATTTTCACCTTTGAATGTCAACTTAAAAATGCCTATAGGTATAAATTGTACAACATGTTCCAGTATGTTATGCAAAAACTAAAATGACCTTTAATCAGAGTTGGCAACACCTAAATTAATGCCAGGAATGGGACAAGGAATACTATAAAAGCCATAGTCTTTAATGGATCATTGACTTAAATCTAAGATGTGAAAACATAAACCTCCTAGAAGAAAATACAGGAAAAATGTTTGTGGACCTTTGCCTTGGAAATTTCTTGGACATGATACCAAAAGCATAAGCAATAAAAGCAAACAGACAAGAAGAATTACATCAAATTAAAAAGCTTCTTCTCGTAAAAGAAACAATCAATAGTATGAAAAGTTCACCTACGTAATAGGAAAAAATCTTTGCAAATCATATATCCAATAAACAGTTAATACAAAAAATCTATAAAGAGCTTCTATAACTCAATAGCAAAAACCAAATAACCCAGTTCAAACATAGGCAAAGGAAATTAATAAACAGGTCTGCTAAGTCACAAATGACCAACACATGTATGAAAGATGCTTAACATCACTAATCATCAGGGAAATGCAAATCAAAACCACAATGATATATCATCTCACACCTATTAGGATGACTTTTATCCAAACAAAACAAAACAAAACAAAAACAAAAAGATAACAAATGTTGCTTAGAATATGGAAAAAAGGAAACTCTTGTACAGTGTTGGGAAGAATGTAAATTGATTTAGTCATTATGGAAAACAATGTGGAGGTGCCTCAAAAATGAAAAATTGAACTACCATATGACCCAGAAATTCCACTTCGGGGTATATAGCCAAAGGAATTAAAATCAGTATCTCTAAGAGAGATCTGCACTTCTGTGTCATTACCAAATCATTTGCAATAGCTATATCAAGGAAGCAAGCTAAGTATTAGTCAATGAGTGAATGGATTTTTTAAAAATGTGGTGTCTACATAAAATGGAATATTAGTCAGCCTTAGAAAGAAGGAAATCCTGCTATTTAAGACAATATGGATGAATTTGGAGATTATGATAAGTGAAATAAGTCAGACGACCAAGAACAAATGCTGCATGTTGCCACCTATATAAGGAATCAAAATAGTCAAATAAATAGAAGTTAGCAGAATGTTTTCCAGGGACTAGTAAAAGAAATAAGGGGGAGGTATTAGTCAAAGGGCACAAAGTGTTGGTTATACAAGATGAATAAATCATAGAGATCTACTGTATAGCATAGTGACTATAGCTAACAATACTTTAGCTTATTCTTAAACTTTTTCTAAGGGGACAGATCCTATATTATAAATAATAATAATAATAGGGTAGGAGGAAACTTTTGGAAGGCATCAAAAGGTTTATTGTGATGATGGATTTATGGGTGTATACTTATCCCTAAATTCCTTAAGTTATATACATTAATTACATATATTTTTGTAAAACAAAAATAAACATCAGTCATTGTAAGTTAAAGCTATATTATTATATTAATAGGAAACTTTTAAAAATGAAATACTAGAGTATTATTGTTACATAGTAAAGAAACACTCAATAAATATAAAGGCAATCTACAGAAAGGGAGAAAATACTACTGGCCAACTATAAACCTAGTAAGAGTTAATATCCAAAGTATGTAAACAACTTATATGACTAAATTTAAAAAATCAAGTAATCCGATTTAAAAATGGGCAAGGATCTGAATAAACATTTTTCCAAAGAGGACATACAAATGGCTAATAGGTACATGAAAATGTGATTAACAATGGACTATCTGACATGAAAATTAAGAAAATAATCCCATTCTAACTGTTGAACCACTGTGTTGTATATTTGAAACCAACATAAGATTGTAATCAATGACACTTTAATAAAAAAAAATCAAGGTAAGAAAGTAATCCCATTCATATTAGCAACAAAAATGTTAAACTAATTAGAGATTAATTTAACCAAAGAGCTGAAAGACTCGGACACTAAAAGTATAAAATATTGTTGAGAGAAATTTAAAAATACATAAATAAGTGGAAATATATCACACATTCATGCACTGGAAGAGTAAACATCTTTAAAATATCTATACTTCTAAAAGTGATCTACAAATTCAATGCAACTCTAGCAAAAGTCCAATGACATTTTTTTTTTACAGAAAAGGCAAGAAAGCAAGGCCAAAATTTATATGGAATCCCCCAAATCCTGAATGGCCAAAGCAATCTTGAGAAGAACAAAGCTGAAGGCATCCCACTTACTAACTTCAAATTATATTTAAAGCAGTAGTATCAAAAATAATAGGCTACTGCATTTAAAAAAAGGATGTTTCTATCAACAAAGCAGAAAGAAGAACCCAGAAATAAACCTATGCATTTCTAGTCAGCTCACTTCTGACAAGGATACCAAGAATAATCAGGACAGGATAATCTTTTCAACAAATGGTAGAGGGAAAACTGGATATGTACATGCAAGAGAGTGATATCAGATCATTCTTTCACACCATACATCAAAATCAACTCAAAATGTATTAAACACTTAAATGAAAAATCCAAACCTTTAAAAATCGCAGCAGAAACATAGGGAAAACCTATTTGACATTGATCTGGACAATATCTTTACGGATATCACACTCAAAGCAAAGGCAACAAAAATGAAAATAGGCCAGTAGGGTTACTTCAAACCAACAAAGGTACTGTGAAGCAAAGGAAAGAATCAACAAAATGGAAACACAACCTATAGAATGGGAAAAAAAATATTTGCAAACCACATGTCCGATAAGGGGTTAGCACACAAAATATATAAAGAATTCATATACTTAATACCAGAATATAAATAATAAAATTGGTAAATGAAAATGAATAGAAACTTCTCAAAGAATTCAATTGAAATCAGGAGTATAGAAGTGCATAGTATTCTAATCAATATGGAAACACAAACCAAACCATGAGAGATCACATCAAATCTGTTAGGATTGCTGTTATTAAAAAGATAATTTAAAACAGTATTTGTAAGGATGTGGAGAAAAGGAACACTTGTACACGTATGATGGGAATGTAAATGAGTGTAGCCCTCATAGAAAATAGTGCATCAGTTCCTCAAATAATTAAATATAGAATTACCATGTGATCCAGCAATCCCATTTCTGGGTTTATCCAAAATGAGGATTGCAATGATACTTCCGTACTTCTATGTTCACTTTAGCATTATTCATAAAAGCAAAGATATGGAAACAATCCTGATGTCCTTTGATAGATGAATAAATAAAATGTGTAAAATTATAATATATATTTAATATATTTGTATTATATGCATATTATATACACAATGGATTATTATTCAGACTTAAAAAAGGAAATCCTACCATTTTGAGACAACATGGATGAACTTGAGGTCATTATGCTAAATGAAATAAAGTCACAAATAGAGAAATACTGATGACCACACATATATGGAATCTAAAATAGTCAAACTCATAGAATTGTAGTGTAGAAGAGGACTGGGGAAATGTGATGATATTGGTTAGAGGGCATAAAGTTACAGTTATTCAAAATGAATAGTTCTAGAGATCTAAAGTACAGCAAGGTGAAGAAAGCAATACTGTATTGTATACTTGAAATCTGAGAAAAGGATAGATGTTAAGTTAAATCTTCTCATAATACATACCCATATACACACACATACAAACATACATAAACACAAACAAAGTGGGAACTATGGAGAGGTGATGATGGATATGTTAATTAGGTTGGTTGTGGTGACCTTTGTTTGTAAATCTATATCTTGATCTAGATATATAGATATATCAAGTTATATACTTTAAATATATACAATTTTGAAATGAAAAACATATTTCAGTAATTCTGTTTAAGAAAATGCTCCAAGGTTCATCCCTTGAACAACTTTTTGATCTACATTGACATCCTATGTGATTTCATTTAGTCTCATGCCTAAAAATATCATCTTATTTTGATGATTCCTAAAGTATATTCATCCTAGAGCCCTTCTCTGAATATTGCCTCATTTTTCCAACTATGTGCTCAATCAGTTTTCTTGTATGTTTAAAGGGCAGCTCTAAACTAGTATGGTCAAATACATGATCCTAACATCTTTCTCTTATTGTTGACAAAAAGGAAACATACATAAGAAAAACAAAAGTAAAAATATAATTTTTCCAGCAGGCTTCCTGTTTGAAAGTAATGACAACTCTCTTTTGGCATATGCTCAGGCTTTATACCTTAACATAAGCCCTGGCACAAAATATGTAATACCATAATCCATGGCCATTATCCTTGACCATGACATTATCCTCTTGAATTTTATCAGTGGCCTTCTAAACTGTCTCCCTGCTTCTGCTCCTGTATCTTGTCACTTGTATGGTTATAACTTTCCATTATCTTTCCTGTTTTCACAAAGCCCTTAGTATGACATACAAGGTTCTCCATGACCTGCCTCACCTTTTATATTTCTGACATAATTTCTCAATATTTGTCACATTTTTCATTCTGAAAAAAGTACCTAAAAATCACATTTATGCTTTATTATTTTAATGGGAAAAAGTAACATCTTTTTATTGCATATTATTTTTATTAGATGAATGTGGTTCCTGTTATGATAAGAATGAGCAGTAACAAATATATATTCAGATCATCTCATCCACAGATCATGAATCATGGAAGACAATGAATCAGGAAGATGTATAAGGTATGCATGTGAACAATACAAGAAATATGAAACTATATAAAAAATTGGAAAAATAAAAATCATCTTTCATTGTGAGGTACCTCATTCAATTCACTCTTCATGTTACTTGAGTTTTTTCTATAAATGATGTTAATTTCCACGTTCAAACGATGTCATTCATTCATGCTGGCAAAAGTAAAACAAAGTTTACTGCACTGCCATAAAGTGTACCATGTTATCCCAGGAATGTGGTTCTTTTTTTTTTATTGCAGGTAGAATTTACTATGGTGGAGAGTCAAGTTTTACTAAATTTTCTGCATATCACAATTCATAAATGGAACAGTTTTTATGAGATTCTAATACTAAATTGCCAATAATATAGAGAGAGCAAGAGCTATAAAGCATGCAAACCCTGTTTCATGATTTTTTGTTCTCTGCAAGTGACATACAATATATGATGGATTTCTTTTTAACATCATTGACCTGATCCATTAAAACAGCTGTAACAATTTATGGTTTGGCCATAAAGTGTGCAATATTTAGATGCTTTGATAAAAGCTAATTGCTGCATTCAACCAAATTTTGTATTAAATATACATAATTGTTCATAACATTTTTTTAACTATAATATTGTGAGAATTTTACATATGTACAGCTTTCTACTTGGGAACTTCTACTTATGGCACCATAACTAGCACAAGTGAACAATAAATTAAGTAAAAAATAGACAAATCAGAAGGTTTAAATAACTATTAATGGAATGTAACATTGATTTTTATTTATAGGTTATATGTGAAGACATAAAAGCAGATCTGGAGGTTTGATGTCATTTTGCTAGAAGAAATCTCTCTAAATTGGGTAATTAAGGTAAATATTTAATATTTATTTGACTAATCTGGGCAAACTTCCTGAAGAATTAAATTTCCAGAAATCAATAATTAGACAACCATACAATATATTGTTTTAAAATACCTGACTGCATACACATAACCAAGAGCTAATTCTGAGATCTGTAGAACTGACAAGAAATCTTGGAGCCACCTGTAATGGTATCTAATAAAGGTCATGGAAGATATTGGCAGCAATGGAATGACCTAACTCTGCTTTCTTTGAACTTTGACTCTATTGTATGTGTTGTATCTTAAGGTAGCCAACACTTTCCTCCTGGCCCACAGATACTTGTGCACAACTTTATCTTTTAAACTAATTTTTTCAAAACAACTTGAAAAGTTTACAAAAATAATCTATTTTAGGAATATAAAATGCCTTCAAACATTTAAAGAAAATATTTTGCCAAGGTCAAATCATTTCACACAAATGGACCATAATTAGAGATCATAATTGAAGCCATTGGATTAATTAGTTTCTGATTGTTTGTTTCAGCCAAATAAAAAATATATATTAAGAAGCAAAGTTATAAAAATAAGTGGCATAAACATCTTTGTATTTTATATGCTGTTGTTAGAGCAGAAGTTTAAAAATAATTTATGTAGGAATTTTTACCAGTCTTATGTTGTAGATGCCCATACTGTTATACTTCATATTTTCCCCAGCTAAATTAATAAACACATTCTCCAAAGTTTGGTTAGATCAGTGAGTCTGATCATCTGACCACCATGACTATCTTCCTCCGGGGTTGGTGTCGTTCTCCATGTACCATCAAAACTGGACAGAAGAGTATTGAGATTTACTCATTTAAATAGCATAAAAACTAAATATAATCTTCCATGTTCCCATTTTGTAGCAGCATTTCTAACTCCTGATGATCAGAGTCACAGTGTTGACTCCTAAGCTGCCCACTACTGAGTTCAAGGATCTTTAAGGGTCCCAGCAACACAGCTGGCACTCTGTCTCCTCCTGGCGGAGATGGACCTGCATTTATTCATGGCACAAACTGGTAAGGAAAACTTTCCTGCCTATCAACAAAATAAGTACTACAGTTCTGAGTATGCTATACTTTGGAGAGTGTTTCAGCATATTCTGGAATGTAAATATGTTTACATGAAAGAAATCCTTACAATTATTTGTATTATTCGTAATTATTTCTATTATTCATTATTATTGAAAAAAATTTAAAACTATTATAAACCATTGCAGTTTTTCAATTTAATCCATCAAATAATTTAGAACATTGACTTTAGTCATATGTAGATTATCTCCATTCAAAATTTTCTGGTTTTATTGAGATATAATTGATATACAGTACTGTGTAAGTTTAAGACGTACATCATAATGATTTGACTTAAATATATGGTGAAGCTCATTCCATTAGACTATACTGGTACTGTTCTTTCAGGTAAAAAGAGCCAACAGAATCACAGACAAATAATTAAATACATAAACTATATATCACAGTGAGCTTTTTCTCATGACCAACCCCCACCATTTTTATAGAGCAAATATGAGAACTCCCTTGGATTGGAGAAAAAAGTGATGTTACATTACTTAATTTATTTAGGACAATAATTGATACCAATCCGTATTCACTATGTACATCTACCTCCTGGAAATAAGCGGAAAGTGGCCAAAATGTACCAGTTTGAGAATAAATTATATCTCATTTCCTAATACCACCCACAATTTCATATCATCTATATATATCCTGCGGAATCATAATATGAAGTTATATGTCTGGATTTTTCACTTAGTATGAAGATTTTTTAAGTATGTGTATCAGCATTCATTACGTTTTATTGTTAGTGTTCCCTTGTGTGGACATACCACATTTTGTTGCATTGATTCACCAATGGATGGATATTTTAGGTTAGAATTATTTCTTATATATCTATCTCTATATCTTAACAGACTGCTTCAGCAGACAAACTGTTCATCTTTGCCGTTTCATTCTTCTGCAGTGTGAATCCACATTTTGCTCAGCAACTCCTGCAGTGATGGAAACCTAGATTACTGATATCACTAAAACAATGGAATGAACATCCTTAAACAGGAACCGAGAGGACAGCAAAACAATTTTTCTGGGATGCATATACCTACTCAGAAAATAGAAATATGCGGCCACAGATTTTGTGAATACCTAATTGGGTGCTAACAGGTTCACAGATACTTAAGATAGCTGTAATACTGGACATTTCTAGCAGTTTATTAAATAGGGGCTACTATTCACCTAAATAGCTAAATTTAAAAAGATCAGCAATACAATTGTCAGGTTTTTATCCACAATCTTACCAACACTTTATTTTATTCAGCATTATATTTTTTGTCAATTTTGAATTTTATTGAAATATAAAATTTATTCTTATTAATCTTTCAACATTATTCTTTTGGTGATTTTAGACATTTCAATATCATACCCTGATATGCCTTCTGCCTGGAAATTTTGTCTACTGTGCTCTTCATTTAACTAAATCCTGATTTTGATGTTATCATATTAATTAATATTTCTCATAGTGCTTTTGGCTTCAATCTGCATTTAAATTTCTTCAACTTATCATCCAATTCCAGGTTGCAAGGGTATTTTTCTATATTTCATTCTACTATCTTAGGATGGTAAATTAATAATGTAATGAAAAGATACATATGCCTTTCACCTCAACTGATTATGGGACCATCATTATCACATACTATATATACAGTTGACCCTTAAACAACATGGGTTTGAACTGCATGGGTCCATAAATATACTGAAAAGTATTTTGGAGATTTGTAACAATTTGCAAAAACATTTTCCTTTCCCTAGCTTGCTTTATTGTAAGAATACAGTATATAATACATAAAACATACAAAAAATTTTAATTGACTATTTATGTTTTTGGTAAGGCTTCTAGCTAACAGTAGGCTACCAGTAAAGTTTCTGCAGATTCAAAAGTTAGATGGTTGTAACTCTGGGGGAAAAATATTTTCCCAGCCTGGGTCAAAATACCTTTGAAACTGAAATCAGTCAAAGGGAGAAGTGGGAGAAACCCATTTATTGCTTACAAGCAGTCATCCACTTCTGCTTGTCCATGTCTCTGATGACCCTGACACAAAAAAAGGGACCCCACACAAGCTCTCCAGTCAAGATATGCCCTCACTCCCCCTCATAATCACCTATTGATATGGGGATGGACTAAGGCCAGGCAAGAGATTCTAGAAATATTGAAAATTTACCCACAATTGTACAGGGCATTGACACCCCTAATCCCCCATGTTGTCCAAGGGACTACTATTTATAAAACATATACACACATACATATATGTACCCTATACATCAAAAACATAAAACAGGCATACATATGCACACATTTATACATGTATGGTGGTTTATGACATTAAGAACTAATAAGAAAAAGCCCTCTCTCCTCATAATTAATATATATTGATGACTTTAACAGATATTAACATATTTGTTTTGAAAGTCACCATTCATTGGAAAAAGAATATAATAAACAAATGACAAAGTACAGCATTGAAAATCAAAGAAATTTAAAGGATGAAGGTAATGTCAAACAATAATAGAAAGGAGTGTTTGGTTACCCTACATAAACAGAGTGATTGGGGAACATTTCATAATGTTCAATTAAGACATGACTTAATGAATGGAAAGTAGCCAGGCATGTAAAAACAAAACAAACTGAATTCTCTGAAAAATAGTATTAAATGTTTAAATTACTTAGAAAAAAATGGGAAGAGATAAAAGATGCCAGGTCCTGAGCCTACTAGTACTAGACAGGACAGAGGTTTTTATGGTAAATAAATGGGAAGTGATTGAAATAGTGATATGAGATGAATTTTATATATATTTGTACATAAACTTTATTTTGTATGAGAAACAAAAGTTATAAAATGAGAGGTGGGGAGAGGTACGGAGAGGACTCTACTATACTAGCCTGGTAAGTTGACAATCCTGGTTTGGAGTAGAATTTTGTCAGTGGAAATAAAATATGTAGAGAGACACCTATTTTTATATAAAAACATAAGGAACCCATAAATATAACATAAATGGTAATGGTGGAGAATATATTAAAGAAGATTCTGAGATTTCTATTTGATCAACTGGGTGGATAATAGGGGCATTATTACTTTGGAGAAATATTGGGATGCGATTGATAGGAAATAGATGTGATGTAATTGGGAAAAACAGCTCTATATTAGATGTATTAAGATGAAATTGTGGCAGTTGTCAGAGAGAGTGGCTTGAGGAATGAACAGAAAAAAAAGATGGAATTGGTATAAATAAGTAACACCTTTGAGAAGAATCTGTATTAGTGGGATCATAAAAAGTATCACCAATGTTGCGGTACAAGCCTTGCTCCATGTTAATGTTATTTAACCTCAGAAAAGCAACATGTGAGGCAGGGGAGGTGAAAGAAACAATACTTTATCCTCCTAATTTGGAAGTTTTAAACTATTTAAGAAATTGAGTTTGAGATTAAGTTTCTACCCAACTGAATTTTTTTAAATGGAAAGTGATGATAAAATGATGGATCCTCCTTGAAATGTCATAGCATAA
Source organism: Smutsia gigantea (assembly GCA_032199065.1). NCBI lineage: Eukaryota > Metazoa > Chordata > Mammalia > Pholidota > Manidae > Smutsia > Smutsia gigantea. Next base: position 50,190 of record JAVSCE010020781.1, on the reverse strand, counting down.
TTTTGAAAGCAGAGATTTAAAAAATAAAACACTGTAGATCCATATACCAGTTATTCAATGTACTGAACTAACCAGCTACTTCTTGGTCTTTAAGATGTTGTGAAAATAATTTTTTTGTTGTTTTTCACCAATGACTCTTTGGTTTAGCTCCCTTGTTAGCATGGCTTCTGGTGGATTGGCAATAACTGTGCATAAAAAATGATCACTTATTTCATTCTAGAATGAAATTTTTTAACAGGAAAAAATTGGTCTATTTCTCAAGGAAATATTCACCATGTCAAGTATTTCTGGGAAAAATATAACCATAACCCCTTTGCATTACATTTACTTTGTTATTTAAATAACCAATAGAATTTTTTTTTTAATTTAGGGCACAGGGCTGGCAAAATTGCACTGATTTGCCAAATTTGTTGAAAAGGAAAAGGTAAAATTATGACAGGAGTGAAAATGGGAGGAATAAAGGAAACTGCATCAAGAAACGTTTTATCTATTAACAATATTATTTATTTATTTATTTTGCCTACGTCTGTTAACAGTGACTACTGGAATCATGTACGCATTTTCAATCTCATCCAGGTACATGGCTAAAAACAATGCCAACAGTGTCTGCCTTAAACCAAAATAGCTACAATATTATCCAAAGTTACTAGAATAACTCATGGTTGATTGATGGCCTTTCTCAAATTCACTCTTCCCCTTTGAAACACATAACTTACAGAGTTTTATTGTTATTCTACAGGGGTTTTCTGAAACACTAAACCTTCAGTTATTAATTACATCCCGAATGTATCAGAAACTATATATTTTCAGGAGCAACATGCAATCTTGTTAGAAAGACTGTCTGATAAAGTTTATTTTCTATCTTAAGAGTGCTAGATATTGATCCAAATGCCATAAATATCATGAGTTTAAACTTGTCTCTCATTTGTCTTCTCTAGTTTCTCATTACTGTAAGGAGAAAAACAATGGAAAACATTTGGAATTGCTGAGCTGTTGCAAGAACTGCTAACATTAAGTTCAGTGGCACAAATAATTTTACAGCTAAAAATGATACCTTGCTAAATTACCATCTTTGAATGCCTTGATACTTATTTTTAATCCATAAAGCACAATTTTTTATTTATGCCTATCAGTTTTTAACAGTAATAATACTAATAATACTACATCTGAATTTCCATAATGTAAGAATTTATATGAAGAAATGCACATGATAACTAGGAACACCTTGCTTCTAAAAAATCAATAGCGTGTTATTTCATAGAACGAGTAAAAACTGATGTTACCAATATTAGAAAAAAGCCAGAAAAATACCATCATTTTGGCTATTGTTGAATCTATATTGTTAAAAATGTTTGAATACTTCCAATATTGTAAAATTTACTTATTTTTTATTTCACTAATGATCTGTAGTTTTAGTAGGAATGCATTTACTTAGATTTTTCCCCATATTCAACAGCAATAACTAAAACAAAGAAATATTTTGTATTGTATTTTGTAATTTCTGCAGTTTCTAAACATATGCTGTGGGTTTTAAAAACATATAAACCATTATAAAACTAATATATCTTGACTGACAAATGTGAGTCATAGGAAATTACTGCATACTGTTAATGCTAGCTGTGTCTTTAATGACTCAATAATCATCTATACATTTGTTCTGTTTTGAAATACTGTGGGAAAACAAACAATGGGAACTTCAAAGCAAACCAACAAAAATGATTACAAGACCACATGTCTCTCCTGCAACTACTAATCTCTGTTGTAGTATGAAAGCAGCCCTAGGTAATATATAAATTGATGAATATGACCGTGCTCCAATAACACTTTGTTCACTAAACAGATGACATGTTGGATTTGGTCCATGGGCTGTAGTTTTCTGAGCACCAACCTCCACATTAAACTGATTATTTTACTTTTATATTTTAAAAATAATATTTATCTTATTATTGCATTAAAAAAACTGAAAGTTACAGGTGATCAATAAAACCCAATTAAGTAATGGCATAATAGTAACTTATTATCAATAATTTATCAAGTCCCAGGCATTTTGATAAAAATGCCAAAATCATCAGGAGTTTTATACTTACCAAATATGTATACAATATATGCTATTGTTATGTCCATTTTACAGGTGAACAAATCAAGATGGAGAGTGTCATTATTGCTGTAGATCCACATTTCACACACAAAATACATTTATTAAAAGACATATATCTTCTTTATCAATTACAAATGTGTTCAGTTCTGGCATAGTGCTACTGTAAACTTAGGCATTTTCTTCAACACTAAGACTGTTCAGGTATTCATGTAATGCTTCTGAACATATTCTACCCTTTGTCATTGAACCAGCCAACCAAACAAAACCACAGCTGTTTCTGAATGCCATGAAGATTTGTGATTTGATTTGATATTGTCACCCAGTATGGTCATTGCTGTGGAATATAGCAGAAGAAAAAATTACATAGTTCAAGTTTATATATATATATATAAACTCTGGTTAGTTTCAGTTTTTTATTAATGTATTATTGATATACACTCTTATGAAGGTTTCACATGAAAAACATTGTGGTTACTACATTTACCCATATTACTAAGTCCACTCTCATAACCCAATTCAGTCACTGTCCACTACTGCAGTAAGATGACACAGATTCACTGTTTGCCTTCTCTGTGCTACACTGTTTTCCCCATGATTCCCCACACCATGTGTACTAAACGTAATACCCCACAATCACCTTCTCTCACCCTCCCCACCCACCCTCTCAAACCCCTCCCTTTTCGTAACCACTAGTTCCTTCTTGGAGTCTTTGAGTCTGCTACTATTTTGTTCCTTCAGTTTTGCTTCATTGTTATACTCCACAAATGAGGGAAATCATTTGGCACTTGTCTTTCTGCACCTGGCTTATTTCACTGAGCATAATATCCTCCAGCTCCATCCATGTTGTTGCATGGAAGGATTTGTTTCCTTCTTATGGCTGAATAGTATTCCATTGTGTATATGTACCACCTCTTCTGTATCCATTCATCTATTGATTGACACTTAGGTTGCTTCCATATCTTGGCTATTGTAAAAAGTGCTGTAATAAACATAGGGGTGCATATGTCTTTTTGAATCTGAGAAGTTGTATTCTTTGGGTAAATTCCAAGGAGGGGGATTCCCAGGTCAAATGGTATTTGTATTTTTAGTTTTTTGAGGAACCCCCATATTGCTTTCCACAATGGTTGAACTAGCTTACATTCCCACCAGCAGTGTAGGAGGGTTCCCCTTTCTCCGCATCCTCGCCAGCATTTGTTGTTCTTAGTCTTTGGATGGTGGCCATCCTTACTGGTGTGAGATGATATCTCATTGTGGTTTTAATTTGCATTTCCCTGATGATTAGTGATGTGGAGCATCTTTTCATGTGTCTGTTGGCCATCTGAATTTCTTCTTTGGAGAACTGTCTCTTCATATCCTCTGCCCATTTTTTAATCGGGTTATTTACTTTTTCGGTGTAGAGGCCTGTAAGTTCTTTATATATTTTGGATGTTAACCCCTTGTCGGATATATCATTTACAAATATGTTTTCCCATACTGTTGGATGCCTTTTTGTTCTGTTAATGGTGTCCTTTGCTGTACAGAAACTTTTGTTTCATGTAGTCCCATGAGTTCATTTTTGCTTTTGTTTCTCTTGCTCAAGGAGATTTGTTCAGGAAGAAGTCGTTCATGCTTATATCCAGGAGATTTTTGCCTATGTTATTTCTAAGAGTTTTATGGTTTCATGACGTACATTCAGGCCCTTGATCCATTTTGAGTTTACTTTTGTGTATGGGGTTAAACAATAATCCAGTTTCATTTAATTGCATGTAGCTGTCCACTTCTGCAAACACCAGCTGTTGAAGAGGCTGTCATTTCCCCATTGTATGTCCATGGCTCCTTTATCATATATTATTTGACCATATATGACTGGGTTTATATCAGAGCTCTCTAGTCTGTTCCATTGGTCTATGGGTCTGTTCTTGTGCCAGTACCAAATTGTCTTGAGTGCTGTGGCTTTGTAGTAAAGCTTGAAGTTGGGGAGCAAAATCCCCCCAGCTTTATTCTTCCTTCTCAGGATTGCTTTGGCTTTTTGGGGTCTTTTGTGGTTCCATATGAATTTTAGAATGATTTTCTCTAGTTCATTGAAAAATACTGTTGGTAGTTTGATAGGAATTGCATTGAATCTGTAGATTGCTTTAGGCAGGATGACCATTTTGACAATATTAATTCTTCTTATCCATGAGCACGGGATATGTTTCCATTTATTGGTATCTTATTTAATTTCTCTCATGAGTGCCTTGTAGTTTTCAGAGTACAGGTCTTTCACTTCCTTGGTTAGGTTTACTCCGAGGTATATTGTTCTTTTGGATGCAACTTTGAATAGAATTGTTTTCCTGATTTCTCTCACTGCTAGGTCATTGTTAGTGTGTAGGATTTCCATAGATTTCTGTGCATTAATTTTGTATCCCACAACTTTGCTGAATTCAGACATTAGATCTAGTAGTTTTGGAGTAGATTCTTTAGGGTTTTTTATGTGCAATATCATGTCATCTGCAAACATGGACAGTTTAACTTCTTCCCTGCCAATCTTGATGCCTTTTATTTCTTTGTGTTGTCTGATTGCCATGCCTAGGACCTCCAGCACTATGTTGAATAGAAGTGGGGAGAGTGGGCATCCTTGTCCTGTTCCCAATCTTAAAGGAGAAGCTTTAAGCTTTTTGCTGTTAAGTGTAATGTTGGCTGTGGGTTTTTCATACATAGCCTTTATTATGTTGAGGTACTTGCCCTCTATACCCATTTGTTGAGAGTTTTTATCATGAATGGCTGTTGAATTTTATCAAATATTTTTCAGCATCTTTGGAGATGATCATGTGGTTTTTGTCCTTTTTGTTGATGTGGTGGATGATGTTGATGGATTTTCGAATGTTGAACCATCCTTGCATCACTAGAATAAATCCTACTTGATCATGATGGATCATCCTTTTGATGTACTTTTGAATTCGGTTCGCTAATATTTGTTGAGTATTTTTGCGTCTATGGTCATCCCGGATATTTGTCTGTAGTTTTCTTTTTTTGTGGTGTCTTTGCCAGGTTTTGGTATTAGAGTGATGCTGGCCTCATAGAATGAGTTTGGAAGTATTCCCTCTTCTTCTACTCCTTGGAAAACTTTAAGGAGAATGGTTATTAGGTCTTCACTAAAAGTTTGATAAAATTCAGTGGTGAAGCCATCTGGTCCAGGCATTTTGTTCTTAGGTAGGTTTTTGATTACCAGTTCACTTACATTGCTGGTAATTTTTCTGTTGAGATTTTCTGTTTCTTTCTGGGTCAGCCTTGGAAGGTTGTATTTTTCTAGAAAGTTGTCCATTTCTTCTAGGTTATACAGTTTGTTAGCATATAATTTTTCATAGTATTCTCTAATTGTTCTTTGTATTTCTGTACAGTCCGTAGTGATTTTTCCTTTCTCATTTCTGATTCTGTTTATGTGAGTAGACTCTCTTTCCTTCTTGATAAGTCTGGCTAGGGGTTTATCTATTTTGTTTATTTTCTCGAAGAACCAGCTTCTGCTTTCATTGATCCTTTCTATTGATTTATTCTTCTCGATTTTATTTATTTCTGCTCTAATCTTTATTATGTTCCTCCTTCTACTGACTTTGGGTCTCATTTGTTCTTCTTTTTCTAGTTTCATTAATTGTGAGTTTAGACTGCTCATATGGGATTGTTCTTCTTTCCTGAGGTAGGCTTGTGTTGCAATATACTTTCTCTTAGCACAGCCTTAGCTACATCCCACAGATTTTGTGGTGTTGAATTATTGTTTTCATTTGTTTCCATATATTGCTTAATCTCTGTTTTTATTTGGTCATAGATCCATTGATTATTTAGGAGCATGGTATTGCGTCTCCATGTGTTTGTGGGATTTTTCATTTTCTTTACATGATTTATTTCTAGTTTCATTCCTTTGTGGTCTGAGAAGCAGGTTGGTACAATTTGAATCTTATTGAATTTACCAAGGCTCTTTTTGTGGGCTAGCATATGACCTATTCTTGGAAATGTTCCATGTGCACTTGAGAAGAATGTACATTCTGCTGCTTTTGGGTGCAGAATTATGTAGATGACTGTTCGGTCCATCTGTTCTAATGTGTTATTCAATGCCTCTGTCTCCTTACTTATTTTCTGTCTGGTTGACCTGTCCTTCAGAGTGAGTGGTGTGTGGAAGTCTCCTAGAATGAATGCATTGCATTCTATTTCCCCTTTAACTCTGTTAGTATTTGTTTCACACATGTAGGAGCTCCTGTGTTGGGTGCATAGATATTTATAATGCTTATATCTTCTTGTTGGATTGACCCTTTTATCATCATGTAATGTCCTTTTTTGTCTCTTGTGACTTTCTTTGTTTTGAAGTCTATTTTGTCTGATATTGGTACTGAAACTCCTGCTCTTTTCTCCCTTTTAGTTGTATGAAATGTCTTTTTCCATCCCTTCACTTTTAGTCTTTGTATGTCTTTGGGTTTAAAGTGAGTCTCCTGAAGGCAGCATATAGATGGGTCTTGTTTTTTTTATCTATTCAGTGACTCTATGTCTTTTGACTGGTGCACTCAGTCCATATACTTTAGGGTGATTGTGGATAGGTATGTACTTATTGGCATTGCAGAGTTCATATTTGTGGTTATCACAGTTTCACGGTTAACTTCCTACTACCTAAGAGTCAAACAGCTCACTTAATATGCTATTACAAACACAATCTAAAGTTTCTTTTTTGTTTGTTTGTTTTTTCCCTCCTCCTTTTCTTCCTCCTCCATTCTGTATATCAGGTATCATATTCTGTACTGTTTGTCTATCCCTTGATTAACTTTAGGGATAGTTAATTTAATTTTGCATTTTCTCAGTAATTAGCTGTTCTATTTTCTTTACTGTGGTTTCATTACCTCTGGTGACAGCTATTAAACCGTAAGAACACTTCCATCTATAGCAGTCCCTCCAAAATACACTGTAAAGATGGTTTTTGGGAGGTAAATTCTCTCAGCTTTTGCTTATATGGGAATTGTTTAATCCCTCCTTCAAATTTAAACGATAATCTTGCTGGATAAAGTAATCTTGGTTCAAGGCCCTTCTGCTTTATTGCATTAAATACATCATGCCATTCCCTTCTGACCTGTAAGGTTTCTGCTGAGAAATCTGATGATAGCCTGATAGGTTTTCCTTTGTATGTGATCTTATTTCTCCCTCTGGCTGCTTTTAATAGTCTGTCCTTATCTTTGATCTTTGCCATTTTAATTACTATATGTCTTGCTGTTGTCTTACTTTGGTCCCTTGTGTTGGGAGATCTGCGCACCTCCATGGCCTGAGAGACTATCTCCTTCCCCAGATTGGGGAAGATTTCAGCTATCACCTCCTCAAAGACACTTTCTATCCCTTTTTCTCTCTCTTCTTCTTCTGGTACCCCTATAATGCGAATGTTGTTCCATTTGGATTGGTCACACAGTTCTCTCAATATTCTTTCATTCTTAGAGATTCTTTTTTCTCTCTGTGCCTCAGCTTCTTTGTATTCCTCTCCTCTAGTTTGTATTTCATTTATGGTCTCCTGCACCGTATCCAGTCTGCTTTTACTACCGTCCATTGTGTTCTTCAATGATTGGCTCTCTGACTGGAATTCATTCCTGAATTCTTGAATATCTTTCTGTATCTCCATGAGCATGTTAATGATTTTTATTTTGAACTCCCTTTCAGGGAGAGTCATGAGGTACATATCATTTTAATCTTTCTCAGGAGTTGTATTCATAATTTTACTCTTGACCAGGTTCCTTTGGTGTTTCATATTTGTGTATGGCGCCCTCTAGCACCCAGAAGCTCTACTCTCTGCAGCTGCTCAGCCCCTGAAACAATGTCGGGGATTGTAGAGGAGTGGTATTGGTGCCTCGGGGGAGGAAAGAGCTGTTTCCTGTTTCCTGGTGGCTATGCCTGTTTCCACTACCTGAACCAGTGGGCCAAGCGCACAGGTATAAGCCTCTGTGCTTTGTGTTTTAGTTGCTGCAGACAGAACTTCTCTCTGGCTGGCCTAATGGCAGGGTAGGGTTTCCTGGTTTCCTGGTGGGGCTGAACAAGAGAAAGGCACAGTAGTCTGCCTGTCACATAAGGGGTTCTTGGAGGTGTGTGGGCAGCCAGGGAGCTGGAGCACCTGAAGATCATGAAAGTTCCCAATCTGCTGGGCAGAGTGCATCCGGACAATTTTGTCTACCTGTCCTTTCTCCTGAGCAGTAAGCTCTGTGCAATCCTTTCCCCCTTATTAGCCTTCTTGCTGAGGGTTTCTTTGTTAGGAAGTCTCTCAGACTGCCCACCTTTCTTTTGTCCAGCACAGCCGGATATGGATCCCTGCTTTCCACAAGTAGGTAGAATCTCAGTCTCTCCAGGAGTTTTGCCTGTCTTAGCTTTCCAACCCCCTAAATATGAGAGTATCATGTAAGCACCATGAAATGTAGGTTTCTGCTCCCAGAGCATATCTCCAGAATTAGGTATTCAGCAGTCCCAGATCTCCAGTCCCTCCCTGCTCTGTACATCTTCCTCCTGCTGGTGAGCTGGTGGGGGGGAAGGGCTTGGATCCAGCAGGACCATAGAATTAGTACGTTACCCTTTTCCATGTGGACTGCTCTTGTCTCCAGGTGTATGCAGTTTGTTGCAGTCCTCTTTCCCGTTGCTCCTTCAAGAGTAGTTGTATTAGTTAAATCTTATATTATATGCGGTTTTAGGAGGAAGCCTCTGTCTCACTCTCACGCCACCATCTTTAACCCAATCCCCTCATATTTTTTCCAAGCTTAGTTTCTTTTTACTGCAAATTCAGACTATGTTTTAATTGAAATTAGTTAAAATCAGTTCCATCTATTTTCTTTCATAGCCATGCATATAGATATTCTATGGAGATGTTAAAAAAGAGAAAAACTCCATTTTTAAATAGATCAAACTCCTGTCAAATATAAAGGATATATACATAAGAAATATTAAAATGCACACACATAATGTTGTATGTGATAAATACTAGAGAAGACTATTCAATATGTATGTGTGACAAAATTTCATGAAATAATGTAGTAACGTAAGAATTCTCAGGGGAAAACAATATTAGAGAAAGCTTATAAAACTTTTTCTCTCACTAATGGTTGTCCAACAGAAAAAAAGCAATATTTTGTCTACATTTGCTGGGTGAAGATAATGCAATCCCTAGAGAAAAATTCATAGTAACTACATATTTATACTAAAAGGAAAACTACATATTTATACTAAAATATATTTCCTAATTTTCCAACTTTACCAACTAGGAATAGAATAGCAAATGAAAATAGAAGAAAGAAGGTAATAAAGATCTGAAAATAATATTTAGAAAATAATTTAAAATAGATATAGCAATGAAACCAAAAGCTGGTTCTTTTACAAAATAATCTCCCGAAACACAAGCAAAAAAAAAAAAAAAAAAAAAAACACAAACTACAAATATCACAAATGAGAGAGATAGCATCACTACACAGTTTACAAATATTAAAAGCTTAGCTGTGGGGTTATTATGAGTATCTTAATTCCAACATCAACAACTTAAATGATTTAGAAAAATAATTTGAAAGGCACATACTACTAAAGCTTATTCAAAATAAATATAATTAATGCACAATTTAATAGTCCCAAGCTTATCAAAGAAATTGCTTTTGTATTTAAGAACCTTTGCTACCAGAAACTTCATGCCTGAGTGATTCCTCTACTGAATTCTACCAAACACTTTAAGGAAGAAATCATTCCAGTTCCATATAAAATCTGTCAAAATTTTGAAGAAGTGAAACTTCTTAATTTTAAACATTTAAAAAATATTTATTGAATAGCTTGTGCAAGAAACTGTTAGGTGATATGAATAGAAGCATTCATATAGTCACTGCAACATATAAATGTATATCTAATAGGAGCTTAGAATTAGATACATATTTGAAAACAGTGCATAATAACTCACCTACTAGCAGAAAAGATAAAGCAGTAAGAAACTGGTGAAAATTCCAAAGAAAATAACAATGTAAAACTTCTGGAAATGGCACAAATGACAAACAGCAAATAAATATCTATTTAAAGTAAATCTACAAAAATCTGTAAGAAAGGTAAGAGCCTGTGGTATTAGATCCAAGACCACTCTCTCCTACCATTGCTTCCACTCAAGGTGGTGACTCCACTCTAAACTGCTGGGCCCAATAAGAGGAATGCTACTCAGCCCATCCTCCAGACAGAATGGTTTATTCCTGGAAGGAGCAGGACTTCAACATTTTTCATCTTGTCCTCAGCTTCCTGTTGCTGATGATAAATCCCAAGAGAGTGTGGTAAAGAAATGGGGGTTTTGTTCATCTGCCCAGCACCTATGCATGAATCATAGGTTACATTTTCAGTGTGGTGTGCTGAGAATACTAGAGCTGCAATAGACCCTGGCTCATAAGACAGAGGGCCATGATTGGAAAGGCAGACCAAGAGGACTTCAAGGAAGTTCTATAGTTGCAAAGTAAAATAACTGAAAAAATTACAGAAAGGCTCAAAATTAAATATGATTGTCAGAAGGAAGAATTAGTGAACTTGAAGAAAAAAATTGCACATTCAGGAAGTTAACAAATGCAAAGTAGGATAAAAGCAAAGAAAACTATAAATAAGCACATCAGGGTAAAATGCTGAAAGACAAGAAGAAAATCTAGATGCAAGCCAAAAAATGACACATCACTTAAAAAGGAATTCTAATAAAAATAAAGCTGCTCAGCAAAATAAAAAGAGAAGGACAATAGAGTAACATATACTAAGTACTTAAAGAAAATGATTGCCAACAAAGAATTTCATATCCAGCAAAGATATTGTCAAAAGTGAAGGTGAAATATGTGCTTTTAAGATAAACAAAATTCAACAGAATTTTTTACTAGAACACCTGTCTTACAAGAAAGTTCCTCAGTCTGAAAGCATCTGAGACCAGGTAGTAATTTAAATCCATGTAAGCAAAGAGCAAAGGTCAGTAAAGGTAATTATATGTATAAAAACTATATGTATGTACATATAGTCTTCGTTATTTCCTCTTTTAACTGATTAAAAAAGCAATTGTATAAACTGATATGCATATGAAGCATTATTATACCTAAACATATAAAATGTAATATATATGAGATATATATAAAAATAAAAGCACAAAGGAGGAGAGCAGAACAAAGCAATACTGAGCTAAGGGGTTGACAACGATTGTAAAGCAGTAATTGGAACAATGTATTGTTGGATTATATTAATAGATATAATACATATAGGAGAACATCTCAAAAAGGTGGAAAGTGAATAGAACTATATAAAGGAAAAGTTTGTGTTACTGTATTGTTTGTATTATTGGAATTAAGGTAGTATTAATCTGAATATATTTTGGATAAGTTCAGATTTATACAATAACTGCTAGAGCAACAACTATAAATAAAAGTCATTAATGAAATTAAAATGCTGAATTAGAAAAGTCAATGCAAAAGAAAGCAGCAAAGAAAGAATAGATAATACAAAATATATGGGACATAGAGGAAACAAAATGTAAAATGGCAGTTATAAATCCAATTACATAAAAAACTAACATTAAATAAGAAAGGATGAAGCAATACAATGAAAAGGCAGTCATTGTCAGACTGGTGGGGCAGAAGGATATGATCCAAGTATACGATGTTTACAGGAGACACACTTTATTTAAAAGGATTGAATATTTCAATCTATTCCAACAGACTGAAAATGAAAGGTCAAAAAATATTATAATAGGTAGACATCAACCACAAGAAAGCTATAATGGCTATGTTAATATCAGGTGATATAGATGATAAAAAAAGTTATGAGATAGAGATATTTTATAATGATAAAAGAGCTAATTAATAAAGAATATTTAACAATTATATATCACTTAGTAACAGGGCATCAAAATACATGAAACAAAAAATGACACAATGAAGGAAGAAATGGACAATTCAACAGTAATGTTTGCAGAGTTCAATGCTCTAATGTACTAGATTCATAGGGCTTTCTTAACAAGGTGCCCAAAACTAGGTGGATGAAAAGAAGAGAAATGTATTGACTCACTGCTAGAAGCTAGAAGTCCAAAATCAAGGTGTTGTTATGTTTCCTCCAAAGTCCCTAGGGAAATATACTTCTAACCTTCTCCATTCTCTGGTATTCCCAAGTGTTCCATGGCTTCTGACAACATGCTCCAATATCTGTCCCAATCTTCACATAGTTGTCTTCCATCTCTGTGTGTGTTTCTCTGCACCTGTATGTGTCATGTCATTCTCCCTTTAGATCTGGGTCTAAGTCCAAATGTCTCTGCACTTGATACCACTCTTATTGCATGAGGGTATTGGTTTGAGGCCCACATTAATGAACTCATCTTAACTTGATTAAATAGGCACAGACTTTGTTTCCAAATATGGTCACATTCACAGATACTAGGGATTAGGACTTTAAGATACCTTTTTAAGGTGACACAAATCAACCCATAACATTCATTTTAATTAATAGAACAGCTAGACCAAAGGTCAACAAAGAAACAGAAAATTGGACTATCCCTGTAAACAAACTGGATCTTACATAAATCTACAGAACACGCAACAAACCCAACAACACAATATATTTTCAGTGGCACGTAGAACATTCTCCAGTTTGGACCATATACTAGGGCCATAAAAGACATCTCAATTAATTTGAAAAGACATGAATATTATAATATGTCTCTGACAACAGTGGAATGAAATTTGAAATTGATGGAAATTTTGGGAAACTCAAAACTATGTTGAAATTATAAAACACATGCCTTTGTAACCAATGGGTCAAAAAAATAAAAAGACAAATCACAAAATAATTTTAGATGAATGAAAATGAAGTTATAATATGCCATGAGTAATGGGATGTAGCTAAAGTATTACTTAGAAACTTACAGCTATAAAGATCTATATTGAGAAAGAAGAAAAATATCAAATCAATAACCTAACAATAAACCTAAGACACTAGGAAAAGAACAACAAACTAAACTTAAAGCAAGCAAAAGGATGTAAATAATAATCAAGTCAAAAATTAATAAATTACAGTGTATATAACAAATAACAATGCAATACATGTCAGAATCTCAAATGACTTTTTTGTAGAAATAGAAAAACTGATTTTAAAATTCATGAACAAATGCAAGGTACCCAAAATAACAAAACAATCTTGCGGGAGGGGATAATGAACAAAGTAGGAGGACACACATACCCCATTTCAAAACTTACTACAAAGCAAAAACAGTCAAAACATTGTGGCACAAGAATAGACATACAGATCAATGGATTAAAAATGAAAGCTCAGAAATAACCCACTCATCTGAGGTTAAGTGATTTCCCACAAGAGTGCAAAGGTCATTTATTGAACAGCCTTCAACAGATGATGCTGGGCCCAGCACCTACATGTGTAAAAGAATGAAGTTGGACCTTTCCTCCATAACGTATATAAAACAATTACTCAAAATGGATCTAAGATCTAAATATAAGACCTGAGACTATACAACTCTTAAAGGAAAATATAGAGGTCTATCCTGATGTTTTTAGAATTGATAAGGAATTATTAAATACGACAATGAAAACAACAACAGAAGGTAAAGTAGATCACTGGATTTCTGGAAGCAGACTTTTTACATCTTTGAAACCCAGGGCAAAGTGGGGGCATTCAGGGCCCCAACAGGTCAACAGCTGCACATAACAACTTGGTTCTCCTGCAGCAGTAGAGATGGACGTAGATGTGTGTGTGGGAGGGGCAACCGGAGGCTGAGGTATCTTGTGAGTGAACACAGTTCTTTTGTGAGCACAGGAGTGAGTGTGTTTTTCACCTATGGCGATGCTGACACACTCCCATGTCCCAGCAATAGAACTGCATCTTTCTTTACCTGGCCAGGAGACCCAAGTAACAGCTTTGTGTGTTTACCACCACAAAGTTCAACCCTGGTGCTGAGAAAAATGTAGATCTGTTACTGAATATGACAGATTTGATGTGGAGTACAAATTTGATAGGACAGTTAATGTTTCTGAACCAAAGAAAAAACTAAATAATGGAATGCTATATGCCTGCATTCTTCTCCATGATGATGGAATTTTACCTTGGCTTAATGGGAAACAGCTGCACCTTATAAATCCTCTTTCCTCCTATGTGGTTCTGGAACACAAATATATTAATATTGTCTTGGGAATCTGCTACACAGAGAATTGAAGCTGTAAAAAAGTAGAAGCATGCCTTGAAGGAGCCCAAGGGTGCTAGGGCAAGATCTCACTGGGAGACTCCCTGTCGAGATTCATGTGCAGAATGCCATGGATTCCCAGCAGCAGCTCAGGTTTTCAAAAAAAAAGTTGCTGATAAGGTAAAAGGAATTTTTGCAATAGGAACTTGTGCTTCTTAGCTTTGATCTTCTTTGTCACAACATTTCATCTCCTTTTTGATTTCCTCGCATTTAAAAAAGTGACATCAGTTTCTGGAAGAAACACAAGAGCATAATTGGAATATCTACCAAAGTGGTGACTTTGCTCAGCCTCATCACAGTGGTTAATATTGCTTTTCCTTCTGGATAAACAGATGATTCTACTAGTCCTTTCCCCAAAGCCTCTGGAGCAGCAATTGAACTAGAGAAAATGAATGACTGATTTTGGAGAGATCTAAAACCTGAATTTCAGTTTGGCCATTGAGGTGAATTGGAAAGGAAAAATGAAAGAATATAATACACAGGTATGAAATATGTGTCTTGCTTATTCTACCCTATATGTATCTGAGGTGCCACTTATTTGCTCCTGCATATCAAGTATAAAACTGGCATTTTTGGTTAATCATCTGCATTGTCAATAGATGGAGTATGCTTTAGCCTTTCTGTTTATGTTACTCCAGCTTTTGTGAAGTACAAAGCTAAGTTGGTTTTGCATTTACCTGGAAGGCATTTACCTCCTGTCTTGCCAATGGGTTTCAGCCCCGGGCAAGTTCGCTATGGATTCAATATGACCAAAGAAATTGACAGCAAAACATTCTTGGGGTGAAAGGGTTATATTCAACTTTATTTCCAGGTGGCAGGTCAGTCACTAAACTCCCGTTCACTCAGAGAGAGCCTGCATGCAGCAAGCCGGTCTCTGCCTCTGGGCCCCTCTGTCTGCACAGCCATCCCACACAGCCATCCTCTGGGCCTCTCTGCACAGTCGTCCCACACAGCCTTCCTGCGGGCCTCTCTGCATAGTCCTCCCATACAGCCGTCCTCTGGGCCTCTGTCCTCAGTGCTGCCACCATTCCAGCCTCTGCTCTGCTCTCCTGCAGCCTTGCAGCCGTGCCACCATGTCACACCAGAGCACTAGACAGAGCTCTTTATATAGAGTCAACAGCCATGTATTGCCCACAGATGTTCAGTGAGCTAGTCAACCAGGGCAAGGTGAGAATCCTGGCCACAGGAACTCTCATTTTATCCACACCTACAATGCTTGAAATACCTTCATTGACAATCTTGGCTTTTTTAATTGCCATGCAAATATCTCTGGTTTGTGTGCTTTAGATAGGATGTGAAATTCTGTAAAATTTTTGGACATGACAGACTCTATTTTGAAGCTCCATTTTCCTTTTTAACTAATAAGCTTTTAACTAGGCCAGAAGTGGCAATTATTTTTCAAACAGTCACTCATAAATTTCAGCAGAATAACTGGCATTTGGACTGTAAACTGTTGGTATGAACTTAATGAAAACAGAATAATTAACTAATGCATATTAACAATGGTTTCATTTGATAACACCAATTAACAATTTTTTTTCTCTTCTTTACCTAAATCATGTAATCACTCCTCTTCTTCGTTCCCATATAGGTATTTTGCTTCTCCAACATGAGTGGGACTTTTTTTCTGGTGGTGCCAGAATCTGTGCTCCCTGAATTGCAATGCTGAGACTCCAACTAAAAGGCCTTTTCTTTTAGTTTCGCTTCCTTTTCTTGGTTGACAATGTGGTCTTTCCTGTTTAACTCTATCAAAAATAGCTTTGTCCTGTGGATACAAGCAGAGTGAATGTACTCAACAGGTCTTCTGATAAAAAGCTCAAGTGGAAGCACATGCAGACTAAATACTTCTTTATAGGATCCACTCTGCAAGGTTAGCCACTAGCTGAACAAATCTTGGATCAAGTATTTCTGGAAGCATTCATGTAATTTCCTTGGACATAACATTTATAACATTACCAAAATCTCTTCGAACATTTCTCATAGGTCTCCTGATTTCCATTTCCATTGCACTGAGAAAGAACTGCTGGCATTTGCAAAGCCTCCCCTTCACAAAATTTAAAAATTGTCTGGGCCATAAAGCTGTGAGGCATTTGTGGTCACCTTTTGTGTAAGGCAGCATTCTGTGTGGGAATGCTTAGGGTTGGGCTGCGGGATACACCTCTTAATGCATACTTTCCATATCAGCAGATACTTAAGAGCACCTGCACACTGCACTTATCTATCAGAGAGAGGAAGGATATTGATTTTCCATCTCAAATTGCTGTTGTTTTTACCTGTTCTTTTTGTGAATTTCAAATACCTTTGTAAATTCATCCCATATAGATTTTCTGGGGTTAAATGGCTTTTTCCTTTTTTATTTAAATTTTGATTGTTTTAAAGCTTAATATATTCATGTTTGCATTTTAAAGTAAATTTATGTGGTGGTGAAAAAATAGATAAATGGAACCTGATTCAAATTAAAATGATTTGTATTTCAAAGAATACCATTAATAAAGTGAAAAGACCACCCAAAGAATCAAAGAAAATACTTGCTAATCATATATTCTTATGAGACTAGTATCTAGAATATATAAAGAACTCCCTTATACTAAATAACAAAGAAAAAACTACCCAATTAAAAAATGGGAATATGATCTACATAGATAAATATGTAATAGATAAATAGATTGCAAAAGAAGATGTTTAAATGGCCAGTGTGCACACAAAAAGATGCTCAATATCATTAGTTATCAGGGAGATACATAAAAATCCACAGTAAGATATCTCTTCAAATCTACTATGATGACTAGGAATTTAAAAGTCAAATAACAGCAAGTGTTGGGAAGGAAAGAGAGAAATTGGAACCTATATTCATGGCTGGTTGGAATGTAAAATGATGCAGAAGCCTTGGGAAACAGTCTTCCTCAAACTATTAAACACAAAATTACCATATGACCCAGCAATTCTACTGCTATTTATATTCCCAAAAGAAATAAAAATATATGTTCATATAGAAACTTGTATATAAATGTTTATTATTCTAATACTAAATTTTTAAATTAGCAGCATTACTCATGATAGCTAAAAGGTGGAAAAAACAAAATATCCATCAAAGAACAAATGAATAAATGAAATGTGGTATATCCATAAAATGGAAATTTATTTGGTCATAAAAAGTAATGAAAAACTAAAACATGCAACAATATGAGTGAACTCTGAAAATACAGAAACTTAAAGTATCTAGTCTCAGTAACAAAAGACCACATACTGTATGATTGTGTTTGTATGAAAGTACTGAATAGGGAAACCTGGAGAGACAGAAAGAAAATTAGTGTTTGCTTAAGGATGGGTGGGAGGGGATTGAGGCATAGTGGATAGATACCTGAAGGATGTGGAATTTCTTTTTGAGATATTTAAAATATTCTAAAATTGATTGTGGTGATGGCTACACATGTCTATGAATATACTAATAAAACATTAAATTGTACAGTTTTGTTTGTTAATTGTATGGTATGTGAATTATATCTCAATAAAACTTGTTGAAAAAGAAAAACTTTGAAAAAAGAATTATGCTCTATTTTATGTAGATCCTTGAATACTAGATTGAAGGAATAGAATTGCAATCTGTATAAATTTAAGTGATGAAAATTATGTGATTAAGGCTGTTTTAAGTCATGAATTCTATAATAAAAAATATTTTGTTATCATTAATCTACAATTACATGTGCAATATTATGGTTATTAAACTACCCCCTTCATCAGGTCCTCCCCACCAACCCCATTACAGTCACTGTCCGTCAGTGTAGTGAGATGCTATAGAAACATTACTTGTCTTCTCTGAGTTGTACAGCCCTCCCGGCGCCCCTCCCAACATTACGTCTGCTAATCGTAATGCAACTTTTTCCCCCTTGTCCGTCCCTTCCCAACCATCATCCTCAGTTCCTTTCCCGTTGGTAACTATTAGTCCGTTCTTGGGTTCTGTGAGTCTCCTGCTGTTTTGTTCCTTCAGTTGTTCTCTTTGTTCTTATACTCCACATATGAGTGAGATCATTTGATACTTTTCTTTTTCCACTTGGCTTATTTCACTAAGCATAATACCCTCTAGCTCCATCCATGTTGTTGCAAATGGTAGGATTTGTTTTCTTCTTATGGCTGAATAATATTCCATTGTGTATATGTACCACCTCTTCTTTATCCGTTCATCTACTGATGGACACTTACGTTGCTTCCATTTCTTGGCTACAGTAAATAGTGCTGCACTAAACATTGGAGTGCATCTGTCTTTTTCAAACTGGGCTGCTGCAGTCTTAGGGTAAATTCCTAGGAGTGGGAATCCTGGATCAAATGGTATTTCTATTTTGAGATTTTGAGGAACCTCCATACTGCTTTCCACAATGGTTGAATTAAATTGCATTTCCACCAGCAGTGTAGGAGGGTTCCCTTTTCTCCACATCCTCACCAACATTTGTTGTCATTTGTCTTTTGGATGTTGGCCATCCTCACTGGTGTGAGGTGATACCTTGTTGTGGTTTTAATTTGCATTTCTCAGATGATTAGCAATGTGGAGCATCTTTTCATGTGCCTGTTGGCCATCTGAATTTCTTCTTTGGAGAAGTGTCTATTCCTGACCTCTGCACATTTCTTAATTGGATTATTTGCTTTTTGTTTGTTGAGGTGTGTGAGTTATTTATATGTTTTGGATGTCAACCCCTTTTTGGATACGTCATTTATGAATATATTCTCCCATGCTGTAGGATCTCTTTTTGTTCTACTGATGGTGTCCTTTGCTGTACAGAAGCTTTTCAGCTTGATATAGTCCCACTTGTTCATTTTTGCTTTTGTTTCCCTTGCCCGGGGAGATATGTTCATGAGGAAGTCGTTCATGTTTAGGTTCAAGAGATTTTTGCTTATGTTTTATTCTAAGAGTTTTATGGTTTCATGACTTACATTCAGGTCTTTGATCCATTTTGAGTTGACTTTTGTGTATGGGGTTAGACAGTAGTCCAGTTTCATTCTCTTACATGTAACTGTCCAGTTTTTCCAACACCAGCTGCTGAAGAGGCTGTCATCTCCCCATCGTATATCCAAGGCTCCTTTATCATATATTAATTGACTGTATATGTTTGGGTTAATGTTTGGATTTTCTATTCTGTTCCACTGGTCTGTGGGTCTGTTTTTGTGCCAATACCAAATTGTCTTGATTTCTATGGCTTTGTAGTACAGCTTGAAGTCAGGGAGCATAATTCTTCCTGTTTTATTCCTCCTTCTCAGGATTGCTTTGGCTATTCGGGGTCTTTTGTGGTTCCATATGAATTTTAGAATTATTTGTTCCAGTTCATTGAAGAATGCTGTTGGTATTTTGATAGGGATTGCGTTGAATCTGTAGATTGCTTTAGGTAGTATAGACATTTTGACAATATTTATTCTTCCTAGCCAAGAGCATGGGATGCATTTCCATTTGTTTGTGTCCTCTTTAATTTCTCTTAGGAGTGTCTTGTAGTTTTCAGGGTACGGGTCTTTCACTTCCTTGGTTAGGTTTATTCCTAGGTATTTTATTCTTTTTGATGCAATTGTGAATGGAATTGTTTTTCTGATTTCTCTTTCTGTGACTTCATCGTTAGTGTATAGGAAAGCAACAGATTTCTGTGTTAATTTTGTATCCTGCAACTTTGCTGAATTCAGATATTAGTTCTAGTAGTTTTGGAGTGAAGTCTTTAGAGTTTTTTATGTACAATATCATGACATCCGCAAATAGTGACAATTTGACTTCTTCTTTACCAATCTGGATGCCTTGTATGTCTTTGTTTTGTCTGATTGCCATAGCTAGGACCTCCAGTACTATGTTGAGTAACAGTGGAGGGAGTGGGCATCCCTGTCTTGTTCCCAATCTTCGATGAAAAGCTTTCAGCTTCTCGCTGTTAAGTATGATGTTAGCTGTGGGTTTGTCATATATGGCCTTTATGATGTTGAGGTGAGGTACTTGCCGTCTATACCCATTTTGTTGAGAGTTTTAGTCATGATTGGATGCTGAATTGTGTCAAATGCTTTTTCAACATCTATGGAGATGATCATGTGGTTTTTGTTCCTCTTTTTGTTGATGTGGTGGATGATGTTGATGGATTTTCAAATGTTGTACCATCCTTGCATTATTGGGATGAATCCCACTTGATCATGGTATATGATCCTCTTGATGTATTTTTGAATTCTGTTTGCTAATACTTTGTTGAGTATTTTTGCGTCTATGTTCATCAGGGATATTGGTCTGCAATTTTCTTTTTTGGTGAGGTCTTTGCCAGGTTTTGGTATTAGAGTGATGCTGGCTTCATAGAATGAGTTTGGAAGTATTCCCTCCTCTTCTATTTTTTGGAAAACTTTAAGGAGAATGGGTGTTATTTTTTCTCTATATGTGTGGTAGAATTCAGAGGTGAATCCATCTGGCCAGGGGTTTTGTTCATGGGTAGTTTTTTGATACACTTTCTTTGCTGGTGATTCGTCTGTTTAGTTTTTCTGTTTCTTGCTTGGTCAGTCTTGGAAGGTTGTATATTTCTAAGAAGTTGTCCATTTCTTCTAGGTTTTCCAGCTTGTTAGCATATAGATTCTCATAATATTCTCTTATAATTCCTTGTATTTCTGTGGGATCTGTCATTATTTTTCCTTTCTCACTTCTGATTCTATTTAAGTGTGTAGATTCTCTTTTTCTCTTAATAAGTCTGACTAGGGGTTTATCTATTTTTTTTTATTTTTTCAACGAACCAGCTCTTGGTTTCATTGATTTTTTTCTATTGTTTTGTTCTTCTCAATTTTATTTATTTCTTCTCTGATCTTTATTATGTCCCTCCTTCTGGTGACTTTGGGTCTCATTTGTTCTTCTTTCTCTAATTTCAGTAATTGTGTCTTTAGACTATTCATTTGGGATTGCTCTTCCTTCTTTCAATAGGCCTGGATTGCAATATACTTTCCTCTTGATCTGCCTTTGCTGCATACCGCAGAACTTGTGGCTTTGTGTTGTTGTTGTCATTAATCTTCATATATTCTTTGAATTCTGTTTTGATTTCTGTCATTAACCCATTGATTATTTAGGAGCCTGTTGTTAAGTCTCCATGTATTTGTGAGCCTTTTTGTTTTCTTTCTAAAATTTATTTCTAGTTTTATACCTTTGTGGTCTGAGAAGTTGGTTGGTAGAATTTCAATATTTTTGAATTTACTGAGGTTCTTTTTGTGGCCTAGTATGTGGTCTATTCTGGAAAATGTTCCATGTGCACTTGAGAAGAATGTGTATCCTGTTGCTTTTGGGTGTAGAGTTCTGTAGATGTCTGTTAGGTCCATCTGTTCTAGTGTGTTGATTAATGCCCCTTTATCATTATGTAATATCCTTCTTTATCTCTTGCTACTTTCTTTGTTTTGATGTCTATTTTGTCTGATACAAGTACTGCAACACCTGCTTTTTTCTCCTTGTTGTTTTCACGAAATATCTTTTTCCATTCCTTCACCTTTAGTCTGTGTATATCTTTGGGTTTGAGGTGAATCTCCTGTAAGCAGCATATAGATGGGTCTTGCTTTATTATCCATTCAGTAAATCTGTGTCTTTTGATTGGTGCATTCAGTCCATTTACATTTAGGATGTTTATTGATAGATATGTACTTATTGCCATTGCTGGCTTTGGATTCGTCGTTACCAATGGTTCAAGGGTAGCTTCTCTACTATCTAACAGTCCAACTTAACTTTCTTGTTAAGTTATTGTAACTTTATTGTTAAGTTATTGTAAACCATCTGATGATTCTCTATTTCTCTCCCTTCTTATTCTTCCTCCTCCATTCTTTATATACTAGGTGTTTTATTCTTTGCCTTTAGTTTGTATTTGGATGGTCTACTTTCTTTGCTATGATGTTTTCTCTGGTGACCTCTTTTTAGCCTCAGGAGTGCTTCCATCTAGAACACTCCCGTTAAGATATCCTGTAGAAGTGGTTTATGGGAGGCGAATTCCCACAGCTTTCACTTGTCTTTAAATTGTTTAATCCCTCCCTCAAATGTAAATTATTATCATGCTGGATACAATATTCTTGGTTCGAGGCCCTTCTCTTTCATTACGTTAAATATATCATGCCATCCTCTTCTTGCCTGTAAGGTTTCTGTTGCCTAGTCTGATGACAGTCTGATGGATTTTTCTTTGTAGGTGATATTTTTTCTCTCTCTAGCTGCCTTTAATACTGTGTCCTTGTCTTTGATCTTTGCCATTTTAATTATTATGTGTCTTGGTGTTGTCTTCCTTGGGTCCCTTGTGTTGGGAGATCTGTAGGGTTCCATGGTCTGAGAGACTATTTCCTTCCCCAGCTTGGGGAAGTTTTCAGGAATTATTTCTTCAAAAACACTTTCAATCCCTTTTTCTCTCTCTTCTTCCTCTGGTACTCCTATTATGTGAATATTGTTCCATTTGGATTGGTCACACTGTTCTCTTAAAATTCTTTTATTCCTCGAGATCCTTTTATCTCTCTCTGCCTCAGCTTCTGTGTATTCCTCTTATCTGATTTTTATTCCATTAATAGTCCCTTGCATCTCATCCAGTCTGATGCTAAGCCCATCGATCGCTTGTCTCATGTCTGCATTGTCTTTCCTCACTTCCCTCACTTCCTCCCTTAGCTCTTGCATATTTCTCTGTAGATCCATCAGTATGGTTTATGACTTGTATTCTGAATTCTTTTTCAGGAAGATTGTGTATGTCCATCCCATCAGGCTTCCTCTCTGTAGTTGTCTCGTCTGGGTTTGTCTGGGTAAGCTTTGTTTGCACCATATTCCTCTGTCTTTTCATGGCGATAGAAGTGGTCAGAAAAGGAAAAAAAGAAGAAAGGGAAAATAGGAAAAAAAACGCATGCCAGGTGTAGTTTCTGTGAGGATTCTGTAGGTGGTGCTGCTGCTCCACTATTCCACCGCCATGCTGCTCCACTGGGCCCTTTGTGACTCTGGTTGGGGTTGGACCAAATGGGAGGCTGCTGATTTCTGTGGAAAGTCTCGGTGCACCTGCTTTTCCCAGCCTCAGTCCAAGGGGACCATAATTCCCCACAACTCTCAGCCTGCTTGGCTGAGTGTGCTGGAATAATCTTGCTCCTCCATTGGTTCCCTGTCTCTTTAAGACCCCTGGAAAAGTGTGCACTTTTCTTTTGTCATGGGGAACTGGCTGGGTGGACCTGCCGTCTTGGATCCTGTACCTCTGTCTCTCCAATCTCCAATACACCGCATGAAGTGTGTCAGTGCTCCCGGCACAGATCACCAGGGCTGGTTATTTCGCGGGCCTGTGCTTCCACTCCCTCCCTGCTCTGAATCCTCTCCTCCCTCCGGTGCACTGGGGTGGGGGAGTGCTCATGTCCCTCCAGGTTGCAGCTCCATATCTTACCCGCTTCACAGGGTGCTGAGTCTTCTCAGGTGTAGCTGCAGGCTGGGTGTCATTCTGTATCTTGTCGTCTCTCTTTAGGAATAGTTGTATTTGTTTTATTTTCATAAATATATTTGGTTTTGGGAGGAGATTTCTGCCACCCTGCTCATGCTGCCATCTTCCCAGAAGTTAGGTCATGAATTCTTATGGCATGTGAAGTATATATCAGAAGGGAAAGATATTGGTGGTACAAAGATCAGTTAGAGAGCTATTGCAAGATACAGGAAATTAGATGGTATGTGTGTGTTTGTGTACACCTGAATGATAACATTTAAAAGACAAATAAAAGCGTTGTTTTATATAGCACTGAATGTTGTTAGACTACGTTGTTAATGTGCAAATCAATTGATCTTCACAATAATTTTACACATAGTTACTTTTCCATTGTATACATAAGGAAATGGAGTTAAATAGCTCAAATAATTGCTCAAGCATTTGGTGCTAGAAATACAAAGAGTCAAACATTCCACCCTTGGCACTGTGACACTAGAATCCATATTGTTTAGGAAATTTAAACTTGGATGATTTATGGTTCCATTCAGTAAACATTTTCTGTCAAATATTTCAAAACATTGAATTAGATATTGACATAAAAAGTCAAATATGATGTTGTCCTTAACATTAATCACCTGTATAATGGAAGACAATGATACATACTCCATATTTGTAATTACAGTGAGATGTGATGCCTATAAATACACACCAGCAGCTAGAGGAGCATAGAAAAAGACTCAAAGTGTATGAAACAGATGACATGAAAAAAAATTGACATTTGATGACATGTAACCAATTCCACACAAATAGATTCTACAAATATTATCTATATCCACATGTATGATCATGTTCTTTCATTTTCTGTCAGTTTATATTCTCTATTCTATACATTGCATTCTGTGTCTCTTTCTATAGCCCACAATTCCTGGTTGTGACTTTATTATTGAATTTGCTATGATATTTTAAAAATACTTTTCTCTAGATCTTCTATGCTAGATTAATAAGCTATGTAGTACATAATATGTCTTTCTTTTCTTACTGTCATATTATCAGGGTAGTGCCTAGCTTGTAGGTATTTAGTACATATTGTTGAGTAGTGAATAGTGGTATAAAGAAGGAACAGTGGATGGATCGATGGATCATTCTGCCTAAAAACTATATAGAAAAATATACTGGCTTATGTGTATAGTAAGAATTGGTTATAGAAGGTAATAGATGCTAATTTAAAAATTTAGGATTAGAATCAATCAATAGATATTGGGTGTGACTGTGTGTATATGTGGCCAAAACCTAGGGAGTTCATTTGGAAATGAAATTTAGAGCTCTGAATTTTACAGTGTCTTCACAGAGGTGAGAATTGAATCAATCTGAGAAACAGAAAAGATCATATGCATAAAACATAAAGAAGTGACTTCATTTCATTAATACTGAATAATAGAAAGGTCCCAGAGAATATGAGAAAGCTGGATGAGTGTGGTCTCACTAGTCTATTTTCTATTTCTACTAAACTTCTCAGCAACCAACAATACTAGAGAATTGATGGATTTCAATGTAAAATATCAGGTAATCTGTGGTGGGTTAAGGATTCAATTCAAGAGGCAAATGCATTATGAAATGTTTATGTTATCTTGATGGAGCTGGAGATTATATATTCAAAGAAACTGGTATGAAGGAAAGAAGAGCATTTAAGAAGAGATAAAAGGAGCTGTTATAAGAAAAACTAGAAGACAGAAGTTCATGAGTAAACATGGGGTTTGAGAGATGCTACAGTTTTTAGCAATGCTGAGAGTCAAGGCAGGAATCGAGTTATTGTGGAGTTTAAGGGTTTTGTGATACCATAAGTTAAAGTAAATAGATAATCAACATAGAGATATTTATGTTGTCATTACAAGACATAGAATAGAGCTGAAAACTGAAGAAGAAACTTTTGATGCATTTGAAGAAAATAGAAAACTGTCATGGAGTTCTTTAGATAACTGAGAAGTCAGGCAAGAGGTGAACAAAATCAGATGTCATAGCAATCTTTTCAACAACCAATTCTCTTTAGTTTACTATGATCTTCAGGTAAGAAATGAAATTAAACTCTTCTGTAATGGTAATGTTTTATTCTCTTTAAACTAACATGAATCCTTTTCCTCTGACAGAGACTTGCCTCTCAAGGGCTCTTAATATCACTTGTCACTTAACAGTCTGTGTTCCTGTGTTGGCTGAAAGTCATGTTCAATTTTCACAACCTTTTTGTTAAAATTCAGTGTGTATCTAAAGAGACAAATCCTCATACCTCATACCTACTTAAAAAAATGTTAATAGCTTTTAGATCCATTGCAAAAGCAAGTCATTTAGGAGAGAAAAAGCTATCTGATTGTTTCAGCCATTTTAAATTAAATGGAAATGCCTTCATATAAAACTCTAGCTGAATGTGCTATGAAAGATTAAGATGCTTCAACATGAAGGATGGGGGTAGTTTGAAGAAATGCCAAATTACCCTCTGAAATTCATTCATCAGTTAAATCTTTAAGTTCTTTTTTGCATTTTATACTTATGATCCCATGATTCATAATTCTACAAGCTTTCCCTTATTTTCTTTATTATGTTAAAATAGTATGCTGGTAATATCAATAACTGAAAACATAAATGCAATACAAATAGTTCATAATTTGAGAAATGTGTACATATTTTGCAATATGGAAGATTCAGGAGGCTTAGTAGTCATAAATATATTTATTTGTGAGGTACCTGTTTAAATAATAGTATAAAAACCTCCTTAGTTTCCCCTCAAATATGTTTTACTGTATTTTCTTCAATCAAAGAATCATGACATACATTTTGGAATGCTCTGAAAAACAGAAGTCACGTACATTTTACCTTAGGAGAGGAGTGAAGGCTAATTGTTTTATGTTTTTGTTTTAAAATACTGGAATAATTAGTAGTTTACTTGGTCATATTAGTTGTCATCTGGAATAACTCAGAGTCTTAGACCATAAATTTGATGAAGGCTATAATAATAATATTAACAACCACAATAACAATACCAACTTACTGAACACTGTCAGGAATTATACCAAAAACTTGATATACCTAAGTCTAACTTAATACTCTCAGAAATTACCCCACCTTGCTCTTCAGAAAACTGAGACTACTAGAGAAGTGACATATCCAAGACTTCACAAGAGAATTAGAGCATGCAACTTAACTCATGCTTACAGTCCTTACTTTTAATAATTGGTAACTACTTCCTAGTGAAAAAAAAGTAGTGCAGTCCTGTTTTTGAATAAAGTCACACATTTAAACTCCTGTTTTTTATTTTCTATCAAATTTTGATTACTGGGCAATTGAATCATCAACAGAGACATTGTTTTCCCTTGCAGTTTATGTTTATTGCCATGTCTGCTGTCAATACAATAATTATAAAATATGTGATCTTTTTCAAAGTATGAATATGTTAACTTTCTTGGAACTATCTTTAAAAATATAATGTCACTACTGATTATTTAAATGAAATCAGTCAGATACCTGAATGCACATTTTCAATAAAATATATATCATTAATATGATATATATATGTAAAATATATAATACATATGTTCAGTCATAAAAACACCTTGAAATAATTTATTTACAACATATGACTAAAAGTTCATTCAAATTATTAATTTTTAAATTGGGCTGCTGCATTCTTAGGTAAATTCCTAGCAGTGGAATTCCTGGGTCAAATGGTATTTCTATTTTGAATTTTTTGAGGAACCTCCATACTGCTTTCCACAATGGTTGAACTAATTTGCATTCCCAGCAGCAGTGTAGGAGACAGATGCACCCCTATGTTTATTGCAGCACTATTTACAATAGCCAAGAAATGGAAGCAACCTAAGTGTCCATCAGTAGATGAATGGATAAAGAAGATGTGTTACATATACACATTGGAATATTATTCAGCCATAAGAAGAAAACAAATCCTACCATTTGCAACAACATGGATGGAGCTAGAGGGTATTATGCTCAGTGAAATAAGCCAAGCTGAAAAAGACAAGTATCAAATGATTTCACTCATATGTGGAATATAAGAAGAAAGAAAATATACTGAAGGAACAAAACAGCAGGAGACTCACAGAACCCAAGAACGGACTAATAGTTACCAAAGGTAAAGGGACTGGGGAAAATGGGTGGGAAGGGAGGGATAAGAGGGAAAAAGGGGCATTACGATTAGCAGATGTAATGTTAGGGGGGCTCGGGGAGGGCTGTACAACTCAAAGAAGACAAGTAGTGATTCTATAGCATGTCACTACGCTGATGGACAGTGAGTGTAATGGGGTTGGTAGGGGGGACCTGATGAGGGGGTAGTTCAATAACCATAATATTGCACATGTAATTGTAGATTAATGATAATAAAATTAATTATATTTAAAAAAATTATTAATTTTTAGCCACAAGGAATTACTTCCTATAAAGTATTCTAAAAGTATCATAATGGGAATTGTTTATATGCAAGAATGGAGTTATTACTTATTTCTTTGTTTTAAACTTTTAAGAAATATTCAACTTTGTCTTCCTTTCTTTGTCTTTCCTTTTTGTTTTGTTTCTCGAGGTCGAAAATGCCAGTTGAGTTTGTGTAGGTTAGTGCTTGTGACTTCTCAATTTAGCATTGTTAAGAGCTTTAAAATATTGTCATTAATTTCCTTTTTCATTAAGTGGTTATAATGGTAAAAAATGGAGAAAATTTCCAACTAATCAACCTCTAATCACACCACTTTTATCTTTTCTTTTTTTTTCAAGAAGCCTAACTAAAGCCTAGGGAATAATTTTTCTCAGTTTATTTCAATTTTGCATGAAATTATTTATTTTTTGAACTGCATTAGTTTTCTATTGCTAATAAATATCCACAAACTTAGCAGTTTAAAATAATACCTCTTAATTATTTCCTAGTTCCTATAGTAAGCACTGTTTACATGGGTCTTCTGCCTAACTTCTCATAAAGTTGCTATTAAGGTGCCAGTTGGACTGTGTTCTCATCTGGAGGCTATACTAGGAAAGAATCCACTTTAAAGCTCATTCAGGTTTTTGGCAGAATTTGTTTCCTTACAGCTATGTGACCAAGAGGACCAGCCTCAGCAATTAGAGGCTGCCTGCCATTCCTTGCCATATGGACTTTCTCAACAGGAAAACTTATTTTATCCAGTCAGCAAAGAGAGCCTTTAGTGCAAGTCATACAGAAGGATGTAGTCTTATTTTAATGTAAAATATTCACAGAAGTGACATCCCATCATCTCTGCAATATTCAATGGTTAGATGCAAGTCACAGTCCTGATGTTCTAAGGGTATGAATAGTAGAAGGATCGTGGGTGGCTATCTTAGAGTCTCTGTCCATGATACTAAACATAAATATAATTTCCAAATGTATTCTTAAAATATGTACAAAGTGTGTGTGTGTGTGTGTGTGTGTGTGTGTGTGTGTGTGAATTTTAGTACACAGCATGCAAAACATAACTAAATGATATCAAATTAGAGGGAGCATGTTGGACGTTGAAATACTACCTTAGAGCACTCCAGTGCTAACCACAATCATCATTTTATATAACCTATCTGTTCGAGACATAGCTAAAGTAATACATGGTTTTGCTTGACTTGTAAAGTAGTAAAATTGTAAAACTTTAAAAATATACTTATTTGTGGTTTGGGAACATGTACCTAAAAAGTCCTTAGCAGTGACCATTTGTAAATGACTGAGTGACTGACTAAATATATTAATTTAAAAAAATGATCTTAAGGCACACAAGTACACACAGACACTCCTCCCCACTATACATACACCTTCACACAGAAAATTTGTGAATTTATTTTTATTATTATTAAAACAGGTACTACCAAAATCTGTAATTTGGCTTCTTGATACTAAAAAACCTGTTCAGTTTTAACTACTCATATTCTTTTAGGCTAAGAGGGGAAAAAAATCCAAGATTTTAGCCTAAAATATTACATTGAAATGTGATCAGGAGAGGAAAAAATAAAGGGAAAAATAAACCTGATGTAAAATACGCAGACAAGCAACATTTCCAGGAGATGTCATGATGAAAGAGCGAAAGAGCCAAAACTTTTCCTATATTTCTATCTCAAGAAAGATTAATGGATTATGGTGATTATGGGGGAAAAATACAACATCAATGAAATGTGCTATGGAAACAAGAAATGCTATGAAAAAATGTTCCTCTTCATTCTTATGGAAGACCACTTAATTTCTTACTAAAATTCTTTAAGCTTTACAATCTTGAAAGGTTTTAGGATCTCAAACTTGTGGTGAACCATCCCATTTCTGTCTTTTTTGCCTTCTCATTACTAGGTCTCCAAATTATTATTCCTATAATTTGTCACAAGAAAGTTTTCCAATTAAAAAAAATCTGAACAATGACTTTAAATATATTCTTTTAGCTTTTGTAGCTAATTCAAAGCTAATTCTTTACTAACACCTTATCATATTAAATGACTTGTAAATGACTATTTTCATTTTAATGTCATGTATAGAAAATTTCATCTAAATTTCTTTCTTTTTATTTGTTTTTCTAAAGAGTGCTACTTCTTTAGATGCTTGGTGGGGTAGCAAATGTTTAAAATATGCTTAATTGATAATGAAGCCACAGTTTGTATGTAAACATACCTCCCTAAACAATGAAGGCTAAGTTTTATATATGCTAAATGACTAGCTCATATTTATATCAAGGGAATCACTTTAAGAGTAATCTCTTCTAGATTATTTCTGTAAACATGGTTTAAAATCATTTTAATTAAAACAAATGTGTAACATGCCAAGTTTAACAAAAATATTATACCTAGGTAAAGGACATTTCAAAAGTTTTCAGGGGACACTGAGAAGTGACGGTGGTCACTATGGGAGTGGGGTTGGGGTACCTGGTTGGGGAGGCTGAGGGAGATAAAGGGGCACAAAAGTTCTTAATCATAATATAAGTTGGTCACAGAGATGGTCGTACAGCATGGAGAATATAGTCAATGATTCTGTAACATCTTCCTATGTTGACCATAACTGCACTAATGGAGGTGCGGATTTAATAATATGGGTAACTGTTGAACCACTGTGTTGTATACTTGAAATTACTATGAGATTGTTTATCAATGATATTTCAATAAAAAAAGGGGACACAAATACTCTTGATTTTCCTGAATGTAATAATGTCAAGTAATTTTTACATTTTCTCTTCAAACATCATAATACATACCATATATATATATTATGTAAGGGTAAAAGTCAATGGCTTCTGTGAGAATGATGTGTGAAAAATTAATGAAGTGTGTACATGTGCTATTACATAAAAATCAAAACTAACACAGCCAATTTTCTTTATTCAGAGTAACGATATTATATGAAAATGCTACAGATACCAAATTAGCAAATACTGAACCATTTCTTCCTGTGTAAATACAAGGTTAGATTCCTGTGAGATTCCAGCCATATTTTCATACACTTATTTATATATAACCTCGTTTGTATGTGTTCCTGTTTAAGTATACCTGTATTTACAGACATATGCATTTTCTCTTTAAGGGACATCAGTCTTATTCTTCAGAACAATAAATAGCAGTTCAATGCCCCGGGGCCATTTTGAATAGTGAAAATCACTAACACAAAGCACAAAAATGTGAAAAATGTGGCCCAAAATAAACCAGAAAAAAAGATACTTGTCTGTTGCATAGGGGCTAAAACAAGATGAGAGAATGTTCCCTTGTTTGTCCTTAGCTGGTAATTGAACACAGGCTGACTAAAATTTTTCACTACCCTGAACATGTCTTTGAAGAATCATAAAAGTACCATAAATATTGATTTGGGGGTTAAAAATAAATTTTAGCAAGTATACAAATTCACAGATATGGAATCCACAAATAATGAGGATCAAGTGTGTTATGATTTAATTTTGCCATCTGTCCCTCCAGGTCTATGCAGAATAGTATAAGAACCATTTGACAATGTGTATTATTCTACCAATAATTAAATGTTTCATCTAAAATTAAAATGGAACAAAACAAGTATAATTGTTTTTCATCTATAAAAATCTAAAAATAAAATCTATGTAAATGATACTTGATTTTAAATATATGTAATACTAGAAAGTTTGTATTTTCAATTTTAGCCTATTATAAAAAGGGATTATATTACTGTTTATAGCTATAACATAGTCTATTAATCACTCATTATTGCATAACAAATTACCAAAATTTAGTAACTTAAAAAATATATTATCTTAAGTAGCCTTTAAGTGGAATGGCTTAGATGATTGGTTGCAGTACAGATATTTAGTGAGTCATCTGGAGGTTTGACTGGGACTAGAGTATTACCTTCTATTCACTCACAGGACTGTTAGCTGAAGGCCTTGATTCCCCATTCCTCTCAGGCTCTTGATAGATGACTTCAACTTCTCTCAAAAGAGCTTCTCCACAGAGCTGCTGAGAACATGGGGATTAACTTTAGCTAGTGATGACAGGAAATGAGAGAGACAGACAGACAGAGTTAGTTTTGTCTACTAGTCACAAAACCCCAGGCCAACACTAATGTAGAAAAATAGTCTAATTTTTAGTTTTAATATATATAGCTTTAATATATAATCATATGTTAAATATATGCTACTTAAGATATTTCATCTTGATGAAAATATAATTTTTGATCAAGCACATTGATATTTGTTATATTACAGATGAATTAGTAGCTAAATATAACTAAAAATAATTTTAATCTTTCAATACTAGTTTTATATAGGATAATATATAAATCTCATACAAATGAAGTCATTAAATCTTATTTTAATCAAAGTATTTCTGTAACGTGTTAAATATTAGGTAACTTCTTTTACCTTAACTCACAATATCCATACATTCATATATTTTTTTCTCTTATTCATTTGTGTATTCATTCATGTAACAAACATTTATAAAGTGTTCACTACCTGTCAGATACTGTTTATAAGCATGCTGAATATCCAAAATGAAATAAAAGGCACAAAATATTGTTACCCTAATGTAGTTTTTATTCTAGTGAGAGGAGAGAGATAAAAAGCATATTAATAAGTCAAATATATTTTTTACTAGATATGCATATATTAATGGAAGAAACTAAAACTCAATAGTGGAAAAGATACTGCCAGGGGTGAGTGAAATTTTAAATAAAATTATTGGGCAAGACCTTAGTGTCACTAAGAAAATGTCACAACAGAAAAATAGTACTGAGGTGTAAACATTCCAGAAATGTGCCATGTTTAAGCAACATCAAAGAACACTCATTGGCTGGACTGAGCAAGAGAGGGACTTTCAGGAAATAAAGTCAGAACTGGATGTACATTTTATAGTCTAGACCATCTTAAGGATTTCTTTTCCTTTTTTTAAAATTATTTTTCTCAATCACAACAGAAGCCATCGGAGAAAACGCACAAAGTATTAGTTATAACTTTGTTAAAATTATGTTGACAGATGATGAAAGCCTGTGGTATTAGTAGCAACTAATCTATAAACTTAAGGTAATTTCAATTAAAGGCCCAACATGCTTTGTAGAACTTGATAAAATAATTCTCAAACAGAATAAGATGAAATAAAAGGTAAAAATAGAAAGGTATCAGATGAACACATTAAGTTCTTGTTATACCTAATATCAATAATGATTTTGAAGGTATAGTAAATCAAAGCAACAAGATCATAATGGATGATATATAACTAAGCCTGATAGATTAGGAGGTAGGGGTATCTGATCACAGATGTTTTGGGTTACCTTTAATTAGAAAGATGTTAATTTTATTACTCTCCTTTAAAATATTCATACATTTGAGTGCATTACTTGTTAAGAGAATAAATTCTAAGAGTTCTCATCCACAGACTTTTTTCTTTTCATTGTATCTGTATGAGTTGATGCATGTTAACTAAACTTGTGATAATAAATTCACAATATAAGTCAAACCATCATGGTACACACCTTTAATTTATATAGTGACATAATATAAATGATTTCTGAATAAAAAGGTGAGCAAAAAAGATTAATTTGGAGATAGGAAGCTAGCAATTGTCACTGTTCTAGATTAACTCACTTGATATTGTGATTTATAATAAGAAATACATATTTGGCCTTCATTCCATTTCTGACACAGAGCTCCTAAAAACCCTGGAATTTCCTAGGAGATGAGAACATAAAGGTGTCTTTGTCATGCTAATGAGGTGATTTTTGGGACCACCAAAGGATGGAGGCTGGTTACAAGGAGAACCAACCCTCTAATAAAAGGGAAGGAAGAGGGGCTGGAGGTCGAATTGATTTCCAATGGCCAATAATTTAATCAATCATTATGTAGTGAGGCCTCCATAAAATCTCCAAGAGCTTCAGGATTAGTGAACACATAGAAACTTGGAGAGCCCTAGAGGCCCTTTCAAATTCAACACCCTTTTCTCATACCTTGCCCTCTGCACCTCTTCCATCTGCCTGCTCCTGAATTATGTCCTTTTTTTAAATAAATCAGTGATCTAGTAAATAAAATATAGTTCTGTGAGTTGCTCTAGCAAATTAATTGAACCTCAGGAAGGAGGTGTTGGGAATCTCTGATTTATAGCTAGTAGTGACTGGCTTCTGGGAGTGATGCCTTTATCTGTGGGATCTGATGTTATCTCTAGGTAGAGAGTATCAAAATTGAATTGAATTCTTGGACACCCTGATGGTATCCCACAAACATGATTGACTGCCCCTTAACTCATTAAAATAAATCTTTCCATTTGTTGGAAAGAAATCATTGAGAATTTGATTTATTCTGCTGTTTCCCATTCTAAATAATACTTTTTTATTTCAATTTTTGGTTTTTGTTCATATTTATACTCATATATATTAAAAGGTACAAGTTCTTTCTTAATGAATTTGGGTGATGGCCAAATGAGATAAAACCAACAAAAAGAAAGTATTTAAAATATATTACAGCATATATAATTATTGTTTAGTACCTATTTTATTAATTTGTATTATAACCATAAATATAGCAGCTTCCATTAATTAGATCCCTTTATGCCAGCCATGACACTATACATATATGTCATCCTTTATTTTCTTGGAAAATAATCATGGATATTTGGCTTCTTAAATAAATGACAAGTTAAAAATAAAGCCTTTATCTCTCATAAAAATGTCATGATAATGTACTCACATGAGAGAATAACTGAATGATTAAATATTAAACATTTTCTTAATATATTTTTTACATTATAAAACTGGTAAGTGAATAGTCTGTGCACCTGCTGCTAGTAATTTGAAATTACCCATTGCTTGAAATTCTGCAATATGCTTAATAAACCAAAAAGCAAAGCTTGCTATCAAAAGAGAACACAAAACAGAATGCAAGTTTTCACTTTCTTTGAACAGCCAGATGGCCTGGAATTATTTTTCTACAATGAGTATAAAAGAAGTAGAACTGAGAGAAATTGACCATTTCAGGTTTATAGCATGCTTTATGATTTCTGAGCAATGATGGAAAATGTATAAAATTTTTAACTACATATGTATATATAGTAGAATTTGTTTAAATAATACATAACACATTTGAAGTATTTTGCTAGCTAACTTTATAAAACCTTTCTGTTTGAACACAGGCTGTAGATACTCTGAAAATTAACATGTTCTTTTGGCAAATTATCTGCAAATATGCAGAAAGCCAAATGTGCAATTGCTCAAAAATGGGCATTACAATATAAGAACTGAAAATAACCAGAAGAATGGCATATTAAAGGCATAATTTGTATGGAGGAGACAATAGGCAGACTGGGTAATTGGGATCAGGTTTAATTTTATTCTTCCTTTCCCTTTTCTGTCAGTAGGACAGTAATAGCAGATACATAATAGGTTTTGCATGAGAATTTAATTAAATAATCCATTTAAAACAAAATTAACTCTAAATTAACATTAAAAGTATAGAGCAAACATTAAATAAATTGAGAAGAAAGGATAAATAATGAATGTTTACTGATTTTCCTGTTGATGATCTAAATGATTTTGTATTTGCAATTAAGTATGTTTTACGTGGACTGTTTCACTTATTTTCCAATGCACAGGTTATCTGAACACATATATCAGTACATACAGTGTTCTGGAGATCATTTGGTTAATATAAATGATTGAACTCAATGAATAAAATAAAACTGTTAATAATAATATCATGGTTTAACTTGCATACAGTTCATTTTGCCTTTAGTCTTTCAGGCTTTATTTATCTCCAGAGGTACTTAGGTCCGCACATCTCTGCAGCTCCCTTCAATGAAGTTGTTTCTTATATATGGAATGTATAATAGATGTATTTGGATTGTTCTGCTGCATTTTCCACTTCTTCCTGAGTTCCACAACCTCTTAATTTTTTTTTTAATTTGCACACATTAAGATTCACTCTTGGAGCTCTAAAACTCTATGGGTTTTGACAAATGCATAATGTCATTACATTATCATACAGACTTGCATTACAGTACCATTACAGTATCATGCAGAATACTTCTTTGATTCCCAGGCTGGTAGCAATATTTCCAAAGAATGAGAGTAGAAATTGCAAGTCCTTTTCAGGGGTCCAAAACTTACAAAATGTTATTTTTGTCACATTCTATTGATCAAAGGAAATCCAACCCAGATTTAAAAGCATGGAAAACTGGCTAAGTATCTTGTTGAGAGGTGTAAGTGAAGTCCCATTACAAGTGAGTGTTCTGGCATAGGCGGAACTTGTAACCATGTTCATAATTTGGTAGAGATTGTTTTAGAGCATAGTGGCACTGGAACATATACTCTATACAAGTAGATCTGCAATTCACAGTTTCATAACTGAAGGAAGATGGTCTAATCATTCTGAGACTTAGTCTACTCATTTGGAAAACAAATATAGTTAATTTGAATAATTATTGACCTAATTTATATAAACTACTTAGTATAATTTCTAGCACAATCACAAATGTCAATTATTGAAACTGAACATTTCTAATATTTTTCTAGGCAGTTTACACCATCTTAGAAATTTTTTATACTTAGCTAAAATAAAAATATGGTTTTCTCACTTGGGAAGCATTTTCTTCCAAATCATAGCCCCAAATGGGCAATTTGGGTCAGGTTTTGTGTCTCAGCCAATCACTGTGATCAAGGTGGATTTAGTCATTTGAGAATGAGGTGTAGAAAAAGATTTTTGTAAAGTAAATCAAATCACTGTTTCCAGAAGAAGTGAAAATGTAAGATACTTAGGTGAAAACAACAAATATCCACTAGACTTCTACCACTGACAGAAACAATGGCTTTTCAGTTTACTGTAAATTGAATTTTGACAGTTTTATCAGACTTTCTTTATGCCCATTTCCTTTTTCTACCATACCTGAATCAAAGTGGGTAATTAACCACCCTCTTGGAAGCCAGTATTGCTCTTTTAACCCTTTACCTTTTCCTGATTTTACCCAGTATTTCTCATGTATTTGATTACTTTATGCAGACTCCTATGTCTCATTCAAATTCTAGAATTTTTTTCAATTTCCTTGAAGTTAGAAAGCAACAGGATTTTTATTAAAAGATTTCCATAATCCATCAGACAATCTATTTCTGTCACTTAAACCACATACATACAATTCTTTTTATAATTTAGACAATATTCTTCATCTTAATAACTGAGAAGAATGAAAATAAGTTTGATATGGGTGCAGGGTGGTATGTGATCGTTTTTAATCCCTTTTTTGTCAAACTCTTATGAAATTTCTTCCTGTATAGGCCAAACAACTCAGGGACAAAAATTTACAAACAAATAAATCAATAAACAAATAGAAACATTCTTTCTCCTAATATACTTACTGATAGATATAAACCAAAGATACATATTTTAACATGTTTACTGAATACTTTATGAAATATAAGTTTTACACCCTAAATTTACACACTACATATTTCAGAAAATTTATCATTTGAATATTTCAAAGCCATTAAATATTCTTCCATTACCACAGTGCTTTTAACATTTTTTTCAACATATTTTTATTGCTTTTCAATTGTTCATTTTTACTAAAAATGTTTTGATGCATAGCCTTTAATGAACATTTTCACATTTTCACATTTATTCTCAAGTGTTCCCAACAAAAGGAATGAAGTGAATTTTCTGATGTCCTTTATTTTTTCCATCTTCTAGTTAATACTACTTGTCTAAACCAAATTTTAGATGATGAAGAGATTAACAAAGCTAACAAAACCAAAACAAGATACCAGAAAGACACAAAACAAACACCTGAAATTCAGTAAGAGTTTCACTGGAAATTTTTAGTAAATTTCCTGTGGCCTTAAGTGGAGGAGGATGGACATTCTCAAGGAACTACTCTAGATCAGCACCCTGGACACTAAATGAAATTTGGATTGTCACAAGCATCCCATGAATTGATGACTTTCTTTGAACTACAAAACCTAGAGGTAGATTTAAATTTATTGATTTTCCTTCCTTGGCATTTCAGCTAGGTCAGATTTGGATTCCCTCCTTTATTTTCTACAAAGGAGGGAGAAAGATTTATGATATTCCTATTTAATCAATATCTCAGGAGTAAAGGATGGGCATTGTATTTTAGTTAAATAAACTATAAGAAGCACTTTCATAGACACTGAATTTATGCTATAGATATTGTTAGTCATTTTCTCCTTGTTCACACAGTGTTTGCTGAAGGAATACTAGTGTGGGATATTTGTCTCTCACATAAAGCCAACGAGATTTTTGTGTCTCTGGAAAAACACATATAATTACATGTAATAGACTTGTATTTTGTAATTGTTGAGATACACTCTTAAATTTAATTTCCTCTTAGGTCAAACTTTAATGAAAACCCAACTTCAAAAAGTATATGAGTTGCTCATGTTATTTTCAATTTATTGATTTTATACTTTTTTCCCCTTTTCCTTGGTATTTTAGGATTTTAGGACATACATAATCACACATTACTATTTTTGTATACTGACACAAAACATTTTTGAAATAAGAAATGAAGGAATGTGTATGTGTGTGTATACACACACACATACACATATATGTATATATGTATTTATACATCTGTAAATCAATAATTTGAAATGACTATTGCTATGACAACTACTGCTAATACCATTGTTGCTATGCCTGCTGTTATTAATGCTAACACTGCTATTATTAATACTACCATCACTACTGCTGATGATATAGACCCTTACTTACTGGTCTATAGTTACTGTGCTGAAAATCTTACACATGAATTTTTTAACACTACCAAATTTTTTTTTGCATTTATTGAAATGATTATATTATTTCCCATGATTCTAGTAATAATAAATTACATTGTGTGATGTCTTGCCAGTGGGTTTCAGTTCCAGACAAGTTCACTATGGATTCAGTGAGACAAGAGAATGACAGTACAACATTCTTGGGGTGAATGGGTTATACCCACGGTGGCAGGTCAGTCACTAGAATCCCATCCACTCAGAGCGAGTCCGCATGCAGCAAGCTGGGCTCTGCCTCTGGGCCTCTCTGCCCCTGCCCGCAGCAGTCTCAGCCTCCATCCTTGGTGCTGCCAACACTCATCTCGTCTCTGCTCTACTGCAGCCTTGCAGCTGTGCCACCGTGTGGCCCAGAGCACTGGGTGGAGCTCTTTATATAGGGTCAATAGCAATGTATTGCCCACATGTGTATAGTGACCTAGCCAACCAGGGCCAGGTGAGAATCCTGGCCACAGGAAACTTCACTTAATCCATGTGTAATTTCCAAATTCAACGTATTTTTACTGAAATAATTTTGTTTATGACCATATTATATTTTAAATTACTGCTGGATATAATTTGTCTAAGCTTTAATCATGATCATTGCACTAATGTTTATAAGGCATATTTTTCTATAGTTTCTCTTACACATAATAATGCAATGTTGCTGTTAGGTTTTATTATCAAAGATAAATTGAAAATCAGTTGAAAAGGGTTCACTCTTCTCTTTATGGATGAGGTTAAGTTTACTATTATTTCTTACAGAAATATATGAAAAATATAATGAACCATCCTTCCCTGGTATTTTTAGTTTATTTATGATTAATATACACAGGACTGTTAACATTTTATGTCTTGTCAGATTTGAAAAGGTATGTGTTGCAGGAAACTCCACATTACATTTATTTTTATCAAATTTATTTTTTGATGATCTTATATAATCTTTATAATGCCTCTTTGATCTGTGATAATATGTCCTTTTTAATGTCTGATATTGAATCATTTTATGCTTTCTTCTTTTTGGTTGATACAATTTGCTATAGGTTAATGAAATTTTTGGCTTCCCCAAAGAGGCAAATTTTGACTTTATTGCTTAAAAAAATTTTTTTTCAATTGATAGATTAATTAGTTAATAGCTTACACACGTTTTTGCTATTATCTTTGACATGACCTACCTTTTAGTCTCTGTGGATTTAAGTTTTCTGAATTATTTAGAAAGCTACTTAGATAATTACATTTCACACTTAATTTTTTCTAATGTATTTTAAGGTTATAAAAATCACTCCACACAAACTTTTAGTGCCCTTTCCCAAGTTTTTGGATGTTGTGCTTTTGTTATGTTAGTGTGGAGAAAGTGAAAGCTTCTATGGCCAGGATTCTCACCTGGCCCGGGCCAACTTGCTCACTGCACTGCACACATGTGGGAAGTACTTTGTTACTGACTCTATATAAAAGACCTCCACCCAGTGCTCTGGGCTGCTGCACAGCTGCAGGAGAGCAGAGGCTGGAGTGGTGGCAGCACCAAGGACAGAGACTGAGACGGCTGTACAGGCAGCGACCTGCTTGCTGCATGCAGACTCACTCTGAGTGGATGGGATTCTAGTGCTTGACCTACCATCACCGGGAAAATAAACTTGGGAATAAACCCTTTCACCCCAAGAACGTTCCATTGTCATTTTTTCAGTCTCACTGAATCCATAGCAAACTTGTGCAGGGCTGAAACCCATCATCAAGACAGTTCAAAATATTTTCTAGTTTCTTTTACCTTTGGACGCTTCAGAAACGTATTTCTAATTTACCAAATAGTTGGAGATTTGTCATAATATTTTTATATATATAATTGATTTCTAACTTAATTCTTTTGTATTCAAAGACCATACCTTGAATGACCCCAAATATTTGAAACTTCTTGGGGCTTATTTTATTATCCAACATATAGGCAGTTTTGATAAACCTCTCATGTTCTCTTTATAGTTGTATACATAAAAATGGATAATCAATTAACTCAATTTTTAGTTTTTTTTCAGATTCTATGAATGCTTATTGATTTATTTTTGTCTGCTTAAGAAATGATTATTAAAAGCTCTCCTTGTGCTTATGGATTTATTTATTTCACCTTTGATAATTTTAGCTTGTTATTACAAAAGTAATATTTTGATTGCATATATATTTAGAATTTTGATATTTAGTGTAGATAGACTACTTTTTTATCATGCAATGTCTCTGTTTATCTCTATTAATGCCACTTATCTTAATGACTACTTCATGTTAACAAACTAGTACTAGCAAATTTTTTTTAGGTGTGGGGAAAGTTGAAGTTC
This sequence comes from Smutsia gigantea, assembly GCA_032199065.1. Classification (NCBI taxonomy): domain Eukaryota; kingdom Metazoa; phylum Chordata; class Mammalia; order Pholidota; family Manidae; genus Smutsia; species Smutsia gigantea. Next base: position 8,939 of record JAVSCE010020781.1, on the reverse strand, counting down.
CTATGGCCAGGATCCTCACCTGAACCTAAACTACTTGATGATGTAATTGATCTGTTGTCTATTGACCAGTGCTCTGCATGGAGGCAGAGACAAAGGAGGATTACAGATGTTCAGACTGTTGGATGTAGACATAATTCAAGTGCTTAACCTATCACCAGGAGAACAAGCTGGGTAATAAACTGTTTTACCCCAAGAAAGTTCCATTGTTGTTTCTCGGTCTCTCTAAATCCACAGTGAACTTGACTGGGGCTGAAACCCACTGGCAAATGTACGGAAGCCTCCACCCCCTCCAACTTTCCCTACTGTTCTATGAGGACAGCTGCCTGCTGCTTCACCCCAGATATGTCTGGCCTTAAGAAACCTGAAAACAGAGTGTGCTGTACCCATGAGTAAGGAGCTAGATAAGAGCCTTCAAGGCAAGACACCTTGCCATGAAGGCCACATGCATGCACGTCTTCAATACTTGTGTAAACATGAGTTAGCACTGTAGCAGTATAAAAATACAGCTTTGTGCAGAATAAAGTGGCCTCTTTTGAGCACCCTCCATGATGACTCCCACCTCGTTCTTTGCCCTTCTTGTCACCCCAAAACTTCAATGGCAACCCCCAACACAAGACAATAAGTATTACGCATTAGAACATTTTTAAAAATTTTACTTCAACAGGTTTTGTCTCTATATGTAAGTTTTTATCTTGTAAGCACCCTATGTTTGTTTTGAATTAGTCTGAAATCTAAGATATTAATATAAGCGTAAAAAATTCATTTGTATGTACAGAATAAATATTTATACATTATCAAGTATAAATTCCTAAAAGAAGTAATCAACATTAGTAGAAAATAAATTAAATTGCATTAATTTTTAGGTTTGCACACATATTCATTTTATCTGGACCTATAGATGTTAGACAAGTTTTAACCTCAGTGTTTTTATTTCTTGAATGATTTAACTGTTTAGTGGTTATTGATTTTTCTAAAACTAATTTCAAGTGTTCTCAGATGTTAACTTTTCTATTCAAAGGTGCCAGTTTTAAGAATAGGCATGTGTAATTTTCTAAACAAGATAATGTTTCCCAAAGATAAAGTATATGCTATTACTAGAATGTATCCAATCTTTCACATTCTTCTTCCTGGAATCTCAGCAAGGGGATAGCTTGAGTGGAGAATATGTGAACATAGTTATTTTTTATGTTTCTAGTGGGAAAATTTTCTTGACTAGAGCACATAATCAACCTAGGGAACTTGAAATTTCACTAAGACATCCTCAGAGAATATACTAAAACTTTTTATATATTTTTTGTACTACTAACACTTCCAGTTTTATGAATAATTATCCAGTATCTAGAAGTTCCTCATATCCTGAGAATTTGTACATTTCTGATCACTTAGATAACATTCCCAGGTCGAAAACTTAGAGCAAAGATGGGAAAACTGACTATCTTATAGAGTTAGGCATACTTTATCACTTAGGAAAAGGAACTTTGGCAATATCAAACCTTAAGTAAGGGAGATTAGGAGAAAAAGTATTTTGGTAAACTGGCTTAACATTTAGATCTCTAGTTCTAGAGTTCTAGTTTTAGAACTCTAATCCCTTATTAAACTAAAGATCACATCAATGTCCCTTATAAAATATTTGTTTTGTGTCATTTAAGGTGAGCTTCAGTCCTCCCTTTCAACTTTATTTTCTTGATTTAAGTGTTTATTCCATATCAAAGAAAATAAAGACAATATGTTACTTTTAACCAACTATATTACTATTTATTTTCCAATTGTGCCACATTTTCACTATACTCCTCTTGTTTTCTTTCTTTAGGGTTAACATAATAATTTCATTAGATTTCTCTCCAGAATTTCTACTGGTGTCTGATCTTTATCATTTTTCTCTTTTCTCCTTCTCTAATTCTAATTTATGAACATCAGCTCTTTTTATACTCCACTATATATCTCTCATGCTTTTGTGAATTTTACATCCTTTTTCCTGTTCTTCAGACTGTACATCACACTCTTTCAGCTACCTAAACCTCTCTTCTCCAATATCTACTGTATGATTCATATTCCATCTGTTGTTTCTTCATTTTCCTTATTTCTTATTTAATTCTAGAATTTTATTATTATATCTGTATTTTGTAGAATAAATTCCTCTCTCATAATTTCCAACTTGGTATGATTTATCTCAGATTTGTTATTTTAAAATTAATGCTTGATAATTTCAATATATGAATCACTGCTAGACCAGTGTTTATTTTTTTAACACTTCATTTGTTTTAGAGAACTTTGAGGTTCACAGAGAAATCAAAAGGAACACACAGAGGTTTCCTACATACCCTGCCTCCATATATGCAAAGACTCCTTCATATCAACCTCTCACATCAAAGTGATACCTTTGTTACAAATGATGCATCTTCATTGACACCATAATCATCCATAGTTTACATTATATTTCACTTTTGGTGTTGTACATTTTATGGGTTTGGACAAAAGTATAATGCATATACCCATCTGTACAGTATCATACAGAGCATTTTCAGTGTTATAAAAATTCTCTGTGTTCTGCTTACTTAAAAGATTCACAGTACCAATAACTGGATAGAATATGAAGCAACTTAAAGTCTCTTACACTGCTGGTGAGAGTACAAATTGTTTTAATCACACTGACATTCTGTTTAGCAACATTTACTATTGCTAAACACAATTGAAACTCAAATCCAGAAATTCCAATCCTTAGTGTACAACTAAGAGAAATGAGTGAATATGCCTACCAAAAAAAAAAATTCAAGACAGCTTTATTATTAATAATAAAAATTGGAAGCATCTTATAAGTCTATCAATAGAATCAATAAATTGTGGCATACTGTATTACCATAATAGACCACAAACAGCATTAACAAAAAACAGATAACTGGTATAGGTCCCAACATGTATTTATCACAGAGACAATGTATTTAATAAAAGAAGAGGGTAAAAAGAGTATTTAGTCAGAATTCTAATTATATGAATTCAACAGGTGAAACTAATTAAAGGTTTTCATTGTCAAAGCAGGGGTGACCTTAATTGTAAATTAATTTGAGACAGACACAATGGAAAATTCTAGATATACTCGAAACCTTGATAACTTTAAGGGTTGGCTTTTCACTAGGGTATATATTTCATTGTATTTTCACTAGGGTATATATATCTATGTATTTTAATCCAAAAAAAAAACAAACTTAGTATCCATTGACAGTTCATTTTGAAGAGTGAAGAGGTGAAGAGGTGGGATGCCTATGTCAATTTAGTGTGCTCTACAATGAGCATGAGTAGGCAAAAGTAAAGGAAAAAGTTCATATGTCTCACTTCTTTATATGCCTAACTTGACACTTTCTACCAGTGTAGAAAGATGGCAAACAGGTCACAAGTATGCCTGATTTCCTCTCTCCTATGAGCAGGCATGATAATAAGAAAGTTCAGTTGACTTGTTGCCTTTGGATAATTTTCTGCTATAAACATTTTTCACGAGATTAAAGATGACAGCATGAGAGGTGAGACAGAGGCTTCCTCATAAAACTGAATATAATACGAAAATATAACTAATGCAACTACTCCTGAAAGAGCAGCAGGAAAGAGGACTGCACCAAACTGCATACACCTGGAGACAACAGCCGACCTCACAGAAAAGGGTAATGTACCAAAGCTGTGGCTGGGCAGTACCCAAGCCCTTCCCCCACCCCTATTCACTGGCAGGAGGAAGAGAAAGGGAGCAGGGAGGGAGTGGAGACCTAGGAATGCTGAATACCTAACTCCGGAGTTCTTCTTTAGGAGCACAAACCTACATTTCAAGATGCTTGCATTATACTCTCATAATTAGTGGGTTGCAAAGCTAAGACAGGCAGAATTCCTGGAGAGACTGAGATTCCAGCAGCTTGTGGAAAGCAGGGATCCATATCTTGCTGCTCTGGGACAAAAGAAAGGTGTGCAGTCTGAGAGACTTCCTAACAAGGAAACCCTTAGCAAGAGGGCTGCTAAAGGGGCAAGGATTGCACAGAGCTTACTGCTCAGGAGAAAGGAAAGGTAGACAAAATTGTCCAGGTGCACTCTGCCCAGCAGGTTGGGAGCTTTCACAGTCTTCAGGTGCTCCAGCTCCCTGGCTGCCTACACAGCTCCAAGGACCCCCTCCATGATATGCAACCTACTGCACCTTTCTCCTGTTCAGCCCCACCTGGCTAGCAAACTGGCAAACGCTACCCTGGTGTTAGGCCAGCCATGGGGAAGTTCTGTCTACAGTAACTACAAACGCAAAGCATACAGGTTTATACCCATGTGCTTGGCCCACTGGTTCAGGCAGTAGAGACAGCATTGCAGCTGGGAAGCAGGAAACAGCTGTTTCATCCCCCCAGGCACCAATACCACTTAGCTGCAACACCAAGCATTGCTTCAGGTGCTGAGCAGCTCCAGAGAGTAGAGCTACTGGGCACTAGAGGGCACCATATGCAAATAAGAAATGTCAAAGAAACCTGGTTCAGAGTAAAATTATTAATACAATTTCTGAGAAAGATTTAAAATGATATCAACCTCATGACTCTCTCTGAAAGGGAGTTCAAAATAAAAAATCATTAACATTCTCATGGAAATACGGAAAGGTATTCAAGAACATAGGAATGAACTCCGGTTGGATATACAATAGTTGAAGAGCACAATGGAGGGTATTAAAAGCAGATTGGACACACTGGAGGAGATGATAAATGAAATAGAAACTAGAGAAGAGGAATACAAAGAAGCTGAGGCACAGAGAGAAAAAAGGATCTCTAAAAATGAAAGAATATTGAGATAATTGTGTGACCAATCCAAATGGAACAATATGCACATTATAGGGGTACCGGAAGAAGAAGAAGAGAGAAAAAGGGATAGAAAGTGTCTTTGAGGAGGTAATTGCTGAAAACTTCCCCAATCTGGAGGAGATATTCTGTCAGGCAATGGAGGTACACAGATGTCTGAACACAAGGGACCCAAGGTAGACAACATCAAAACATATAATAATTAAAATGGCAAAGATCAAGGATAAGCACAGACTATGAAAAGCAGCCAGAGAGAGAAAAGATCACATACAAAAGGAAAGACCATCAGACTGTCATCAGACTTCTCAACAGAAAACTTACAGGCCAGAAGGGAGTGGCATGATGTATTTAATGCAATGAAGCAGAAGGGCCTTGAACCAAGAATACTTATCTGGCAAGACTATCATTTAAAATTGAAGGAGGGATTAAACAATTCCCAGATAAGCAAAAGCTGAGAGAATTTACCTCCCACAAACCATCTCTACAGTGTATTTTGGAGGGAATGCTATCGATGGAAATGTTCCTAAGGTTTAATAGCTGTCACCAGAGGTAATAAAACCACAGTAAATAAAGTAGAACAGCTAATTACTAAGCAAATGCAAAATTAAATTAACTATCACCAAAGTCAATCAAGGGATAGACAAAGAGTACAGAATATGACACCTAATATATTAAGAATGGAGGAGGAACCATGAGGAGAAAAAAAAAGAACCTTTAGATTGTGTTTGTAATAGCATATTAAGTGAGTTAAGTCAGACTCCTAGACAGTAAGGAAGTTAACCTTGAACCTTTGGTAACCACAATGGCAATAAGTACATACCTATCCATAATCACACTAAATGTAAATGGACTGATACACCAATCAAAAGACATAAAGACACTGAATAGATAAAAAACAAACCCATTAAATGCTGCCTACAAGAGACTCAATTTAAACCCAAAGACATACACAGACTAAAAGTGAAGGGATGGAAAAAGACATTTCATGCAAATAATAGGGAGAAAAAAGCAGGAGTTGGAGTACTTGTATCAGACAAAATGAACTTCAGAACAAAGAAAGTCACAAAAGACATAGAAGGACATTGCATAATGATAAAAGGGTAAATTCAACAGGAAGATATAATCATTATAATACCTGTGCACCCAACACAGGAGCACCTACATATGTGAAACAAATTCTAACAGAATTAAAAGGGGAAATAGAGTGCAATGCATTCATTATAGGAGACTTCAACACACTACTCACTCTGAAGGACAGAACAACCAGCCAGAAAATAAGTAAGGAGACAGAGGCACTAAACAACACATTAGAACAGATGGACCTAACAGACATCTACAGAACTCTAAACACAAAAGCATCAGAATACACATTCTTCTCAAGTGCACATGGAACATTTTCAAGAACAGATCATATATATACTAGACTACAAAAAGAGCCTCGGTAAATTCAAAAAGACTGAAATTGTACCAACCAGTTTCTCAGACAACAAAGGTATGAAACTAGAAATAAATTATGCAAAGAAAATGAAAAATCCCACAAACACATGGAGGCTTCACAATATGCTCATTAATAGCCAATTAAACAATGACCAATAAAAACAAAGATCGAGCAATATATGGAGACAAATGACAACAATAATTCAACACCACAAAATCGTGGGTCACAGCGAAGGCCATGCTAATAGGAAAGTATATTGCAATAAAGGTCTAACCTCAGGAAAGAGCAATCCCATATGAGCGCTCTAAAGTCACAATTAACGAAACTAGGAAAACAAGAACAGATGAGGCCCATAGTCAGTAGAGGAGAGACATAATAAAGAATAGACCAGAAATAAGTAAAATCGAGAAGACTAAAACAATACAAAGGATCAATGAAAGCAAGAGTTGCTTCTTTGAGAAAATAAAGAAAATAGATAAACCCCTAGCCAAACTTATCAAGAAAAAAGAGAGTCTACTCACATAAACAGAATCCGAAATGAGAAAGAAAAAGTCACTATGGACAGCACAGAAATACAAAGAACTTTTAGGGAATACTATGAAAAATTATATGCAAACAAACTGGATACCCTAGAAGAAATGGACAACTTTCTGGAAGAATACAACCCTCCAAGGCTGACGCTGAAAGAAACAGAACATCTGAACAGATCAATTGCCAGCAATGAAATAGAACCTGTAATCAAAAACCTACCTAAGAACAAAATGCCTGGACCAAAGTACTTCACCACAGAATTTTACTGAACATTTAGTGAAGACCTAATACCCATCCTCCTTAAAGTTTTCCAAGGAGTAGCAGAACAGGGAATACTTCCAAACTCATTCTATGAGGCCAGCATCACTCTAATACCAAAACTTGGCAAAGGTACATCAAAAAAAGAAAATTACAGATCAATATCCCTGATGAACATAGATGCAAAAATACTCAACAAAATATTAGCAAACCGAATTAAAAAATACATCAACAGGATCATCATCCAACATAATCAAGTAGGATTTATTCTAGGGATGCAAGGATGGTACAACATTCGAAAATCCATCAACATCATCCACCACATCAACAAAAAGAAGGACAAAAACCACATCATTATCTCCATAGATGCTGAAAAAGCATTTGACAAAATTCAACATCCACTCATGATAAAAAGTCTCAACAAAATGGCTATAGAGGGCAAGTACCTCAACATAATAAAGGCCATATATGAAAAAACCACAGCCAACATTATATTTAACAGTGAGAAGCTGAAAGCTTTTTCTTGAACATCTGGAACAAGACAAGGATGCCCACCCTCCCCACTTCTATTCAACATAGTACTGGAGGTCGTAGCCATGGTAATTAGACAACACAAAGAAATAAAAGGCATCCAGATTTGCAAGGAAGAAGTTAAACTGTCCCTGTTTGCAGATGACATATTGTACATAAAAAACCCTTAAGAATCCACTTTAAATTTACTACATCTAATATCTGAATTCAGCAAAGTTGCAGGATACAAAATTAATACGCAGAAATCTGTAGCATTCCTATACACTAACAATCAACTAGCAGAGAGAGGAATCAGGAATACAATTCCATTCACTGTTGCATCAAAAAGAATAAAATACATAGGAATAAACCTAACCAAGGAAGTGAAAGACCTATACTCTGAAAACTACAATATACTTATGAGAGAAATTAAAGAAAATATCAATAAATGGAAACACATACCATGCTCATGGATAGGAAGAATTAATATTGTCAAAATGGCCATCCTGCCTAAAGCAATCTACAGATTCATTGCAATACCTATCCAAATACCAACAGCATTCTTCAACGAACTAGAGAAAATCATTCTAACATTCATACAGAACCACACGAGACCCTGAATAGCCAAAGCTATCCTGAGAATGAAAAATAAAGCTGGGGCAGTTATGCTCCCCAACTTCAAGGTCTAGTACAAAGCCACAGTAATCAAGAGAATTTGGTATTGACACAAGAACAGACCCATAGTCAAATGGAACAGACTAGAGAGCCCTAATATAAACCCAACTATATATGGTCAATTAATATATGATAATGGAGCCATGGACATACAATGGGGAAATGACAGCCTCTTCAACAGCTGGTGTTGGCAAAACTGGACAGCTATATGCAAGAGAATGAAACTTGTTTATTGTTTGACTTCATACACAAAGTAAACTCGAAATGGATCAAAGACCTGAATGTAAGTAAGTCATGAAACCATAAAACTCTTAGAAGACAACATAGGCAAAAATCACCTGAGTATAAGCATGAGCAACTTCTTCCTGAATGGATCTCCTCAAGGAAGGGAAACAAAAGCAAAAATGAACTCATGGGAGTACATCAATCTAAAAATTTCTGTATAGCAAAGGACACCATCAACAGAACAAAAAGGCATCCTACAGTACGTGGGAAAATATTTGTAAATGACATATCCGACAAGGGGTTAACATCCAAAATATATAAAGAGCTTACATGTCTCAACAACCAAAAAACAAATAACACAATTAAAAAATGGGCAGAGGATATGAAGAGACAGTTCTCCAAGGAAGAATTTCAGATGGCCAACAGACACATGAAAGGATCCTCCATATCACTAATCATCAGGGAAATGCAAATTAAAACCACATGAGATATCA